>OW203762.1:0-542092 GCA_934045905.1 Leuctra nigra | reverse complement strand
ACGTACCTAAATACTGAAATAAATACACATGAGTGTATTGTTACTAACTTGCAATGAGAAGCAAATTCAGCTATTTTTTATCTAGTGGAGCGGTCGCTCCACCCAGCCAAGTCGTACCGTACACTCACACTCACTCTACAAACCGTAACTGCCTAATAAACTGAGGAGCAGACCAACCACTTTTACTGTAAGCATCAACATGGCATTTTCGGCCTACTGGATCTTAAAATTGAAAAATCTCACATTGTTGCAAAATATCTTAATTTCGAGCTATGGCCCACCCAACCAATATAAAAAATTTGGGAACAACAGGTTATGCCATTTGCGAGCTAGAGGGCCGTGAAATCAGTGAAATTACTCCCCCTTTTAAAAGCTATCTGATTCAGATATCATGAAACGTTGCTATCCCCGCCACAGCCTAAATGGCTGAACCGATCGATCTGAATTTTTTACCACATATGCGCATATGCACTTTTGGCGTATATTACTACAAAATATAATTTTCTTATTTTCTAAACCGGAAGTGACGTAATAAATTCGCAATATTTAGCTTATTTCATCAAATTATACTTTAAATATACATATAATTAACTTACATTGTAACATAGTCAATACAAAATTATAATTCCAATACACAGTGTTCTCGGCCGCTATTCCTGAAACCGGAAGTGACGTCATAAATCGAAAACACCAGTACCGATTGCCACTGAACTAGCTCCTGTCTGTTCATTCTGCAATTTATTTTAAAAAATATACAAATAACGGTACAGGAAATGGCGGCAGGAACCACTAAATTAAACTGGAAGTGACTTCATATATTGAAAACGGCATGACCGATTTTACGGATATTAGCGCTAATGGATTCAGAAGGTCATTTTATGAAGTATCAACTAGGTAAAACTAGATTGTTTTTTATTACCTATACCGGAAATGACGTCATAAATATGCAAAATGATGTCATTAATATGCTATATAGCACTAAATTCACCACTTTATGCTCTTAAATAGATATTTAGTAAACATACATTGTAAATAATTATAAATTAAAGGTTGCAGTGTTCTCGGCAGCCATTTTCTAAAACCGAAAGTGACGTCATATATCGAAAACGGCTGTACCGATTGCAACCAAATTTTGGAATTGTGTAGGACTAATTATTATGATTTCAAGACGACATTATTTCTGGCCGCCATTTTTAAAACCGGAAGTGACATCATTTGTCGAAAACAGATGTACCGATTGCAACTAAATTATGTTATTATGCTGGACCAAAGTTAAGACTGATTTTCTAAATCCACAATACTGGTACACCTACATTGTTGCAAATATACCTAAAAGGTCCTAATTGAGTGCACAGAGAATTTTAAATGGATTTAACCATGATATTCACTAATAAAATACCATTAAAATTGGTAGTCATGTTTGGCGTTTAATATTATAGATAGTCACTGCTTGATATAAGGAAATGTATATTAAATATCGACAACTCATCATTCTCATTGTCTCCCATTTCCTATTTTCTCATTATTTTCGTGCCTACGTTCCCATTTCATCACGAGAGTCGTGAAAATCAAAGTATTCAATTCGACTGATTGCAGGGGATGGAGATCCGCTAAAATGTTACTAACTTGGTTTGAGGTTATGTGTGACCTCACAAAAGACGATTAAAATGACATTAACCATAATAAAAAGGAAGAAAATATTATCCGAGCTATCTTCAGAAACAAAGTCAGAGAGGATTCAGCCAAAATTATGTGATATGAAAAAAAGTCTGGTCTGATCTTGTCACCATAGTCACGTTTGGCTCGCAAGGAATGAAATATTTTGTCGAGCTTAAACATTTTTATAGGCATCAGCACTTACTAGTGATGTCAATCGTAATGCCAACTTTAAAAATAAATGTCCCCTCATATATGAAACGTCATAACATTTTTTTTTTTTTTTTTTTTTAAACGGCGCTTAGTCATGTTTGGCTTTGAACCCTTCAATTATGAACTTAAGACGACATTATTTCTGGCCTTCATTTTTATAACCGGAAGTGACGTCATTTATCGAAAACAGATGTACCGATTGCAACTAATTTATGTTATTATAATAGCCCTTATATTTATGAATTCAAGTAATTGACATTATTTTCGGGCACCATTTCAAAACCGAAAGGGACGTCATGTATCGAAAAAGGCTGAACTGATTACAACCAAAATATGCAATTATGTAGGACTTATAATTATGAATCATTATTTTTGGACGCTATTTCAAAACCGGAAGGACGTCATATATCGAAAACAAGCTGCACAGATTGCAGCTTAATTATGCAATGATGATGCACTAATAATTATGAATTTAAGGCGGCAGTATTATCGGGCGCCATTTTTTAAACCGGAAGTGACGTCAGATATCGAAAACGGCTGGACCGATTGTAGCGAAACTTAGGATATTCTACTTGGATGATCATTTTAAGCTTATACCAAACGCAACTTTTCTTAGTAACCAAATCGGTTGAGGCGTATTTTTTTAAAGTAGGTAATTAGTCCTTCTTCCTCCGACATGTGTTACAAGCTTTATGAAAAAATTAACAAAAGAAGTGATATCACAGAAAAAAACACTTCGTGTAAATAAGGCGGCCAAGTCTCTTTACTTTAAAAAAATTCAACACCGAAAAGGAGTGATATCAAAAAGGGAGCCAAGTCAATGACATTTCCAAATATTTAATCGTATCTTTGAAATAAAAGTATACACACCGAGAAATACTTTACAAAAGGACTTTGCACATCGTTTTTTTCAAAGACATTTTCAAAAATCAAATGAAAAATAGTTTTATATTTTAACCAATGGGAGGATTTGGCTAAAACTTTGTATGATTGGGTATAATGTTGGTTGCAATGTTTTTGCTAAATTTCAAATTGATCGGAGCAACCAATCGAAAGATATTTTTTTTAAACTTGAACCAATCACAGGAGCCCGTTCAAAAACGATCCCAGGGACCGCATAGATTGCGTTAGCATATTGTGTGCAAAGTTTCAGATCGATTGAATGTGCGGTTTGACCTGGGTTGTGACCACAAAAAAAAAAAAAAAAAAACACTCAGAGAAAGTGCCATAAGAGTACCGTGGTGACGCTCGCTACGCTCGCTCAAAAAACGATGCCCCAAGTCCTTTTGTAAAGTAGTTCTAGGTTTTTATACTATTATTTCAATGATACGATTAAATATTTGGGAATGTCATTGACTTGGCTCCTTTTTTGATATCACTCCTTTTCGGTGTAGTATTTTTTTTAAAGTAAAGAGACTCGGCTTCCGTTTTTACACGGAGTGTTTTTTCCTGGGATCGATCTTTCCCCACCTTCCCAAAACTACTTCTACGCTAGAATCTAATATCCATAAAAAACACTTCGTGTAAAAAAACAGCTAAGTCTCAACTAAAAAAAATATGAAATCTAAAAATTCTGCACTAAAAAGTAGTGATAACAAAAAACGAGCCAAGTCAAAACTTTATTTGAACATCAAAAAATACTTGGCGCATCGTGAACTTTATAATTAGTTAAAAAGTATAGGCCAATGATGAAATATACATCAAATTTACATATACCTATAGTATACCTATAGTATGCCCTAAAAAAGCGATGCGCCAAGTAATCTTTGATGTTTAAATAAAGTTTTGACTTGGCTCATTTTTTGATATCACTACTTTTCAGTGCAGAATTTTTAGATTTTATATTTTTTTCTTGTCGAAGAGACTTGGGATATCACTCCTTTTTTTAGTTTATTCTTAGGTACTACTTGTCACACATATCGAATGAACTTACCAAATCCTTAAAAAAAAACACCCTTTACAATTTGGTTACTACTAATGAAAAACTCCTTATGGTCCTAAATATTTGCTTTAACGTGATTCATTCGATGATAAATTGTCCGCTTCCGAGCTAGATGGCGACACTGTAGTTGACTTAACAGCTATATTAGCCGAGCAGTAACAAACCTCTATCTCGTCAAATAAAGAAGTTTGTCACATCGGTCT
The DNA here is from genome assembly GCA_934045905.1 of Leuctra nigra. Lineage (NCBI taxonomy): Eukaryota > Metazoa > Arthropoda > Insecta > Plecoptera > Leuctridae > Leuctra > Leuctra nigra. The sequence continues at coordinate 538,078 of OW203762.1, read as the reverse complement.
TATAATAAGCTGAAAATTTGCACAAATGTTCTTCACCCCCTAACACATCTACCATTCAAAAAAACCAAAAAAACTTCACCGGAAGTCACCCCAAAAAAATCAAAACAAAAAATTATGGACGTCCAGGGAATCCGGTCATTTCAAACATACAATGCGTTATCTACGAAAGTAATTGGAATAAAATTATGACAAAAATACAGGATACCAAAAACATATTGGCAAAGACATTGGTGCAGGTGTCATTGGCCAAAATGTTTTTGTTTTGATTGTATGCATTTTTGAAACTGCATTTATTTTGCACTCATTTTGACCGCACTTATTTTGTATTTTAATCGTTTGAGAAAAATTTCTTGCGATGACCTATTATTTTTTTGGGTGGAAAATAAAGTGTATATATCCATGAAGTTTTGTGAATTATTTCAGATTTATTGGACGCGATCTTATTAGTGAAATGGTATTTTTAGTTTTTAGCTTGGTTTTCGCGGAAGTTTTTTCTTGTCCCGCTGCGCCGGACCTGGCAACACACGTTATACGCTAGTAGTACGCAATACGCATTAGGTTTGGAAGGTTCGAAGCCATAACCGAGTTTTAATAATATCTTTGCCATAACCACTCAACACATTTTATAGTCTGTCATAATAAATTTAACGATACGGCCTTTATAATAAACAGTTGCATCACAATTACTTTACTTCATTCATACGAGTTTACTCGAAAGTAAAAACGTGATCTGTTCATAGTAGGTTTTTGTCACTTACTGTGTAATTATGTGTGTATGTATGTATGTATGTATACATACATAATTACATAATACATAATACAAAATACAAAAATCTCCTGAGTTATCTGATGATGTTGATGGTTTATTCAGATGTGTGACATTACCATCTTCTTTCTCTTGAGAAAAGATTCAATCAGTCACGTATGAGTGAACAGCTTTTACCCATTATTGTTCAAGAATGTGACTGTGATTCTCACCCCCACATTTAGTATTAAATATAATAAAATATAGAATTGACCAATGTAGATCTGACCAAACTACGACGTCATAAAACAAAAGTCAATGTTTGGTCACAACCAAAGAGCTTGAATACACAACAAATTGAACACATGATATTATTAGAATAATGTTGAATTCGTACAGAATTTAACAGTTTTACAATCAACAAATTGCCGTTAATAATAGTATTGCTTTAAGCTATCTACTTGAATATTGTTCAGTCTTAATTAACTTCTCATAAGAGAGGAAGGGCCTTTTTAAGTTGACGAAACTATCCAGTGACAGACGCCATTAAAAAGTAAAACGCTTTGGCAACATACCTGGCAAAATATAATTTGTTTCGTTGTAGCATCTGTAATAATTGTCCAGCAAATCATCAAACATGATTTATATGATTTAAATATATTGATTGTACTATTTCAAGTGATAAATTTAACTAGATTAAACACGTGTGAGCTATTTCTTTGATCTTTCTAAATTTAATTTGTTTGAATGAAAAATTGTTTTTTCTAACAACCCTGGAGTTACCATGGTAATACTTTTGTCTTTCATAAGGCAACGCCCACCTACATTGGTCAATTGTTAGATGGTAGGTAACAGATTATACGCAAATAGCTATACACTATATGCACTATAGCATAATACACTATAGCTATATACACTATTACTCCAGTCACTTTAGCTTTTGACCTCAAAGTAATTGCAACAAAATTTTTTTTTCGCTAATTATTATCGGGACCATGTATATATGTACCAAAAAAAAGTCTACCGATTTTCGAGCAGCCATTTTGTTTTTATTAGGGGTTGATTGAAAATACATGAATTATTTTTAATTAACGTAATTGATACATTTTCATCAGATTACAATTTTTTTATTCATAAACAATGTGTTTTACATCACATAAAAAATAATCAAGACGATCAAAGTAACCCTTCTATGTATAACAAAATTTGGGGTAATTTACCCCCAAAAATATTAAAATGGCCACAGGGGATAAACTAATTGACTTACAGATTTCGTTTTTTTACTGAAATGATCCTTTAACTGTAAGCTACAACATACTAAAAGTCTACTCACATAGATTAATTAGGACGACCGTAATTAATTTAATTAATTAATAAAAAAATTAATAAAAATATTATTGCATATCTTTCAAAAAGCAAGTCAACAAGATATATTTAAAGTTAATTTAGACTTCAAATCACTCAAACTTGAGATTAAAAGTCTGATGATGAGTAGTTGTTGCTTAATTGGAAAACAATTAAAGTGTTAATTAATCAAAGTTCTCAAACAGCAATATACAGTTTCCCATCGATATGGATATCAAAATACAGCTTATTACAATGGGAATAAGCAAATTATGGGTTAATTATACTCTTTTGCTATTTTTATAAATATTGTATCTTCTCATCTTCATTTGTTCTTTAGCTTTTGAATAAAAATCATTGAGTGTGGAGGCTGCCGTTTGTTTGAAAGTAAATACAGTCTGCTTGCCGTATATCTCTGTGACGACTAAAATATTGTCCCCAAAATGGTCTGTAATTTTGAATTTCATATGTACCTACTCTGGAGTATGGTTCAATGTCATTATTCAAAAAAGTCTTCATTACATAAAGCAAATGAGCCGTTGATTTGATATAATTGCTGCCCTTCGTGGGATACAATATAATCTAGTGTTTTCATGAACGCAAGCGACCTTTCTTCGCCAACTGGACGATTTTCTCTTCTTGCATGCATTCTCACCAGAGCTGGGTAAGTTACCAAAAAAATAGGAACGCGTTAAAGTTACGTTACTTTCCGAAAAAAAGGAACTAGTTAAAGTTAAAGTTCCTCAACTAATCAGAGGAACTGGAAGTTCCTTTTCAATGAAAAGTTACTTTGAAAGTTACTTGACCATTTTATTTCCGGAATGCAGCCAATTTGCTAAAACACAAATTCAGGCTGTAATTTTTCTCTGTGGAAAACAAAATTTTCAACGAAATTCCTCCCAGTAAGAAGTCTTGCATCTAATTCAACCTCCTCCCCCATGCCACGGCAGGGTTGGTCAAGTGCAAGTGAGAGGGCGAACTGGTGACGCACTAAGCATGAACGGCGTGATTGGAATGCGGTTTTGTGCAGGTGGCCTAAAATTCCTTATCAGAGAAAATCAGGTACATATTTGAGGGCGGAAATGGTGTAGTTTTGAATGTTGAGGGAAGGTACATTCTGCTCTAAAAGTAACTGCAAAAGGAACTTTTATAAATGTGAAAGTTCCACAACAAAAAGGAACTTTCCACGTTACTAAGTTACTTCTATCATAGCAGGAACGCGTTACTGTAAAAGTTACAAAAAAGTAACGCGTTACCGGTAACGCGTTACTTTCGTTAAGTTACTACCCAGCTCTGATTCTCACAAACACCTTCTTCTGAATTAATTGTTGATCATTTTGTTCTAAATTTGACGCTGTCATCTCTGTGGTATATGCAAATCAATTGCTGATACAACTCAATCTAAAACAGGCGCAGATCAAGCACCGTTTTGTTATTAATATTCTCTTTTTAAATTATAAGGTATCAAATTCTAGTGTTCTGACTGGAATTAAATTTGCAGCATCGTCTTGTTTGTCTTGCACATACAAGCAATGAGTTGCCATGAAAATGTGGCTATTGATGAGCGAAGAGATCTTTTGCTGTCACTTGTTGACAGAGATTTGTCAATTGATTTCCTCATTTTGTTCCAGAGGAGAATCTCCCTTATTAATAGTGTATAGGACAATTTGTATTGGACAATGAACTATTTGTCCTAAATTAACAGAAAAGTCATCACCACGTTAATTTATAGCATCTTGCATTGTGGCGACTCCCTTAGCTTATTGCACTGTTTCATTTAAATTAATTAACAATTCGTTGCAAATAACACATGCCATCTGAGTTATTCATCTTGATAACAAACATTAAATCCCGTTTTCATTCAGGCCTTGATCCATTTATTAATTTAATATGAACTCACATCACTCGATTTACACAGTTAAAATATAAAATACACCAATGATATAGTTTTGTAAAACCACGGGTGTCTACCATGGAGATCAGTGGTGTCTACGCGCGATTACCTACAATCGCAACAATAAGTACCTACTCGGAAGGTAATGACACTTTTTCAAAACGAGGATAAATAGACATCTCTAATAAAAAAAACTACCAATGCCAAGCCCAATCGACAGAATAGAATTCTGAATCTATTCCATGAAATGAAGTTATTCTTTTACGGTACGTGCTATTATTTTGTCGCCACACAAACTGCTGAGACATAACTTCTTCACAAAACTGTAATTTCTTGTTTACGACTTATTCTAAATTTGGTTTATATGTAATTTTGAAAAACAGCACAATAATATATAATACAACCATAATTTGTTTATTCCAATTGAAACAAGCTGTATTTTGATATCCATATCGATGGGGAAACCGTAATAATGTTTGAATATAATTGATTAATTAACACATTATTGTTATCCAATTAAGCAACAACTTCTCATCATCAAACTTTTAATCTCAAGTTTGAGTGATTTGAAGTCTAAGTTAACTTTAATTATACCTTGTTGACTTTCTCTTTGAAAGATATGCAATAATATATATATTTTTTTTTATTAATTAATTAAATTAATTACGGCCGTTCTTATTAATCTATGTGAGTAGACTTTTAGTATGTTGTAGTTTACTGTCAAAGGATCATTTCAGTAAAAAAACGAAGTCTGTAAGTCAATTAGTTTAGCCCCTGTGGCCATTTTAATATTTTTGGGGGTAAATTACCCCAAATTTTGTTATACATAGAAGGGTTACTTTAATCGTCTTGATTATTTTTTAAATGTTGTAAAACACATTGTCCATGAATAAAAAAATTGTAATCTGATGAAAATGTATCAACTACGTTAATTAAAAATAATTAATTGATTTTCAATCAACCCCTAATAAAAACAAAATGGCTGCTCGAAAATCGGTAGACTTTTTTTTGGTACATATATACATGGTCCCGATAATAATTAGCGAAAAAAATTTTTTGTTGCAATTAGTTTGAGGTTACGCCCTTTTTCGGTCTAAAGTGACTGGAGTATATACGCAAAACATTTTCACTGCACTTTGAAAACTGAGCAAAAGGAAATGCACATCATTCTTCCAGGAATGTTCTGAACTGGATGCATCATCCTGAACACAACATACCGCAGGACAGTGGGATCTTGATATTTAATGTCTTTTCCAAATTTATCAACTTGTCAATTTTAATCACTACACGTGTTTAACTTCAGTTTTGGTCTTTTGAAGTAAAAGTGAAGTTTAAAAGCCATGTCCTGCGGCAATGAAGAGTCAAAGAAATAAGATTCGGTGCTTGTTAGTTCTAAACCTATAAAATTTAGTGTATTTCTTGGGGGTCAGATCTAAGGGTAGACCATCTAGTCAATGTCAAAGGTCAAGAGTGAGGGTGGAAAGTAAAAATCTTAATATTAACACTGCACCTGATTCTGAAAGAGCTCATACCATTGGCCTGTGTCAACCAATCATAAATAGTTTTATATAATTTTTAAGAATTGTGAGAAACTGGTGGGTTTTTAGAGAGTAAAGAGAACATAAGAAATCGGACTGTGGAAACAAGTAACAACTGTAGTCAAGTGTGAGTGCTATACGCTAACTGATTATTTCATAGTTAGTTGTTGAATGTAATTGTGAAAAAAGAAAGTGAAAAGTTGACCCCATAGTTGTCCTAAGTGCGAAACCGCCCTCCCCTGCAGTCGAGAAAAAAAATTAGATTACACAATTGACAATATCAACATCAGCAACACATACCGGTATCCTAATACAATAATAAATGAGTGTCATTGCCTCGAAAACCTCTTAAACGAATCATAAAATTATTTACGCCGCGCTATATGAGCTCACATCTCACATTTCATACATAATAGTTTCTTATTTTACAATTCTAAAAATAATTGAAAACGAAACACGAAGTTTGTTGTTTACAGTGTGAGATGTTTGCGAACATAATGTTACAGATTGTATACTACACCAGAGTAAAAGTTATCAATTATAAAGTAATTTGTATTGTACCTCGAAAAGCCCGAACCTACCAATCCTAACGCGCAATAGTGTAAATGTGTATAGTCAGGTCGGGAGCAGCGCGAGAGGAAAAACGTTCCGCGGAAACTAAACTAAAAATACCATTTCACTAATTAGATCGCGTCCAATAAATCTGAAAAAATTCACAAAACTTCATGGATATATACTCTTCATTTTCCACCCAAAAAAATAATAGGTCATCGCGAGAAATTTTTCTCAAACGATTAAAATACAAAATAAGTGCGGTCAAAATGAGTGCAAAATAAATGCAGTTTCAAAAATGCATACAATCAAAACAAAAACATTTTGGCCAATGACACCTGCACCAATGTCTTTGCCAATATGTTTTTGGTATCCTGTATTTTTTTCATAATTTTATTCCAATTACTTTCGTAGATAACGCATTGTATGTTTGAAATGACCGGATTCCCTGGACGTCCATAATTTTTTGTTTTTATTTTTTTGGGGTGACTTCCGGTGAAGTTTTTTGGTTTTTTTTTAATGGTGGATGTGTTAGGGGTTGAAGAACATTTGTGCAAATTTTCAGCTTATTATAAGACCGATGTGACAAATGTCTAATTTTAATTCTGTTACTGCACGACTATATCCGTTACAGATTAGAAATATAACATTCACACCCACTAGCCAGACTCCTCTCTTATTGGTCGCAGTGTTCTATGTGGGTCTATTGTTCAGCGCATGTTTACGCATTCCACAACGAAACGTAAGACGAGACAATTCCAGATAACAAACATAATGTGGTTCACGGTCATTCACCAACATTGTGAAATACGCAAATAAAAACAAGACTTCCACCACACGTACAAATTGAATACCATATTATTTTCTACTAATTGAAGATTTGAATCTTTAAAAATATTAATTAAAGTGATGCAAATAATTGCAATGAATAACAATCAATCTAAAATAAACGAGGTTAGAGGTAAATGAAGTAAAAGCTCGAGTAAAAGTCATCGTATACTCGTATTATATCGTATTTCATTATAATGTCTTGATATCACTTTTGAATAATGCAAAAATGTATGAAAAGTATTGTAGGTAGCTATTGCTAGCTGGAGGATGATTGAATAATGACAAGCTTTTATCTTTTTAAAAATAAGTTTTTATTATTTCACGACTCAATACAACTCAAATTTCACGAGCTCAACACAAATCAACACAGTTTCATTGTAGGTGACATTCCATCAAAATGCCACAAACAATGCCTAATTGAATAATACATCTGCGGAATATCGATAGAAAACTATTCTAGGTACGTAGTTATGTTATTTTTAATTTCTTTGGAATATTCATCCAGTGGAATATTTTAATGATCATATCGAAAGTTTCGATTCATTTACCAGAATCTTCTTCATGACAAAATTAGCTTACAAACCAATACGTCTATAATAATTAAACATTAAACAAAGTGCTAAAAAAATCACAATCAATCACACCACGGTCACCACGGTACTCTTTTGGCTCTTTCTCTGCCTTAATTTGTTTGTTTGTTTGTTTGTTTGTTTGTTTGTTTGTTTGTTTGTTTGTTTGTTTGTTTGTTTGTTTTGTTTGTGTGTTTGTATTTTTGCCGGCAGAGCCGTTCAACCGATCAATCTGAAATTTATCACACACACTATGTTATAACTAGGAAAACGCTCGGTGTATAACGCGTTGACGATCGAGCACCTGAATGCGCAACATCTCGAACCGATATTTTGGTACGCAAAAAACGTATACCTAGCATCCAAATTAAATTTAAATATGATACACTCGATCAACATAAAAGTACCGGCTTTTCATTGAAACTGAGATTATCCAAACTGAAACTGAGATCACTCACTCGGCTTACATAATTTGGAATAATTCCCAATCGATACCATTCTGTCAATATATTTCAAACAGTTAAAAATTTCAATAAGTGTAAACTTTCTTTACCGATTGGGCTGAAATTAGGAAAATTAAGAGAAAATGCAAAATTTGAACTTAATCGAAGCGTTTTGATTTTCGACCAATCGTGAGATATTTTCATTTTTGAACCTATCAAAGTTCAGCTCTCAAAAACTATTCAAGAGTAAGATAGAATGATACCTATTGTGTGCAAAATTTTAGCTCGATCGGATATAAATTGTGACCTGTGGTGTCGGGCCAAACTAACAAAAACAACAAAAAAACAGAGAAAGCGTCCAAAAGTGCACAATGGAGACGCTCGCTACGCTCGCTTAATTATTAATGTAACCGTTTGACCTATCAACTTAAAAGCTTGCATGGTCATTCGGACAAACATTTATAATTGAAATTTTATAGACACTTTATTCGCTTGTAAAATTTATAAAAAAAAATCAATGCAATTTAAAGAAAGACTGCTACTTTGGGCTTTGACGCATCTTGTATTCCTCTATTTTCAAGGTCTAAGCAGCAACGTTCACGCACACATGACTTCGCATGCAATAAGAAAGCTCACTTCGTAAAAAAAAAAAGTTTTACACAAAGCGTTTTCCTAGGAAACAATGTATCTAGTGTGCACGCTGTGACAATAATTTCAAATACCTAATAATAAAAAGATAATGCAATAATAATTAAGTAAACAGTAATAAAATTATAGTATGCATACAATTTTGAAGGCAGGAATAATCTTTTCACAAATTGCATGATTTCTAAGATTTAAAAAATCTCTGTTTGTTGAGACGGGTGTTCTAAATGCAGTGGTCGAATTGGAAGTCAGTCCATGGGGGGATTGTGTACTGGTAGGTTTTTTTCCAGGGGGGGGGGGGCAAGTGAAGGTACAAAACTTGCCACGCGGGAAGGAGGGAGGGCGCCCCATACGTTGCCCCGCAGGGAGTTTTTTAGTTTTTGACACTTTGAAATTAATTTTGAGACGTTCTGAGGTGTATTTTGTTTTTAAATATTTCACAGTTTTCACTCCAAATAAGGTAAGGGAGGGCATACCCCAAAAACCTTGCCCCACAGGGCGTTATTTGGTTTTTTGACACTTTGAAATCAATTTTAAGACGTTCTAAATTGTATTTTGATTTTCAATTTCTTTTTTAATTTTTCCCAGTTTTCACTCCAATAAGGTGTGGGGGGCATGCCCCAAAAACCTTGCCCCGCAGGGCGTTTCTTGGTTTCATGACACTTTGAAATCAATTTTGAGACATTCAGAGTTCATTTTGTTCACAAAATGTACAGTTAACTAAAGCACAGTAAAACTTTTATTTTTTCTGACATCTAGAGAGAAATGCCCTTCCCCTATCCTAACACCCTCACCCCCCCCCCTATTGTACAAATATTACACAATTGTATTGTTCCAAAAAGAAACATTTGCATGAGGTCAATGGGGGACGGCCCCTGGCCCAGGCTGGTCCGAGGCGCACAGTTACAGAACAAAAAAATTATTTCAGAAATTAATTTGGTGCGTTTCTACGCGATTTTGATCTCGTAACCTATAAGGCTGAATAGACAAATTCTCTGAAAATGGCATTATTTTGAAGTAAATTACATTACTTATTGTTGTTTTTTAATCTCTCATGGGGGGATTGTGAAGTGGAAAAATTAGCCATGGGGGAATGGAACCATCAATTTATTCCCCATGGGGGGGATGCCGTTCGGTCCCCCGCATCCCCCCCCCCCCCCCAATTCGACCACTGCCTAATGTCACAAACAAAGTAATAGAAAAAGAAAAAGAAAAAACGAAACAGATGTCCGAGCTAAATGAGTAAAAAGAACTCTTGCATTTCTCCCGCAATAAATCAATCAATCTGAGAGAGATGTTAGGCGGCAAGAGGTCAGCTCAATTGTCATTGACGCCGGCAACTTATTGACGCAGACGTGCCGCCGACAATACAAGAGAGCTTATACCTCAACTTCGTGAAAACTAAATTTTAAGAAACATTGTGAAAAAACTACATTAGAAGCCAATTATACACTCATCATTGCGCTAGGGTATTCAAAAAGTATAAATACAAATTGTCAGTGCTAATTGTGGGTTCCAATATGTATTATGGAGTCCCAGGAATAAGTATATCGTTATAAGTGATCGTTATAAAATTTAAAAATGTATAAGGGATAAAAAATAATTGTGATAACAATACTCACACTTTATGTCTATCTTTCAATTATTGTGGTTAAATATGGTAGATATTTTAATCCAGAAAATATTGCGAATGAACTGTTTCAGATAATACGAAGACGAAAAATAGATATTCCCAGCAAACACAGGAGCTCCCTGGGAGGTCCTAATATAAGGATGATGCTCCTTAAATAGGGATATCCTTACAAGGATGTACTGGAAACCTCCCTGGTACATCCTAGTAAGGACGACTCTTTCAAATTCAAGATGGCTTATTCTAAAAATGGCAACTGCCTAATTTAGGGAGGAATATCCTAAAAAAAGGCAGAATTCTTCCTAAAAAAGGGAAAATACCTCCTAAAAAAGGCAGACCTTCCTTTTTTTAGGACGGTCCTCCCTAAATTAGGCAATTGCCTTTTTTTAGGATATATTACACTAAAAATGGCCGCTATTGAAATATTTATATAGGTTTCGTTAGCTGCCAACAGAGTACTCTGCCCTTCAACTTCAATATAGATTTATGATTTACTCAGATATCTTTATTGTTTGTTTTAAGTAGGTAAGTTTTATTATTACCAAAATCTGGCAAAAAATATAATAATTTGTAACAAAATGAGACACGTTGCTTTACATGATAGGACAAATGTGTATTTCCTCTTTAGTAGTTGTCCCCTGCAAAAGTTGTCCCCTGCACTCCGATCCATATTATTTGTAGGTATGATGCATTCAAACTATAAATGAATAAATTCCTTCAAAGAAATGAATGATAGCAGCTGATCTGACGCTGTCATGTTGGTGTTTGTTGTCGGTGTCCCGCGAGTGATGCAAAAATGCTTCACTTTTTTGGTGGAGTGAGCCTACCCCTGTCCTGTCAGTGTTAGTGTATATCTAATATATTATATCGCTCTGTCGTGTATTACATATATTAAATAAGGCATTTTGAAAAGGCACTCATCGTAATATCGTGGAAAATGATCTACCTAATCTAGGAAATTATGTCCTAATTTAGGAGATGGATATCCTAAAAAAAGGCAGAATTCTTCCTAAAAAAGGCAGAATACCTCCTAAAAAAGGCAGACCTTCCTTTTTTAGGTTGGTCCTCCCTCCCCAGGATGTACCTGGGAGCCATTTAGGATCCCCATTAGAAAGCTGTGGGGAGGCTTTTAGGATCATTTTAGGAAGGACTGGGGATATCCTACATCCTTAATTAGGAGGGACTGGGGAGGTCCCAGGTACAACCTTGTGTTTGCTGGGTTTATATGAAATAGTCAGAAAATATTTTATAAAATTGAATTCAATGTGCATGCATAATGAGCTCGGACAAATTAATGGCTTACTTTATGACGCAATGATTATTTATCATCAACACCCAAGAAAAATATTGTTTTCATTTGGTATTTCGTTATTTGTTTTGAAGATCATACTGTTCATTCAAGTCTTCAGTACTACGAATTGAAATATAAACCTATTTCTTATCTGCCTGGGGCGATAACGCTCAGCCATTCACGCTGCAAGCACGAACCTGCTGTTGACGCCGAGACTGGTGAGCGGGGCCAAGACAAAACCTCGCATTCTTACTATTGCACAAGCTATGCTTCCCGCTTCACACAGCTTATTAGTATAGGGATTTTTGCGGCACAAAGATTTAGGTCCCACTCGGCTATAAGTATGACTATTGGGTCGCATGATGTCTTAAAATGTTCGTCATGTCTACACCTACATCACTAGTTTCTTAATTTTACTTGCAATTCATACAACAATTATCTACGAGATAATACAAGTTTTGATGAAAATTAAAACAGTCGGTAAAATTCTATTTTTAAAAATAAAAATAAACAAAAAATAGTAAGATGTACATATTATTAATCTCTATATATCGTGTAAATTTGAATGTCCTACGGTCATCGGGGCAGAAGTGGGACTCGAATATAACTCGAGTTAAAAATTTGGGAAAAAATATGACAACTTGGAGGGTCAGAGTGTGTTCTTAAGATAGGTTGGAATAATATTCAATCGAAAAGAAGGATATGAAAATCGTGCATGTATGGCCTTAAATGATCTTTCATGAAGAATAATAAAGGTTTCATTCCAATCGGTCAACCCAGGTCCGAGATATGGCAACACTTCGGTTTTCTAAATGGCTGTTGAACTTACTGCATTGCCACATAGAATTTTTATCAATAAATGGTGTGTATCATTTTAAGCTTTCTGAATATGTATTTATTGTATAGGAGGGGGTTATAATCATTTAAAAATTTGAATGACGTCATTTCCGGTCTCATAAATAGGAAAATTCTAGTTTGACAGTTCATATTCCATAGAGATGGCCTTCCGAATACCTTGGCGCTAGTTTCATACTGATCTGTCTACCAGTTTTCGAGATATGACGTTACTTCCGGTTTCAAAATGGCGTCTGAAATATCTGATCCCTTGAATATATAATTAAAACATGATTATTTTGTTATAAGCCGTTTCCAATAGTATATTTAATATATCAAAATGGAAATTTGTGAGATTTTTAAAATGTGTGACGTCATTTTCGGTTTCGGTATGGGAAACTGCAAATATTATTGATGATAATACATAAAGTTGACCGTCTAAATTGTTTAGCGATGGTTTCGTTCAAATTTATTTATCCGTTATTGAGATATGATGTCACTTCCGGTTTCAAAATGGCGGCTTCCGGTTGGTTTTATATCAAGTCACATTAGATGTTAAAAGTACATACGTTACATAAATATCAAAATAATCGAATCAAACTTTGTCGTTGAAATGCCAATCGATGTATTTCAAATTTACGACGTCATTTCCGGTTTTGTTAACATAGTTTTTAGTCTTTTGCTACTGATAATGCATAAAGATGACGTTTGAATCGTTTGGCGCAAATTTCGTTCCAATCGGTCCAGCTGTTGACGAGATATGACGTCACTTTCGGTTTCAAAATGGCGGCACAAAAAGTTTAAGTGTAAGACGCCAAGCACTTCGCTTTTGGGTTTATCAGACGCCAAAAGTGCACACGTGGTAAAAATGTGAGATCAATCGGTTCAGCCGTTTATGCTGTGGCCTGTTTACCGGATTTTAGCTCCAGCCTACTACTACTATGATTACTGATTATTATGAAAACCGCCCTTAATCACGATTTTCACGGCCCTCTAGCTCGCAAAGAGCGTAACGTATTGTTCCCAAATTTGGTATATGTTGAAGGGTGGACCATAGCTCGAAATTAACATATTTCGCAACAATATGAGATTTCCCAATTTTAAGATCCAGTTGGCCGAAAAGGCCCCTTTGATGCTTACAGTAAAAGTGGTTTGCTCTTTATATGAGAGTGTGCGCGCGCCGTACGAATTGGCTGGCATGGAGCGACCGCTCCACTAGATCTTTCTCTTCAATGATCTAATTTTCTTGTTGTAATATGATGGATCTCCATTTTTTATAACAGTCCTTTTAGGAATATGTTTCAGCATTGCATTAGTCATAATATCCCTGAATCCATTCCACTCGTCCACAGTGCTTTGTCTGCTATTCACCCATCCTTCGAAATGATAAAAAAAAACTCACCTCGAAATGCAAGTTTATCAGCACTTTTAAGATTCCACAATTCCCTTTTTTCAAGTATCTTATATCTACATCCCCTGCTATACCATCAATTCGAAAATCTGCATCAACTATCTTGTGGTCACTAATTCCATCAGCTACAGTGCATTTGATTGTACTATTTTCAGGTTTAACTAATACCACATCAAGAAGATTACATTGATTGTTACCTGTATCTCTCGTTCCTTCTTTTACAGCTTACTCAAAATCACGATTCATCATTTTGTATGCTACACTTTGTTTAGTGATTCCAATCGGAACAGACTGGTTCCAATTTATTGAGGAAAATTTAAATTTGTCGAGTGGGGAATAAAACACATTGTAATTTTTTAAGCAGAAACACTTGACAACTGAAAGTGATAGTTTTTAAGTTTGTCCAATGAACTTAAGACGGCTGGGTAGTGAGTTTGACCTTGAAGAGTTTTTTAATTGATTTTTATCAATATCTTTTTCCAGTGTAATTGTTAACAATAAAAATAGGGCTATGGACGTGAATTCAGAACAGTTCAATGAAAATATTTTCATAGCTGGGAATAAGTTATTAGTTTTATTTTGTGCAGCAGCGTTTAGAACCCGAAAATTACTACATTTTCGGGTTAAATAAAAATTGGATAAAAATCGGTTTGATAAAAATCGATTAAAAAATTCTTCAAGGTCAAACTCACTACCCAGCCGTCTTAAGGTTCATAGGTTGCCCAACTTTGCCCAATGAACACTGAGGTTGAGGTGGCTTCATTAGCGCATTCTGTTGAGAGTTCAGAGATAGGAAAACGAACTGTAGTCATTGCATTGTTGCATTTCAGATCGGAATAGCCATGGGATTCCTCATCCCCCCGCTGTTAATCCACAACCATGAGGACATCGAGGACATCGGAAGAGACTTGGCAACACTGAGCTACGGAATGGCTGCGTACGCAACTTCTCTGTTTGTGTTGGTGGTTCTGTGTAAGCGCTTCTACGTATAGAGAGAGACACGTAAGTTGTTGAAGAAGAAGTGAGAAGGCAGCTGTGCGTGTTTCAGTCTTCAAGGACGCGCCTCCAGTTCCTCCGAGCAAGGCGCAACTTCTGCAGCAAGGGGCCACAAAGGAGGGCTTCTTCATCACCATCAAGCGGCTGCTCAATAACCGCGGATACGTGCTGCTTTTGGTCGCCTATGGAATCTGCATGGGCGTCATGAACGGGCTCTTCACGTTGCTCAACCAACTCATCATGACGTATTTCGAGGTACACGCTCAGATGTTTTAAGGGGGGATGCCAGAGTAGGTGACGACACTGTCACGTATTGCTGTTTCAAGTTTCATGTGTTTCATGTCGCCGGGAGAGTGGGTCTGGTGTCACGTCATTGCTGTTTCATGTTTAGAACGGAGAGCAATTCGCCGGGAGAGTGGGTCTGGTGTCACGTCATTGTTGTTTCATGTTTAGAACGGAGAGCAATTCGCCGGGAGAGTGGGTCTGGTGTCACGTCATTGCTGTTTCATGTTTAGAACGGAGAGCAATTCGCCGGGAGAGTGGGTCTGGTGTCACGTCATTGCTGTTTCATGTTTAGAACGGAGAGCAATTCGCCGGGAGAGTGGGTCTGGTGTCACGTCATTGCTGTTTCATGTTTAGAACGGAGAGCAATTCGCCGGGAGAGTGGGTCTGGTGTCACGTCATTGCTGTTTCATGTTTAGAACGGAGAGCAATTCGCCGGGAGAGTGGGTCTGGTGTCACGTCATTGCTGTTTCATGTTTAGAACGGAGAGCAATTCGCCGGGAGAGTGGGTCTGGTGTCACGTCATTGCTGTTTCATGTTTAGAACGGAGAGCAATTCGCCGGGAGAGTGGGTCTGGTGTCACGTCATTGCTGTTTCATGTTTAGAACGGAGAGCAATTCGCCGGGAGAGTGGGTCTGGTGTCACGTCATTGCTGTTTCATGTTTAGAACGGAGAGCAATTCGCCGGGAGAGTGGGTCTGGTGTCACGTCATTGCTGTTTCATGTTTAGAACGGAGAGCAATTCGCCGGGAGAGTGGGTCTGGTGTCACGTCATTGCTGTTTCATGTTTAGAACGGAGAGCAATTCGCCGGGAGAGTGGGTCTGGTGTCACGTCATTGCTGTTTCATGTTTAGAACGGAGAGCAATTCGCCGGGAGAGTGGGTCTGGTGTCACGTCATTGCTGTTTCATGTTTAGAACGGAGAGCAATTCGCCGGGAGAGTGGGTCTGGTGTCACGTCATTGCTGTTTCATGTTTAGAACGGAGAGCAATTCGCCGGGAGAGTGGGTCTGGTGTCACGTCATTGCTGTTTCATGTTTAGAACGGAGAGCAATTCGCCGGGAGAGTGGGTCTGGTGTCACGTCATTGCTGTTTCATGTTTAGAACGGAGAGCAATTCGCCGGGAGAGTGGGTCTGGTGTCACGTCATTGCTGTTTCATGTTTAGAACGGAGAGCAATTCGCCGGGAGAGTGGGTCTGGTGTCACGTCATTGCTGTTTCATGTTTAGAACGGAGAGCAATTCGCCGGGAGAGTGGGTCTGGTGTCACGTCATTGCTGTTTCATGTTTAGAACGGAGAGCAATTCGCCGGGAGAGTGGGTCTGGTGTCACGTCATTGCTGTTTCATGTTTAGAACGGAGAGCAATTCGCCGGGAGAGTGGGTCTGGTGTCACGTCATTGCTGTTTCATGTTTAGAACGGAGAGCAATTCGCCGGGAGAGTGGGTCTGGTGTCACGTCATTGCTGTTTCATGTTTAGAACGGAGAGCAATTCGCCGGGAGAGTGGGTCTGGTGTCACGTCATTGCTGTTTCATGTTTAGAACGGAGAGCAATTCGCCGGGAGAGTGGGTCTGGTGTCACGTCATTGCTGTTTCATGTTTAGAACGGAGAGCAATTCGCCGGGAGAGTGGGTCTGGTGTCACGTCATTGCTGTTTCATGTTTAGAACGGAGAGCAATTCGCCGGGAGAGTGGGTCTGGTGTCACGTCATTGCTGTTTCATGTTTAGAACGGAGAGCAATTCGCCGGGAGAGTGGGTCTGGTGTCACGTCATTGCTGTTTCATGTTTAGAACGGAGAGCAATTCGCCGGGAGAGTGGGTCTGGTGTCACGTCATTGCTGTTTCATGTTTAGAACGGAGAGCAATTCGCCGGGAGAGTGGGTCTGGTGTCACGTCATTGCTGTTTCATGTTTATAACGGAGAGCAATTCGCCGGGAGAGTGGGTCTGGTGTCACGTCATTGCTGTTTCATGTTTAGAACGGAGAGCTATTCGCCGGGAGAGTGGGTCTGGTGTCACGTCATTGCTGTTTCATGTTTAGAACGGAGAGCAATTCGCCGGGAGAGTGGGTCTGGTGTCACGTCATTGCTGTTTCATGTTTAGAACGGAGAGCAATTCGCCGGGAGAGTGGGTCTGGTGTCACGTCATTGCTGTTTCATGTTTAGAACGGAGAGCAATTCGCCGGGAGAGTGGGTCTGGTGTCACGTCATTGCTGTTTCATGTTTAGAACGGAGAGCAATTCGCCGGGAGAGTGGGTCTGGTGTCACGTCATTGCTGTTTCATGTTTAGAACGGAGAGCAATTCGCCGGGAGAGTGGGTCTGGTGTCACGTCATTGCTGTTTCATGTTTAGAACGGAGAGCAATTCGCCGGGAGAGTGGGTCTGGTGTCACGTCATTGCTGTTTCATGTTTAGAACGGAGAGCAATTCGCCGGGAGAGTGGGTCTGGTGTCACGTCATTGCTGTTTCATGTTTAGAACGGAGAGCAATTCGCCGGGAGAGTGGGTCTGGTGTCACGTCATTGCTGTTTCATGTTTAGAACGGAGAGCAATTCGCCGGGAGAGTGGGTCTGGTATCACGTCATTGCTGTTTCATGTTTAGAACGGAGAGCAATTCGCCGGGAGAGTGGGTCTGGTGTCACGTCATTGCTGTTTCATGTTTAGAACGGAGAGCAATTCGCCGGGAGAGTGGGTCTGGTGTCACGTCATTGCTGTTTCATGTTCAGAACGGAGAGCAATTCGCCGGGAGAGTGGGTCTGGTGTCACGTCATTGCTGTTTCATGTTTAGAACGGAGAGCAATTCGCCGGGAGAGTGGGTCTGGTGTCACGTCATTGCTGTTTCATGTTTAGAACGGAGAGCAATTCGCCGGGAGAGTGGGTCTGGTGTCACGTCATTGCTGTTTCATGTTTAGAACGGAGAGCAATTCGCCGGGAGAGTGGGTCTGGTGTCACGTCATTGCTGTTCCATGTTTAGAACGGAGAGCAATTCGCCGGGAGAGTGGGTCTGGTGTCACGTCATTGCTGTTTCATGTTTAGAACGGAGAGCAATTCGCCGGGAGAGTGGGTCTGGTGTCACGTCATTGCTGTTTCATGTTTAGAACGGAGAGCAATTCGCCGGGAGAGTGGGTCTGGTGTCACGTCATTGCTGTTTCATGTTTAGAACGGAGAGCAATTCGCCGGGAGAGTGGGTCTGGTGTCACGTCATTGCTGTTTCATGTTAAGAACGGAGAGCAATTCGCCGGGAGAGTGGGTCTGGTGACGACACTATGTGGACTGCTCGGGTCTGTTGTCTCTGGAGTCGTGCTTGATATGACTCACAAGTACAAGTACGTGGCAAAACCAAAACGCTTTTTTTAAGCGAGCGGAGCGAGCGTCTCCACTTGACTCTTGCGGCACTTTCTCTGTGTGTGTGTTTGTTGTTTTTTTTGCTGGTTCAACCCAGGCCGCACCGGTCAACGTATCGATCTGAAATTTTGCACACACCTTCATCTCATACTAACTTAGACCTGTATAGTTTTTGAGAAAGATCCGTTCACAAATAAAAAAAATCGCGTTTTCCCATATAAATAGCATTGTAGGTTCGAGGAGTCCGTTGCGGCCGCCCGATGCGCTCCATTCAAAACAACTCGGAAGCAAGCAGCTGTCTATCTATTATTGTTTGAATACGTAACAATTATTTCTTTGCGGTTAGATAATAGTTAAAGCAATACATGCGAGGTTATACTTAGGGTTTATTTTATTATTTTTAAAGATGTAGTTAATAGGTATAGGTATTTACTGTTTATGAGAGTTTTAACATGCAGTCTTACTTCCAATCTTTTCAAAGGCTGAGCAAATTATTTGTAGACCGATGAAATGTCTGCTTGATTGTAGAAATAGATTGTTTGGTTGATAATAGGGAAGTCTCGTGAAAATTAGAATTCAGAATAATATTTATTTTATGAAAGTTGAGATGTTGCTGAACACAGATGTGGTATTATTTTTGTTGTTGAACGAACAGTTCTCATGTAATTAATTTACAAAGTTTGATAGATCTCCTCTCATTTAAAAACAGGAAAATTGGCAATGACATCACAGTTTGCTATATTGCCATGGTAACAAGGGAATCCCCATGTCAACACAATGTTAATGACTTGGAAATGACATCACAGTTCTGATTCTTGTTAAAGGCCGTTTTTCCGGCCAAAAATCCTATGATATTTGAACTCGATTTTTATGAATGAAAATTTAAGATTTCACAGGTAAAAAGTGTATTTGACATTTTTATTTGTGTTAATTTATAGAAATTTACTAGAATAAAATTTCAGGAGACTTCGCTATTGAAATTATGTTTATGAAATATTTATTTCATTTGTATCAGATACAATGTGTTAGGTTTGTGTTAGGTAAGCAATGTGCTAGAAGAAATAAGCTCTTTTATACGGAACGGCAAGTAATTGTTTGGATAATGTTTCTTAAATTATGTTTGCTCATATTAGCACTTAGATAATGGCCTATTTTGTGGTTTGAATCTCTGTATTTTTTATTTATAATAATTCCATAATACCTACGTACCTAAATACTGAAATAAATACACATGAGTGTGTATCATGTTGCAATGACTTGCAATAACTGTTGCAATAACTTGCAATGAGAAGCAAATTCAGCTATTTTTTATATAATTTAGTGGATCGTGCTTCTAGATTTCAGTTGTTTTAGGTATATTATTGCCGGCTTTTAAGGAATTATGGTTCGAGGTTTTGCACGTATCCGTGCTCGCTTATCAACGCGTTACACAGAGCGTTTTCCTAGTTTTAATTTTTATATACCTACTTATTATAAATGAAATGCATTTGAACGTAGAACGACAAACCAACGCTAATCCAAAGATAAACCAACAATGGTTTGTCGGCAGGCCTACTCCCCAAGTAGCACAAAATCATGGCCCATTGATGGCCCACTACCGGCTAGCCATGACTAAAGTCATGGCCCATTAGCGGCAGCCACGAGTGGTTCACCTAGTGAATTTGACAGTGCTGCCATGAGTTTGCCATGAGTCGTGGCTAGACGGGGGGAAACTAGTCAAGGGCCACTAGTGGCTGGCCGGGAGTTTTCCTTGAGTGAAAATTGACTCTGATCCAGTGGCAAACATCTGGCTGGCAGCCAGTGGGCCATGAGTGGCTGGCCTGGAGTTTTCCACGAGTGGCAAACTACCGGCTGGCCGGCAATGAGCCACGAATGGCAAACCACTGGCTGGCCGGCAATGGGCCATGAGTGGCCCACGAGTGGGTATTGTTTTTCAGGTAAAATGACGGTTACAAACTGTGATGGAATTTGAAAATACAAAAAGATTATTAATTACGACAGTTTAATTAACATCCGTATTCATTTTTAGACCACATATCTGTTGAGAAATGGACAATTTCAATTAACATGCGAATTTAAATTATTTTGCTGTCATGAAGATTCTCGATGACGATCTCTGGGGTGACGATCAGGCGGCTAACGCACTCGGCCACGGCGACGGATGTGATTTAGCGCGCTGAAACGCCTATTCCTACAGTTTGCCCTGGGTTCCCTCCCGCTACCTCTTGCAATAATATTTGAAACCGGTGTTGAACTACTATCAGGATTGTGCTTTTACCAAACGTTTGATGTCTTTTACATAGTGGAGTAGATGTAGTATTTTGGATATACTTATTTTGAAGACAACAAGTTGAAATATCGGTGTTGAAGCAAAATAAATATGACCAATGTTAAACAATCACAACCGCTCAGTAATTGTCGCGACTAATAATAATTTCATTTCCATTGAACACAGTTAACTGTATCAAAAAATATGGTGTCAGGATAGACTCAGTTCGCTACGTGTTATGATTGTTCAAATAATTGAGGTGAGCATAGGACGCAACAATTGAAAAAAATCGATTTTGAGATAAAGGTGGCATTACATGCTTTGCATGGTAGTACTACTCCTAAAACTCAGAGCCGGCTTTTCCCGATTATCTCGGAGTATACAAAATTGCAATATAGTTTCGTTTTGATCCGAAGCTTTTCAAAGAATAATCTCAGATCAGTAAAACTTAATTGTATATAGGTTAATTCAAACTTAAAATTTGGCGCCGAATCCTCGGGACGACTTGTGTAACGTTTTTTTCCACAATTATGGCCCACTCATGGCCCACTAGTAGCTAGCCATGAGTTTTCCATCACTACGCTGCACAGTCATGGCCCACTCACGGCACACTAGTGGCTAGCCATGCATGGCTTATTGAAGGCAAGACACTCATGGCCCACTAGTGGCTAGCCATGAGTTTTCCATCACTACGCTGCACAGTCATGGCCCACTCATGGCACACTAGTGGTTTGCCATGCATGGCTTATTGAAGGCAAGACACTCATGGCCCACTAGTGGCTAGCCATGAGTTTTCCATCACTACGCTGCACAGTCATGGCCCATGCTCATGGCACACTAGTGGTTTGCCATGCATGGCTTATTGAAGGCAAGACACTCATGGCCCACTAGTGGCTAGCCATGAGTTTTCCATCACTACGCTGCACAGTCATGGCCCACTCATGGCACACTAGTGGCTAGCCATGCATGGCTTATTGAAGGCAAGACACTCATGGCCCACTAGTGGCTAGCCATGGGATTTCCATCATTACGCTGCACAGTCATGGCCCACTCATGGCACACTAGTGGCTAGCCATGCATGGCTTATTGAAGGCAAGACACTCATGGCCCACTAGTGGCTAGCCATGAGTTTTCCATCACTACGCTGCACAGTCATGGCCCACTCATGGCACACTAGTGGCTAGCCATGCATGGCTTATTGAAGGCAAGACACTCATGGCCCACTAGTGGCTAGCCATGAGTTTTCCATCACTACGCTGCACAGTCATGGCCCACTCATGGCACACTAGTGGCTAGCCATGCATGGCTTATTGAAGGCAAGACACTCATGGCCCACTAGTGGCTAGCCATGAGATTTTAATTGTGATGGCGAAACTCTCATGGCCCATGCATGGCCTATGAACGGCTAGCCACACATGGCTGGCCAGCAGTTAGCCACTCATGGCCCATGGATTTAGCAAAATCTTGTGTTACTTGGGATCAATTCAATTACAAATTTCAATTTTAAAAAAATCGTTACACAATTCAAAGTAATATAAAGTAAAGACACAAAAGACAATTTTATAAAGACAATTGTATTTGTACAAAAGAGAAACCAGAAACACATGAAAAGGCGCATCTGATTCCACAGAACTGGACACTAGTTTTTAATTAATCAAAATTTTCTACTGCCTATTTTTTATTATTGTTTTAACACCTAGTATTTTTTTTAAATGTCTTAATTCAGGAGGTAATTTATTAAATAAAGCCGGGATCAAAGATGTTCTATTTTGCAACCCATAGGCATTGTAATGCAGACACGTAGCAACATACCTATATCTATTTCTAGTCTGATAAGAATGCTGCACCGGAATCTTGAACTCTTGTTCAAAATAATTCGTTAAAATAAAAACATAAAAATGAATTTGCCTCACAGACAGCAATTTACACTCTCTTGCACGTAAATCCCTATCCGGACAGATGATTTAAAAAAAAATTGTTGTATTGAATCAATTTTAATGAGGTGCGTATCAGTTGTAAAACCCCAAACCAGAACACCATATCTAATTGACTCGACTAACCCAAAATAAACTGTAAGTAACGTGCTATGATTTACAAAAGGCTTTACGCAAGCTTTACATTCCCGATCTTAACTTCCTACACACCTTATCAATATTATGCTTATTCGTATTCCACTTAAACTGATTATCTATTAAAAGTTTTTCAATCTTCTGCAGATGATGCATTTTTGTTTAGGAGGTCGAATTACTTTAGTTTTTTTTTGTTATTTATTGTTAAGCCATGATCATGAGCCTATGTCAACAAATTCGTGATGTCAGATTGAAGCATCTCATTAGCAACTGAAAAATGCATATGAACAGCAACAATCGCAGTGTCATCCGCATACAAAAAAAACTGAGCTCCTTGACACCACATTCAACATAATTATCATTGACATAAATTAAACCCGGAAAAAAAACACTCCGTATAAAAAAGGCAGCCAAGTCTCTTTACTTTAAAAAAAATCAACACCGAAAAGGAGTGATATCAAAAAAGGAGCCAAGTCAATGATATTTCCAAATATGTAATCGCATTTTTGAAATAAAAGTATAAACACCGAGAAATACTTTACAAAAGGACTTTGCGCATCGTTTTTTTAAAGACATCATTCTATACTGAAAGTGGAAAGAAATTTACAAGTAGTTACATTTTCCTCTTTCTATTAGAGCCAGAAAATATGAATCAAGCTACCTTTAGTAATGGCTATTTTATAGTTTTGTCAATGGCGATAGAAGAAAGATAACATGCTGTAATAGATAAGTAATATATGGGTGGAAGAATTAAATAACAATTGGAAGTGGGCTCATATATTATTCATGTAGTAATTAAGAAATTTATTTCATGATGAGAAGGTATAACGCACGATACTTAATTAATATGTTGTCTACGAAACAATTTATTACGAAGATAATTATTGTGTATTTTTTACAAACATAAGCAACAAGTTTCATCGTGTACATATTCAAATTGAAAATATTTTACAGTTTGTATATAATATAATAGGGTCATTTCGCCTCAGAACAACCAACGAATTTTCATGACCCCTTTCGATTATGATCAAACTTGGTGAAGTTGTTGTTAAAAACAAAAAATGAGACACGTATTTTTTTGTTTGGTCAATTTTGTCCCCCTTCTGGTACTTTCACCCTTTCGAAAATCTCACTTTTTAAGAAACCCTTATATACATAACTGCTTGTAACTTTGGACCTGTTTGAGATATTTAAGTGATCTTTTTTAACATTTGTACACAAATTTAAGTAGTTTCATAATATGCAATGATAAATATAAATATTTTTTAAATCAGGGGTGACTAAACCAAATTTTGACTTTAAATGGGCCCCCCCAAAAAAAGACATTTTTTAAAATTTTGAAAAAATTATATCTTGTTTATCATTATTATGTTAACATTCCCTGAAATTTTCAGAGTGGTAAAATGTTTTGTTACTTTTTTATGAATTAAAGTTCACCGTCGTATTTTGGAAGATAATAAAAAATCACTCTCCGTGTGGTATTATGATATTAGGTGTGCTTCAAATATTGATTAAAATGAATCAGTGTTAGAATAATGACACAATTCTATATTGATTTTGTCAGTTACGCGATATTTTTATATGGGGGTGACCAAATCGGGAATGGTATTACAGCAATTTAATATCCACTGATGCAGTCTTAATTTTTAGATTATGCGCTATTTCTCAGTACATTTTGGTGTTCGAAATCGCCAACGATTGTATAGATAAGAAGGGATGTGCGTTATGAAAAATATCCGACCGAACCGGGGCTCGAACCCTGGACCTCTCACTTGCCGGGCGAGAGCTCTACCAACTGAGCTACCCGGTCGGACGGACGCAGGGACGGCGCCAGGAATTTTTGCTTGGGTGGGCAGAGGGCGGCGGGCAATAATTTTGGGTGGGCAAACACATTTTCTGCTATATATCGGTATCAACACATGTGCTTACCTTAATGAAGGGTAATTCTGCGATTCTGGGCGCAGCGTCGAATCTCTTTACAACTTCTTCCAAATCAATGCTTTTGGATATTTGTTTTTCAACGTGAAGAATAGCTAAGTCCGAGAGCCTGCCATCACTCATTCTATTTCTCATATAGTTTTTAAGCCGCCGCATGCAGGAGAAGGTTCGTTTACAGGAAGCACTTGATGCGGGGATAGTAATTCCAATCACGATCAGTTTATAGGTCTCATTGAAAGCATCGCGGTATTTCTCGAGCAGTTTAACAAGGTCTAAAAGAGATTTTATTTCGATATTATTATCGGCCTAATATTTCTTTACAATTTTCGGGATGAGCTTTACTTCGGCTGACATTGAGTCCATATCACACGCGTAGTGATTCGCCAACTTTGTCATTTTTTCAATGTTCAGAAAGTCCTTATTGCGTGGATGGAGGGCAGTGACACCATTCAATATTCCACCGTTGTCGGCAAATCGAGTCTTCATTTCTTGTAATATTCTGTCCAAGACAGGAATGAACATTGTAGTTCTATATTCAGATTCGCTGTCTGGACGATGGTGTTCGCTGTGAGCCATGTCGTCAGTTAATATAAACTTTTGCAGGTGAGCAGGCAATCGTCGAACTCGGCCCCTTCGCGACGTGATTGACGTAGTCGCCGCCGAATCAGTGTCGATGTTGTTTTTATTTGCTATTGACAGTGCCTCATTCCACATAGTATGGAAGCTGGTTTCTGGAGTGTCCCTCATATCCTGAACTACACTTTGCACTGCCTCAATTACGTCTAGGCCCGTAGATAAGTCGCAATTGACATTTTGCAGTTGGTCGGACGCTCCTTTCAGGATTCCCAAAACGCTATGGAATAAGCAAATGTTTATCAGGAATTCCATGTCCAATTGCAAGAGCAGTCCTGTAGCTTGAGACGAACGATCATCATGACTTGTAGAATTAATTGTAAGCGTTACCAATACCGCCGAAAACAGACTTTTGATAGCCACACAAGCTGCTACCTGGCACGTCCATCTTGTATCACACAATTTCTTTAGTTCGGTTATTTTACCACCTGATCGAATTTCTTTTTGGACTTCCAAAAATTTTGAGTGTGTTGCAGAACCGGAAAGAAACACATATAAATCTTCCAAGAGCTTAAAGAAGTTAGATGCACTCTTTACCGATTTACAAACGTCCACGATAACTAAATTTAGTTTGTGATTAAAACAATGCACATAAATAGCCTGTGGAACGCCATCTGGACCCTCACTAAACAGCTGTTGCACTCCGTTGACACGGCCACTCATAACGCTTGCTCCGTCGTACGTTTGTGCTACGCAGTTCTTCACGTCAATTGAGCTTCTTATCAATGCATTCTTAATGTATGCGAGAAGTGAACGAGCATTGAGTGAACTTGCACTCTGATAGCCAAGAAAACGCTCGTAAACCGCACCTCGGAGGTAGTAACGAATCACAATTGATAATTGTTTTGTCTTTGAAATGTCCTTACTTTCATCTGCCATGATTGCAAAGTATTGTGCTTCACGCACTTCGCTGCCAATTCTTTCAATTACCATACTTGACAACAAATGAAATATTTCATTCTGAATCGAGTGGTGAGTGTATTTTGCGTTTTGAGGTCTGTCTTCAATTTTTTTCCTAACCACCGCGCTGTGTTTCGCCAAAAGTGACAAAGTCTCTAGAAAGTCACCCCTGTTGTCACTCGATGTACTTTCATCATTGCCTCTTTGTGCTTTACCTTGCACGGCAGTGTGTAGGAGGCAGTCAATCACCACTTTCATGTACTCCACATTTTCCTTCACAAACTCGGCATAGTCATCGCTAATTTGGGCAGCCACTGATTTTCCACCTTCCGATGTTGCTTGTTTGAAGTTTATTAGGCTTTTTTGGCATAATAAATGGTTTTGGCTACGTTCATGTTTTTTAAATCCTGATTCATTTTCTAAAGCTCTTTTCCAATTCACAAATCCTTCCGATTTAAATGCAAGCATTGAAGTGTCCAATGAAAAGTGACGGCACGGAAAACAATACGATGCATTTGAACTTACACTATATTCCAACCAGGGAAATCTCGTGTACCACACCGATTTAAAACTTCGCCAATCTTTACCGAACTTCGTAGTAGGGAAATGTGGGAGTTTCGGTTGAGTGGGGCCAGCCAGCTTGGATTGCGACAGATCACATGGTCCAGGAAGAGCTTGCGAATCTTGAGACGTAGAAATTATAGGTGCTTCTTGCACTGAAACTAATTGTTGCCCAGAAGATGCACGTCGTTTCTCAATCCACGTTCCATAGTCTTCATTATCACTTCCACCTGACCCGTCATTGTCACTGTCAAACTCTTGATCACTCTCGATAAATACTATTTCGTCGTTACCGATCGAATCACTGCCAGCGTCACTAGCACCACACGGATTGTTATCACTTTCATTATCAACGTCAATTGTATTAGCACCAGCTTTACGTTTGAAGTAACTTGGAATGCCAACGCTATGAGCTGAAAGAACTCTCTTCTTGGACATTTTTATCACAACTGACTGGGCTTCACCAATACTGCTCACAAGCATGCTGACAGAGCATGGTCTTGCAGTTGCTGACATCATTGCGTACATAAATACCCTCTCTAGCCAGTTTATGCACGTCTGAATGAAAATGAAACCTCAGCTAGAAACTCAAACAAGAAACCTAAGAACACTAGATTCTATCTGAGTAAGCAAAGCACGGAGCATGAGCAGTTTCATGCAACGCAATTGTAAAATGTACCATACTATTTAATAATTTACTCTTATTATTAAAAATTAAAATATTTATTTATAATTATAACCTAATAATTTTTGGGTGGGCAGAGGGTGGGCAGGAGACTTTTTTAGGTGGGCACGCGCCCACCCGCGCCCACCTCTGGCGCCGTCCCTGGACGGACGGATATTAGACACAACGCACTGATGAGGGTTAGAGATCTCCTAGGAGAATGGAATGAAGGTAATGATTGGACATTACAAGCTATCAGACCATCAGTGACGATACTGTCACCATGTCTCTTTGCACTAGCTTGCGCACCCTCCTCTGCTCGACTTAACGAGTTGCTTTTCAGCTTGAATGATGAGAAACAAGGGTTTTATGGAAAACTTCCAGGGAGTTGGATTGATAAGAAGGGATGTGCGTTATGAAAAATAACCCTGGAAGTTTTCCATAAAACCCTTGTGTCTAATGTCCGTCCGTCCGACCGGGTAGCTCAGTTGGTAGAGCTCTCGCCCGGCAAGTGAGAGGTCCCGGGTTCGAGCCCCGGTTCGGTCGGATATTTTTCATAACGCACATCCCTTCTTATCTATACAATCGTTGGCGATTTCGAACACCAAAATGTACTGAGAAATAGCGCATAATCTAAAAATTAAGACTGCATCAGTGGTTATTAAATTGCTGTAATACCATTCCCGATTTGGTCCCCCCTATTTAATAATATCGCGTAACTGACCAAATCAATATAGAATTGTGTCATTATTCTAACACTGAATCATTTTAATCAATATTTGAAGCACACCTAATATCATAATACCACACGGAGAGTGATATTTTATGATCTTCCAAAATACGACGGTGAACTTTAATTCATAAAAAAATAACAAAACATTTTACCTCTCTGAAAATTTTAGGGAATGTTAACATAATAATGATAAACAAGATATAATTTTTTCAAAATTTAAAAAAAAAAAAAATTTTTTGGGGGGGGGGGGGGCCATTTAAAGTCAAAATTTGGGTTGGTCACCCCTGATTTAAAAAATATTTATATTTATCATTGCGTAATATGAAACTTCTTACATTTGTGTACAAATATTAAAAAAGATCACTAAAATATCTCAAACAGGTCCAAAGTAACAAGCAGTCATGTATATAAGGGTTTCTTAAAACGTGAGATTTTCGAAGGGGTGAAAGCACCAGAAGGGGGACAAAATTGACCAAACAAAAAAATAAGTGTCTAATTTTTTTGCTTTTAACAACAACTTCACAAAGTTTGATCAAAATCGGAAGGGGTCATGGAAATTTTCGCGATTTTTTGGTGGTTCTGAGGTGGAATTACCCAATATGTTATTGAAAGATGTGTCCCTATTTTCTAAAAAATCTAAATGACGGTTGCATATAATTGGCATATGCTTATGAATAGATAAATGTCTTTAAAAAAACGATGCGCCAAGTCCTTTTGTCAAGTATTTCTCGGTGTTTATACTTTTATTTCAAAAATACGATTAAATATTTGGAAATATCATTGACTTGGCTCCTTTTTTGATATCACTCCTTTTCAGTGTTGATTTTTTTAAAGTAAAGAGACTTGGCTGCCTTTTTTACACGTAGTGTTTTTTTCTGGGATATCACCTCTTTTGTTAGTTTATATCGTCGGTGTTTTGTCTTAAGGGCCTATCTAGGTTTTTCATTATTGTTCAGGAAAAGGAAAAAAAGATGTGTTATGAAATATTAGGAGTATTATATATGAAAATTCATTAAAAAAATCATTTGTTTCAAATATGTATCACTTATTATTAATTATTAGAAACATTTGTCAATTTTTACATAATGCCCTTATGGCAAATAAATACTGAAAAACAATTCAGTATCACAGCATATGGATGTTAAGCAAGATAGGACCTTTTGGCGTTCATCTTGCACAGAGCTTAAAGATAGGCCCTACGATAGACCACGCTATTAGTCTGTGTAGAGATAGGCCCTTCTGGCAAATCAATTAATTATAAAATTTACTTTTTCCAATTTTAAAACAGCTCTACTGGCCTCAGTTTTCACTTCAGAGATATGCCCTTCTGGAATATCATAAAGTATATCAAACCTTGCAGGAATCCACCAAAAAGTGAAATTTGCATTTTTTTTGAGATAGGCCCTTATAGCAAAACACCGACGATATATAAAGCTTGCAGCACATGTCGGAGCAAGGACTAGACACTTTAAAAAAATTACGCCTCAACCGAATTCCTTACTTAGAAAAGTTGCGTTTAGTATAAGCTTAAAATGGTTATACAAGAAGAATAGCTTATAAGTTTTGTTACAATCAGTCCAGCCGTTTTTGATTTATGACGTCACTTACGGTTTTGAAATAGCGGCCGAAAATAATGTCGTCTTAAATTCATAATTATAAGTCCTACATAATTAAATAATTTGGTTGCAATCGGTACAGCAGTTTTCGATATATGATGTCACTTCCAGTTTTAACAATGGCGGCCAAAAAAATGTCTTCTTTAATTCATAATTATTAGTCCTACAAATTTCCAAAATTTGGTTGCAATCGGTACAGCTGTTTTCGATATATGACGTCACTTCCGGTTTAACAATGACGACCGAAAATAATGTCTCCTTAAATTCATAATTATTAGTCCTACACATTTCTAAAATTTGGTTGCAATCGGTACAGCCGTTTTCCATATATGACGTCACTACCGGCTTTAACATTGGCGGCCGAAAAAAATGTCGTCCTTAATTCATAATTATTAGTCCAACATATTTCCAAAATTTAGTTCCAATCGGTACAGCCGTTTTTGATATATGACGTCACTTCCGGTTTTAACAATGGCGGCCGAAAAAAATGTCTTCTTTAATTCATAATTATTAGTCCTACAAATTTCCAAAATTTGGTTGCAATCGGTACAGCCGGACTCGGTATATGACGTCACTTCCGGTTTGAACAATGGCGGCGTAAAATAATGTCGTCATTAATTCATAATTATAAGTCCTACACATTTCCAAAATTTGGTTGCAATCGGTACAGCCGGACTCGGTATATGACGTCACTTCCGGTATTAACAATGGCGGCGGAAAATAATGTCGTCTTTAATCCATAATTATTAGTCCTACGCATTTCCAAAATTTGGTTGCAATCGGTACAGCCGGACTCGGTATGACGTCACTTCCGGTTTTAATAATGGCGGCCGAAAACAATGTCGTCTTTAATTCATAATTAGTCCTACACATTTCTAAAATTTGGTTGCAATCAGTACAGGCCTTTTCGATATATGACGTCACTTCCGGTTTAAACAATGGCGGCCGAAAAAAATGTCGTCCTTAATTCATAATTATTAGTCCAACATATTTCCAAAATTTGGTTGCAATCGGTACAGCCGTTTTCGATATATGACGTTACTTCCGGTTTTAAAAATGGCGGCCGAGATCACTGCAAAAATTCAGCACTGAAAAGTCGTGATATCAAAAAATAGGACAAGTCAAAATTTTATTTTAAAAACCAAAATATACTTGGCGCATCGTTTTTAAGAGCATTTGAGGTTTATTATATATGTTTAGTTACATGTAATTTTTGGAGAAAATCACTTTATTGACGGCTGTCCTTTTTTAAAAAAGGTTGACCACTTGGATCCAGCGTACTAAACATCAAAATTATTAACGTTAAACTATTAATTACAAATCTATTATAAGCTAAAATAGGAACAATGAATATTAAAAATTGGTTTGGCTATAAAAATGATTATGAAGGATGGCAATTGATGATTTCAAAATAATGGGAACAATGATGTCTAAAATACTTAATGAAATAGAAAAACGCTTCAGAAATGCACTGAAGAACTTGGGAACAGCAGCTCGAGCCCCGATGAGAAGACCAATAACTTCCCATCGATCTGCAGGGCTGTTGTATTTCTTCGCCAAGTCTTCAATGCATGGATGGTAGATCTAGTGGAGCGGTCGCTCCACGCCAGCCAAGTCGTACGGCGCGCGCACACTCTCATTTAAAAAGGCTGGAGCAACCCACTTTTACTGTAAGCATCAAAGTGGCATTTTCGGCCTACTGGATCTCAAAATTGGGAAATCTCACATTGTTGCGAAATCTCTTAATTTCGAGCTATGGCCCACCCCACCATATATACCAAATTTGGGAACAATATGATATGATGTTTGCGAGCTAGAGGGCCTTGAAAACAGTGAAATTGTACGGCTTTCTTCAGATGATTATTATTATTATTCTTAATCATCTTCCAATAAATTCCGCGGTCTCCGCCACAGCCTAAACGGCTAGGTCGATTGACCCGAAATTTTCACCACATATACAGCTCGTCTGCCTGATGATACCTTGCCCTTATGAATTTTTTGTGCCGCCATTTTGAAACCGGAAGTGACGTCATATATCAAAAACGGCTTGACCTATCGGAACGAAATTTGCGCCAATCGATTCAGACGGTCCTCTATACGAAATAACAATAGTGAAATTAAAGTTTTCTAATTACTGAAACCGGAAATGACGTCATAGTTTAGCGAAATCTGCCTAAATTCCCTTCCCCTTTATATAAAAACCAACTACATATTCAGAAGGCTTATTATGAAATATTAGTATTTATATACATATTAATACAATGTGTAAGAGCTTTCAGCCGCCATTTTAAAAACCGGAAGTGATGCCATATCTCGAAAACGGCTGGACCTATTGGAACGATGCTGTCGCAATTCTTCATGGCATATCACTTTAAGTTTATATTTAGCTTCAAACAATATTTTTCTTAGTAACTAATTCGGAAATGGCGTATTTTTTTAAAGGAATTAGTCATTGTTGCCCCAATAAGTTTTACATGTTGTGTAAATAAACTAAAAAAATAAGTGATATCCCCATAAAAAACACTCCGTGTAAAAAAAACAGCCAAGTCTCTTCAACCTATAAAAAAATTATGAAATCTAAAAATTCTGCACTGAAACGTAGTGATATCAAAAAATGAGCCAAGTCAAAACTTTATTTGAAAATCTAGTGGAGCGGTCGCTCCACCCAGCCAAGTCGTACTGTACACTCACACTCACTCAACATACCGTAATAAACTGAGGAGCAGACCAAACACTTTTACTGTAAGCAACAACATGGCATTTTCGGCCTACTGGATCTTAAAATTGGAAAATCTCACATTGTTGTGAAATGTCTTAATTTCGAGCTATGGCCCACCCCACCCCATATACCAAATTTGGGAACAACAGGTTTTGCCATTTGCGAGCTAGAGGGCCATGAAAACAGTGAAATTATACCCCTTCTTAAAGCTATCTGATGATGATGATGATGATGATGATGATTCAGATATCAGGAAACATTGTTGACAGGGCCACAGCCTAAACGGCTAAACCGATCGATCTGAAATTTTTACCACATGTGCACTTTTAACGTCTGATGATACCTTTCCTCTTGTGATTTTTTGTGCCGCCTTTTTTAAACCGGAAGTGACGTCATATATGAAAAACGGCTGGACCGATTAGAACGAAATTAGCGCTATTCGATTTAGATGGTCATCTATATGAAGTATGTTACTTTAAAATATAATTTTCTTATATTCTTAACCGGAAGTGGCGTCATACATTTGTAATATTTAGCTTATTTCATCAAATTATACTTTAAATACACATATCATTATCTTACATTGTAACAAAGACAATACAAAATTATTATTTCAATACACAGTGTTCTCGGCCGCCATTCCTGAAACCGGAAGTGACGTCATACATCGAAAACGCCTGTACCGATTGCCACTGAACTAGCTCCTGTATATTCATTTTGCAATCTATTTGAAAAATCAATTGGGATAAATGAATATACAAATTAACGGTACCGGAAATGGCGGCAGGAACCACTAAATGAAACCGGAAGTGACGTCATATATTGAAAACGGCATGAGCGATTTGACGGAAATTAGCGCTATTGAATTCAGAAGGTCATTCATGAAGTATCAACTAGATAAAACATAATTGTTTTCTTATTACCTATACCGGAAATGACGTCATAAAAATGCTAAATGACGTCATTAATATTCTAAAGGACACTAAATTCACCACTTTATACTTTTAAATAGTTATTTAGTAAACATACATTGTAAATAATTATAAATTCAAGGTTGCAGTGCTCTCGGCCGCCATTTTCTAAAACCGGAAGTGACGTCATATAACGAAAACGGCTGTACCGATTGCAACTAAATTTTGGAATTGTGTAGGACTTATAATTATGAATTCAATACGACATTAATTTCGGCCGCCATTGTTAAAACCGGAAGTGACGTCATATATTGAAAACGGATGTACCGATTGCAACCAAATTTTAGAATTATGTCGGACTAATATAATTATGAAATAAAGACGCCATTATTTTCGGCCGCCATTGTCAAAACCGGAAGTGACGTCATATATCGAAAACGGCTGTACCAATTGCAACCAAATTTTGGAAATGTGAAGGACTAATAATTATGAATTAAAGACGACATTATTTTCGGCCGCCATTGTTAAAACCGTAGTGACGTCATTATCGAAAGCGGCTGTACCGATTGCAACCAAATTTTGGAAATAGTATGACTAATAATTATGAATTCAAGACGACATTAATTTCGGCCGCCATTTCAAAACCGGAAGGGACGTTATAATATATCGAAAACGGCTGGACCGATTGTAATTTCTTAGTACCTATCCTAATCGGTTGAGGCGTATTTTTTTAAAGAAATTAGTCCTTGCTCGGACATGTGCTACAAGCTGTATGAATAAACTAACAAAAGAAGTGATATCCCAGAAAAAAACACTCCGTGTAAAAAAGGCAGCCAAGTCTCTTTACTTAAAAAAAAATCAACACCGAAAAGGAGTGATATCAAAAAAGGAGCCAAGTCAATGACATTTCCAAATATTTAATCGTATCTTTGAAATAGAAGTATAAACACCGAGAAATACTTTACAAAAGGACTTAACGCATCGTTTTTTTAAAGACATTTTTCTATTCATAAGCATATGCCATTTATATACAACCGTAATTTAGAATTTTTAGAATAATAGGGACACAACTTTCAATTACATATTATACCTACATACCTACTGTAAAATATTTTCTATTTGAATATGTACGCGATGAAACTTGTTGCCTATATTTGTAATAAATATACAATAGTTATCTTCATATTATTGTTTCGTGGTCAACATAATTAAGTCTCATGCGTTACACCTTCTCACAATGAAATACATTTCTATTAATCCACATTTTATAACAATACATTTCACAAAGTACACAGAAAAGTCACATTGAACAACTATTAAAACCATAATAATATATACCATATAATGGTATAATATATACCATAATAATATACATCCATAATATAATAGTGTTCTTTAAATAGTTAGTAATTATTTGACAACTTTTCATGATTTCCCTCAGTCATGATCAAATTATGAAAAGATATCCTTCTAATATCACCATATTAACAGTGCTATAAGAATATATATGAGCCCACTTCCTTGTTTTTTAATTCTACCTCCCTTATTATTACTTCTATTACAGCATGACATCTTTCTTCTATCGCCATTACATAATTATAAAATAGCCATTACCAAAAGTAGCTTGATTCATTCCTGGCTCAAATAAAAAGAGGAATATGTACCTACTTGTTAATAATCTTTCCACTTTTAGGATAGAATGATGTCTTTAAAAAAACGATGCGCCAAGTCCTTTTGTAAAGTATTTCTCGGTGTTTATACTTCTATTTCAAAGATACGATTAAATATTTGGAAATGTCATTGACTTGGCTCCTTTTTTGATATCACTCCTTTTCGGTGTTTATTTTTTTTAAGTAAAGAGACTTGGCTGCCTTTTTTACACGGAGTGTTTTTTTCTGGTTAAAAAATACTTGGCGCATCGTTTTTTTAGGGCGTTGTAGGTATACTATAAGTATATGTATTTATATCTAGCCTATACTTCAAAGCTATTTTGTAGCCGCGTCAATAACCTCGGCCGCTGACAGCGTCCACCTTAACACCACGAGCAGGTCGTGGTGTGTCTTTGCCTAGTGGCTAGCTCAGACATAGATAGGTCGATGGGTTTGAGCATAGAAAAACAATTAATTAAACAGAGTAGGAACTAGGAGACTACAAAGATGTTCGGCAGTGGTTACTCAGTACAACTCAATACTCAGAATTACAAAAGAAATAAACCACACGGGTGGTTTTATTATACAAAACAATCAACTCAAAAGAGTTACTGAACTGAACAGGCATAAAATAAATAGCACATGGTTTAAGTAGAAAAATGCAAATGGCCTCCGGCCCATGAAGTTACTAGATTGAACAAGAAAGAAAAGTAAATAATTAAATAAAACAGTGTGGCAATGCCAACACTTACCTCGAGAGCCTCCTCGACAGATTACTAAACACTAGAGTCAAAATAGGCTAGCACTTTGGTTCGAGAACCTCCGAGCACATTTACTCTGGTACCTTCTATACCTTTCTCATACGTACTCAAATTGTGGAAAGCATAAAATAGCTGTATAATAATGGAATTTCGAAATACAGATCTAAACAGAATAATGGTCTATCCGAGACGAAAACCGAAGAGAACGAACAGGACGTCTTGATCAGAGAACGCCCCTCAAGAAAACCACGAGGTTGGCAAAACGTCGGTAGCAAGCAAGACAATCAAACGCCTCAAACTCACAAACTGAATCGAATGAACGAAACCAGCTTGGCTCTACAAATAGACTAAGGGCAAGACTTCTTAGCAAAAACACAAATGAAAGTCTAAGAAAACATTCATAGACTAAAACTGAAAGGCGTGAGCCGTATGTGAATCTACTTTACCATGCTTCCCGGTTTACCCTGGCTCGCGGAGTTCACGTCCAAACCCCTCGGTAGACGACACGAAAAGACCACGAGGGAAGTTACATGATTTACGAGCAAGACAAAATATCATCCCTTACATTACATCCGGTAATGGAAAATTACCTGTACAACGTCAGAATGACAGCTCGCATCAAAACCTACAAGGTCGGACCATGCTACTTGACCGAGCAGTTGCGCTATCCCACGGCCGAACAGATAACTAACAGTAAAAGAGTGGGAAAATACAAAACCCAATAGGTGGAATAGATGTTAGGTAGGTAATAGTTTTTTTAAACTGTTACAATTTATATACACGATGCGCCAAGTATTTTTTAATTTTCAAATAAAGTTTTGACTTGGCTCATTTTTTGATATCACTACGTTTCAGTGCAGAATTTTTAGATTTCATAATTTTTTTATAGTTGAAGAGACTTGGCTGTTTTTTTTACACGGAGTGTTTTTTATGGGGATGTTCTTCTTCTCAGCGTCGACATTCGTGGCTTGGTCTGAGTTCTGCTTAAACCTGATTGTCTGATCCAGGATTAGTACTTGTCTCCGATCCCGACGAATCGCCACGATATCGACTCTCCGAGTTGACCCTGTTGTTGAGATGCATGAGATTTCCTCGTGAACTTCCCAGTGTTGCTCACGGAAGGCGTCGGCAATCACGGTCTGGATGTTATGGTGACGTTTGTTTATCAGAAGTTCACTCTTGGAGCATTTCCCTAACACATGGGGTAAAGTTTCAATCTCCTTGCATCCTGGGGAGCGGCAATGGTTTGTAGTTAGGGATCTGCCCGGTACAGAGCGAACTGCAGCAACATTGCATGACATCTTCAGCGCATTGGTCCATTCAGAGCATGAGAGTCCATTCTTGTTGTATACCCATTTATTAGAGCGAGGCGTATCAGCGAAGAGTGAGATGTATGATATATATGATGCGCCAAGTATATTTTGGTTTTTAAAATTAAGTTTTGACTTGGCCTATTTTTTGATATCACTACTTTTCAGTGCTGAATTTTTAGATTTCTCCTATTTTTTATAGTTGAAGAGACTTGGCTGGTATTTTTACACGGAGTGTTTTTTATGTTCACATTACCTCGACGCGGACGCGGCGCGGATTATAAGCACCTTGGTTTCGCCTTGATTAGAGGAGGCCGTGGAAAAAAGAATGTTGATATACATTTATTATTTTTGTTAGTAATAATTTGTGTGTTATTAGATGGAATAATATGCACAGGTATGTAATTATTAACCATATAGTCTTATTTTATACATGACGTAGTCTCACTTGATTGGCTGCTAAGTCGTGACGTCATTTTCGCCGCTCGGTATTTAAAAAAACCTCCCGACAATCGAGGTGAGGCGGCGAGAAAAAAAAACGCCTGAGGCATAATTTTCGGTGGTTTTGATTGGTCAAAAAAAGACGCGAAACTCAAAACGCGAAACGCTTGTTATGTGAAAGCGGCTTTATGCTGGGTTTCCATACTTCGCTTTCGTTTCGCATTCGGTTCGCTTTCGCGTCGGGAAGTTTGTAGTCGTTTCCATCATTTCTGTTTCGCGCGTTTCGCGTATCCATGGATACGCGAAACATAAATAGTATTCTGCCAATAGTTAAAAACAAAATAACGGATAATAATCAGATAATAAGCAAGAACGGCAAGAAAATGCGGAAAAAGTGAAACTTGAAAGTTAAAACGTCAAATCGTCAAAACATAATATGTTCATTAATCGAATATCGAATATAAGCTCGAGGTCGA
Source organism: Leuctra nigra (assembly GCA_934045905.1). NCBI lineage: Eukaryota > Metazoa > Arthropoda > Insecta > Plecoptera > Leuctridae > Leuctra > Leuctra nigra. Next base: position 500,091 of record OW203762.1, on the reverse strand, counting down.
CCGGAAATGGAGATTCGATATATCGCATCACTTCCGGATTTCGCGAGTTTCGGTTTCGTCGAAGTTGAAGTTGGTCCAACATTTTTGCATTTCGGAGACGAAATTAAACATGGACGATTTTCTGTGTTAAAAGGTAGCCATTTTGCGAAAGCGAACCGAATGAGAAGAGAAAGCGAAGTATGGGAACACAGCTTTAAGCTGGGTTCCCATACTTCGCTTTTGTTTCGCATTTGGTTCGCTTTCGCGTCGCGAAGTTTGTAGTCGTTTCCATAATTTCTGTTTCGCGCGTTTCGCGTATCCATGGATACGCGAAACATAAATAGTATTCTGCCAATAGTTAAAAACAAAATGACGGATAATAATCAGATAATAAGCAAGAACGGCAAGAAAATGCGGAAAAAGTAAAACTTGAAAGTTGAAACGTCAAAACGTCAAAACATATGTTTATTAATCGAATATCAAATATAAGCTCGAGGTCGACCGGAAATGGAGATTCGATATATCGCATCACTTCCGGATTTCGCGCATTTCGGTTTCGTCGAAGTTGAAGTTGGTCCAACATTTTTGCATTTCGGAGACGAAATTAAACATGGACGATTTTCTGTGTTAAAAGGTAGCCATTTTGCGAAAGCGAACCGAATGCGAAACGAAAGCGAAGTATGGGAACCCAGCCTTAGGCTATCCAGAGCTTTAATTCGGTCACGCCTCGACTACGGCAGCATAGTATATTCTTCGCAAGGCCCTCAACGTTAAAGACCATAGATCCGGTGCACAACGCCGGCATCAGGGGCTGGATTCACAAATATAACTTTATGACCGAAAAAACAAGTATCAATATTAGCAATTACCATGTTTTACCGGCATATCTTTGTGTATATGATTATTCAGATCACCATTTAAAATGATAAAATATCAAGTTTTAACATGATATTATCATGGTAATAGATATTGGTAGTTTAAATGCTATACCGGCATAAAGTTATGCCGGTATGGGGCTTAAAACCTTTTGTGAATCCAGCCCCAGGCTGGCAATAGGAGCCCTCGTTCTAGCCCGGTGACCAGCCTGTACTGCGAGTCTGGGGAGCCGTCACTTGATATTAGGAGAAGATATCTCCTCTGCTGCTATGTGGCAAAGATGAAGGCTATGACGACACACGGAACCATCTTCCGACCAGCACACGAGCTGACCTACTTGAACAGGCCAACGGTCACGAGACCTGTAGCCATCAGGTGGAGCGAGCTGACTTCTCTCTGCCTACCATCCAGCAGATTGGTGTCAGCGAAGTAGCTCCTTGGACTGTGCCCAGACCTCAGTGCCTTCTGCACCTGGCACAGTTCCCCCAAGACAACGACTCCACCTGCCATGTATCAACAGATGTTTTTATCCAAATGTGACTCCTGCCCAGACTTTGCAATAGTGTATACCGCACGACTCTAAACTTGACGACGCGGTTGAATGTGCGTACATACTCGGTAGCACGCAAGTGTGTTTCAAGCTAAACTCACTTTGCAGTGTTTTTACATCAGAGATGTGTGCAATCCTTCGAGGCCTTAATTTTATTAAACATGGACGACCGAACCAGATTTCTGATATGTTCCGACTCTCTTAGTTCTATACAAGCAATCCAAACACTGTACCGTAAGGATCTCCTTGTACAACAAATACATGGTGCTCTCCTAGACCTCCACCTACAAGGGACAGACGTCTTATTCTGCTGGGTCCCAGGTCACTCTGGGATACTGGGGAATGACCAGGCAGATAAAGCTGCTGAAGAAGCAGCTGCAAAGAATCACACATACTAGGTATAGATCCGTCCCAGCATCATACTTGAAAATACTATTCAAGAGAGAGTCCACGAAGAATATGTGACAGTCTTCATGGGACACTCTCTTGGATAACAAACTAAAGGCGATTAAACCCCGCGTCGGTCCATGGCATTCGTCAGCACGTCGATCTCGGAGGGAGGAGGTCGTCGTCGCTCGACTCCGTATAGGACATACGCGCTTAACACATGGACATTTAATGAATAGAGAGGAACAGCCACAGTGTCACACCTGTGATGTTCCTCTAATAGTCCATCACATGCTGATGGACTGTGAATAACACCGCCTAGCACGCCGTCATCAATGTCTCTCGAGTTATCTCAGTGAGGTGCTCGGAGACGATGAACAAGCTAATCTTGTATTGACAAGCTAATCGGCATTCTGAAGGATACTGGGACTTGAGCTTTTATCTAGTAACGCACAGCACCATGCTGTAAGAAGTTTTAATCATAGACAAGTGCAAGTAGAAAAATGATCCTACTTAACTCTTAGAGGCATGGTGGTAATACATTGTTACCACCTTAAAAATAATTTTTCATATTTTACTGCATGGTGGTAAGCTTTACATACCACCTTGAATAGTTCACCAAAGAGTTCTACTAACATATCACAGATGGCGCGCATGTCTAGAATCAGTGCAGAAGGATCTGGAAAGGTGGAAATCTACTCTAACCAAAACTGTGCGTTGCTGGTGACTTCAATTCTCCAAAATTTGTATATTTCATCATATTTCTTCATATCAATTGATTTTCTTTGTAGCTAATATATACACACGAGTTAAATAGTAAACTAATTTTTATTTCTTTGGTCCTATGGAACAAAAATAGGTAATAGGTAATTAGGAATATTAGGTAATAATATATAATAGGAAACATAACCTCACTTTTGGAAATAATTGTGTTTACTCTACTATTATTTGTTTTAAATACCAGATGGTACGTAAGAAATATAATCTTAGAAAAGCTGAAGTGCAGGAAGCACTGAACATGGAGTGAGGTGAAATTCCATCGGCCGATGATTCCTCGGCCGGTAAGCGACGAGTCAATCGCTGGCGTGAGTGACGTGGACGAAGATTTCGAGGACCAACTAACCACACCCGATGTGTTGTTTAAAAATGATAGCAGTGATCTACATGGACCATCAGGTACTATGTTGCATATTAGTAACGTCATTTCTTCGTCTGAAGAAGAAGACGATCCTACCGCCGAGGAATTATCGGACAGCGAAGATGCCTTGCCGCTCGGTTTTCTCATCGCTCAACAACATGTAGATATTCCAATCCCTCAGGGAGTCTCAGGGAGTCAAATCGAGTCTCAGGGATTCCAATTACCTCACAACTTTGCATAATGTATCACATAAAAGATACGGCAATTGGCCGGGTTTCATGCATGGTGGTAACTATGCATTACCACCTGTTAGGGGTTGAAGGGATGAAATAAAAAAAAAATATATGTATGGGTTATTTTGATGCCCATCAACAATGCCTGATCTAGTGGAGCGGTCGCTCCACGCCAGCCAAGTCGTACGGCGCGCGCACACTCTCATATAAAGGCTGGAGCAAACCCACTTTTACTGTAGGCATCAAAGTGGCATTTTCGGCCTACTGGATCTTAAAATTGGGGAATCTCACATTGTTGGAAAATATCTCAATTTCGAGCTATGGCCCACCCTACAACATATACCAAATTTGGGAACAATAGGTTACGCCCTTTGCGAGCTAGAGGGCTGAGAAAACCGTGTTTTAGAGCGGTTTTCATAATAATAATAATAATAATAATCTCAGTAGTAGTAGTCTCCTGGAATTCAAATCCGGTAAACAGGCCACAGCCTAAACGGCTGAACCAATTGATCTCACATTTTTACCACGTGTGCACTTTTGGCGTCTGATTTGCCCTCCTTCCGTTGACTTTTTTTGTGCCGCGATTTTGAAACCGGAAGTGACATCATATCTCGACAACGGCTGAGCTGATTGGAACGAAAATAGCGCCTAACGATTCGGACGGTCAACTATATGGATTATAAATAGCAACAGACTAAATTTTATGTTAACGAAACCGGAAATGACGTCATGAAATTTGAAATACATCGATTGGCATTTCGGCAACAAATTTGATCCGATTATTTTGATATTTATGTAACGTATGTACTTTTGATATCTCATTTGACTTGTTATAAAACCAACCGGAAGCCGCCATTTTGAAACCGGAAGTGACATCATATATCAATAACGGCTAAATAGATTTGAACGAAACCAGCGCTAAACTATTTAGACGGTCAACTTTATGTATTATCATCAATAATATTTGCAGTTTTCCATACCAAAACTGGAAATGACGTCACACTTTTTAAAAATCTCATTAATTTACATGTTGATGCAATAAATATACTATTTCAGACAGCTTATAATAAAATGTAATCATGTTTAAATTATAATTCAAGGAGTCAGTGATTTCAGCAGCCATTTTGAAACCGGAAGAAACGCCATATCTCGAAAACTGGTTGACAGATCGGTATGAAACTAGCGCGAAACGATTCGGAAGGCTATCTCTATGGAATAGGAACAGTCAAACTAGAATGTTCCTATTTATGAGACCGGAAATGACGTCATTCAAATTTATAAATTATTACAATCCCCTCCTATACAATAAATACATATTCAGAAAGCTTAAAATGATACACATCATTTATAGTTATAAATTCTATGTGGCAGTGCAGAAAGTTAAGCAGCCATTTTGACAACGGATATGTTGCCATATCTCGGAACTTGGTTGACCGATTGGAATGAAACCTTTGCTATTCTTCATGAAAATAACCAAATTGTAAAGGTGGATTTTTTTTAAGGATATAGTAATTGTTCATTCGATTGTCACAAGTTGTAAGAATAAACTAAAAAAAGGAGTGATATCCCATTAAAAAACACTTCGTGTAAAAATAACAGCCAAGTCTCTTCAACTAAAAAAAAATATGAAATCTAAAAATTCTGCACTGAAAAGTAGTGATATCAAAAAATGAGCCAAGTCAAAACTTTATTTGAAAATCAAAAAATACTTGGCGCATCGTTTTTTTAGGGCATTATAGGTGTACTATGTATATGGATATTTTATGGTTATTTTATAATTGGCCTATACTTCCAAGCTTTTTATATACACGATGCGCCAAGTATTTTTTGATTTTCAAATAAAGTTTTGACTTGGCTCATTTTTTGATATCACTACTTTTCAGTGCAGAATTTTTAGATTTCATATTTTTTTTTAGTTGAAGAGACTTGGCTGTTATTTTTACACGAAGTGTTTTTTAATGGGATACTTTATATACATCACATTAAAAAAAAATTGCTTTGCCTCTAAGAGTTAAAGTAGGTAAAAATTTAAATGTCCTCTTCGCGACACTGTCCCCTTTCATGAAAGATAGGTAAATCGAAAAACAGCTTTAAAATTAAAATATCACTGAATAGTGGGGATTACATCAAATATATTTTTAAATTTGTGCATTCCAGAGAATCTATCCTCGTTTGAAGCATAAACATTGAGCATTGATATGAAGCATTGAGTTTGTTTCTTGCAGGGAGACGACACTAGCGCTGTTCGTGGTCGCTCTAGCGGGAATGTTGAGCTTCAGCTTCGTATTGTCGCTGGCTAGAGAGGAGCTGGTGTACGGGACCTGCGCAGTGCTGGGCTTCTGTCTCGGCGGCGTGCTGCCAGTCGGCTTCGAGCTGGCCATGGAACTAACGTACCCCGAGCCCGAGGGCACGTCGGCTGGCGTCCTGTACTGCGTGTGTCAAGCCATCTCCTTCGCCCTCACGCTCCTCTACAGCCGCTTGGTGGCGGGCGTGGGCGACCTGTGGGCTGATCTCACCTTGTGTGCGGCGCTGCTGGTGGGCACAGTGCTCACGGCCATGATACCCCCAGACATGCGGCGGCAGGCGGCGGCTATGTTGCTCCAGGACAACATTCGACAAGCGGCGGCGGAGACCAACGACATCTCATAGACAAACTTCTCATTTTACAATACAACATATTTTGATGTAAATAAACACACTTTTTTTTCTGTAAATTTAGCTAAATGTTGTTTAATTAATATTGTTCCACTCCTACTCTCACATGTAGTGTCCCTCAAGGCTCAGTCCTGGTCTGGGCTCTCTTCTGTTCCTCTACGTCAATGTTCTCCCCGACATTAACGTTATTTAGTCAAAGCCAACCCTCTCACTGTTTAGTTCATTGAACGGAAATTAGGTTTGGGTAAAACATTCATCTCTTTTAAAATGAAATAAATGATTTCATTCTTATTACATACGCTTTTCAGTGAACGCTCATAAATATTGTCATATGAACATTATAACTACGATTAAATTCAGTCATAGAAGTGGTGGTTAGTGGTTACGTTTGAGTAGTACGTGATCTGAGAATCCTGATGGTCAACAATTTGACGTCTCAATGCTGTATTTTCAATGCTAACAAATAATTAACGTGTCGTCGACATCTCAAACAGCTGGGTTTCAGGACGGCCGATGAAATTGCTCTGCTTCATAAACAAATTGTCTACCAGATGCGATTGCATCTCATTCGTTTTGTTTGTAGAATTGTTGGTTCGAAGTAATTAAAAAGTTGAAGACAAATAATGCTCAGATAAATGATGAATTTAATATGTTTATACTTGCGCCTGATTATCGGTATCATTTCACTGTTTGAAATGATTGTAGTAACTAATAAGCTATCTATACGATATCAAAACCAAGGAGGTTACGCGGTTATATTCTTCTGGAGGGGCCAACCGCTATACCGGCCTACGCTACGGGCTTGAAGCCACTCCCGGCTAACCGACACTCCTCCCAGGCGGAAAAACTCCAGGCAGAAAACGATCGCATTCGCACGCGCGCTTACGAGCGCCGGTCCAAGAGTTCCAGTAATTTTTTAATTGCGCGCCAATGAATACACTTAGAGAAATGCGCATTGTAACATTGTTTAACTGAGACTCCAAGAAATCACCTTCCATTTTTCGATTAACTTTTTACACTTTGGGTGGCACGCAATTACAATATATATGGGAACGTTTTTAAAATAATTAAGAATGCACAAAAAGTGTTCTATTCAACTTACTGTAACGTCGCAACTATTTGAAGTATCAAGAATCGAAAAATTGTAGGTGATTCCTTAGAGTCTCGTTAAAGGAATGGACCGAGTTACATTGCCTATGACGTAGATCTATTACCTAAATCACAATACTAAATACAAAAAATTTAAAAAAAAATCCCAGCACTTCAAATTACATAAATAAGGTAGCGCTTACTGGCCGGGTAGGCCACCCGCACGACGATTGCATGACATCACTGAGTGGGGTAGGTATAGCGCGAGAGCCGGCTTTCACCGGCTACCTGCCATCTATCCTGATTCTCACTGATAGCACTGATAGTGATATGACTCACAGTTCGGCTAATGACACGTCTAAGAACATACAGGGTTTTACCTTAGACTAAATAACTGTGCCAGTTATTTAGTCTAAGGTTTTACACAGTGCCAGTTATTTAGTCTAAGGCAATTCAAATTCAAATGTATTTATTTTGCATAGTAATTACATAATTACGGTGGCAAATGTCTATGATTAAATATTAATAAATTATAAAATGATGCAAGAAAAACTACTTTAGAGGCTCTTGCCGTTTCTGGCCATTCCTCCACCCAAAATCCCAGCTTATTCCACTCTGTGGTCGTTCTGTGTATAAATGAGTATTTTCCGATGTTCTTCTTAACTTGATTCACTTGTAGTTTGTACGGATGGTCCCTTCGTTGAGAATAGAAAGTACTGTTCTGAAGTCTCTGACCAATTTCTCCCCACCCTCCACATCCAACACAGGCTCTATACAAGTTACAGAGCCGGGCCGTCTTCCTTCTCTCTTCTAAAGAGGTCCACCCTAGCGACTGTAACATTGCCGTTGGGCTCTCGTATTGTGTGGTGAGAGTTCCGTTTTCTTCTACCTTCCAGAACCACCTTCTCCACTTCCCTGTCACCCTTCTTGCTGCCAATCTCTGCACATTTTCGACGCTTTTTATTTGTTGAATGACATAAGGATCCCACGCTGCAGAAGCATACTCTAAGATTGGCCGGACTAACGACAGATAAGCTTTTTCTTTTACTGTGTTATCTGTGCCACGAAGGTTTCTCATAGCAAAGTTTATGCATTTTGTAGATTTAGTCACGACTCTTTCTACTTGCGGAGCCCAACTCATCTTATGGTTAAGGACTACTCCAAGATACTTGTACTCCTTTACCACCTCTAAGGGTTTCCCCCTGAGAAGAAGGTGTAGCTTTGTAGCATTGCGTTTGGTGGAAAAGCACATTGCCTGACACTTGCCTACATTAAGTCCCATTCGATTTTCTTTTACCCATTCTTCTACTTTCACAAGATCTGATTGAAGTTCCTCAATACTGCTTTGAACAGATCGCAGAATTACGCAGTCATCTGCAAAGAGTCTTGTGCGTGAAGTAAGTCCATTCTTAATATCATTTATGTAAATCAAAAAGAGAAGCGGTCCCAACACACTCCCCTGGGGAACACCTGATGTAACAGCTTGCTCTCTTGACTCTACATTTCCTACTCTCACCTTCTGCACACGGCCGCCAAGAAAGTCGCCAACCCAGTTCATCACCCTTTTGTTGTTTATCACTGTCCCCAGTTTAGCCATTAGTAGTGAGTGAGGAACCTTGTCGAAGGCCTTCTCGAAGTCAAGGAACACTGCAGCCACATCTCCTCCCTGGTCAAGCTCGTCTGAAATATCTTGTACCAATCCAGTAAGCTGCGTCTCACATGAGTGAGCTCTTCTGAAGCCGTGTTGTTCTGGAACCATCCAGTTCTGCTCACTAATTGAAGTTCGGATGTATCTGTCAATCAGTTTTTCCATTAGCTTTGATATTGAAGCAGTGAGGCTGACTGGTCTATAATTGGCCACCCTTCCTCTCTCCCCTCCCTTAAATATTAGTATTATCGTTGCTTCTTTCCAGGCCCGTGGCAATTTTCCTAGCTTAAGAGAGAGCTGACATATTTGGGTAATGAATGGAGCAATTTGCAGTGCACATAATTTCAGAAATCTATTGCTTATTTGGTCTGGTCCCGGTGCTTTACCTGGCTTCAGTTTCCTAATTAGGTCAATCACCACTCTATCATGAATTCCTACAGGTGACACGTTAGTGATTTGATCTTCAATTTCTTCTCTTGTAAAGGGTGACCATTTTAGTTCCTCCTTTTGGAACACACTTGCATATTGATTACTAAAGGCTTCATCTTTTTCACCATAACTTTGGCAAATGTTACCCTTGCCATCAAGCAAGAGAGTTGTTTTGTCTCCTCCCTTCTTTTGATTTCTCACATGCTTATACATATTATTCCAACTTTGTTGTAGATTTTTCTCGTCAAACATTTTGTGCATGTATCTGTTTCTTGCATTCCGTTTTGCCACTTCTAGATCTTTACGTAATTTCTTAAAACTTTCCAGTCCATTGTTAGTTCGCTTCATCCTCCCATACATCCGTCTAGCTTTTTTCTTCAGCTTGAGTATCTTCTTGTTGTAGTAGGGGGGATCAGCATTTTCGGAAAGGTACTTTACAGGAATATATTCATCTTGGATGTCCTTGCATATCTGGCAAAAGCTGTCCCAGACATGATTCAAATCTTCAAATTTTCCCTTTTCCACTTGTTGAATCCACTGGGTATATTTTTCTTGCAATTCTCTCTTAATCCCGTCCAAGTTCGCTTTGGCATAGCAGAACACTTTGGTTTTTAGCTTCATTTCAGCTTTTTCACATTTAGTCCATTCAATTTCTATGAGTGGAATATCATGGTCACTTATTCCACCAATGATTTCACTGCGCTGCCAAATGTCTTCTGGTTTCACTAAGACCACGTCTAGGATGTTACAAAGACTACTGTTCCTGGTTTGTCTTGTGCCGGATTGAACCGTTTGTGCAAATCCCAAATTGGCTAGTTTTCTAACGGCAAGCTGACTAACATTTCCTATTTCCTCATCACCTGCTTCCCAGGATACTCCAGGCATGTTGACGTCTCCTACGATGACTGTGTTGATGGCTTCATGTTGTTTCATCATTTCTTCTACTAGCTTTTCTATAATTTCGAGCCCTGAACCCGGCGGTCTGTAAACTGCTACCACATTCAAAACATTGGTACCTTCTTCTAATCTAACGCACAATAATTCCCAAAGATTATCGCTGAAAACAATCCGACAAGGTTTTACACAGTATTTCCCAAATTACAAAATATGGAAAGAAATTCATGCTTCAAACAAACAATCAGTTTTTAACTTTCTAAGGCAATAGGTCAGTTGAAATCAGTCTGAGTGCAGCCCACGTAGCGTTTACTTCACAGTATTGATTTTTAGTTGACACATATTGATTTTATAAAGTGAATACTGTAGGATCTACACCATATAATTTTGAGCTACGATAAACAATAGAAGAAATTGAGCAACTACTTGTACAAAAGTCCGCTCGGGAAATAAGGCCATACTGTTTGTATTCAAGTGTCACGAGGAAATCTATGAAATTATAAGATTGACACTGCGGAAACTGAGATTGACACTTCGGTTTTTTTGGAACACTTGAAATCGCAGCATTCTTTCACCATTGTTGAAAATAGCTAACATAGCATTGATAATCATTAAAAATATTATATTAAACGCTCTCACTCTCTCTAATATAATTGTTTCTCTAGAATGCAGTACATAGGTAGGATTTGGTAGGATGTATATCTATGAAATAAAACGAGAATATTGATGAATGATGATAATACAAAAAAAACGATGCGCTAAGTCCTTTTAAAAATATTTATCTGTGGTTTAAATTTTTTTTCAATGTACGTTTAAATGACATGGCAGTGGTGACGGTTTGTTCCGTTTGAGGTGCTGGTGGCCCTGATAAGGGCCGTTCGCGACGTTTCGAAGGATGTACTTCCTTCATCTTCTGGCGGTGACTGCGAAGATGTTCAGCAGAATCCTCTTGTGTACTCTTAATAGTCATTGCCGGCCTTATTAGGCTATAAATGACAGCCAGATGGTGTGGTCCAGAAGTGATGACGATGGAGCCCTGTATTTTGGGCTTGTAGTTACTTGTGTTCATCCAGGGAAGGTCTCTTTCTAGAGGGTCGTTGTGGTGACAGATAGGATGGTTGGTTGAGTGAAGCAAAAGGTCGTTTGAATTTGTCATGGGAGTTCACTATTATTTTGGATTGTGTCAAAAGTATCTCCTGTCAGCCAGGCATAAATTCTTAAAGAATACAAGAAATATGTAAAACAGCATCATAATTATTACAATAAATATGTGCACAAAACATTCTAATTCAGATTTTATCAAATACAATTACTAATACAAAAAAATAATTATGTCTTGGAAGACTCATTTCTTTATGAAAGATGGATGCTGTAGGGTCCCATAAAATTTAAATTATTTGCTCTTGCACTGCCAAAATTACATAATTAACAATAATGCGATGATTGGGTGGAAAAGGAGAGGTGGAGATTGGGGTGTGAGAAACGGCCTGTGCTGTAAAATACTCACAATAATATATAATGTTATTTTACGTGATTATGTTTTTTAACTATTTGAATATGCGAAATTAAAATATTGGTCTATTGTAATCGAGATCAACTCCGGCGAAAGAAAATTATGCGTAATTAAATACTGCTTTTGTTGAACGAGTGAAGAGTTATATTCTATACTCTTTCGTCACGAGTCCGTGTTCTTTCTGTTTTATTTGTCGGTTACAGGTGCGATAAAAGTCACACCGTTTCTCCGATCGTTCTAATCGTTCTGATCGTTCTGTTTTACACCAGAGCAAAAAATTTCTTGTAGGCTTCGCCAGGCCCAGATGCATTCAGGGAAGCGCAGTATCTGAGATAGCTACGTATCTTCTTGAGATACAAAAGTAACTTCGTATCTGTATCACAGATATTTTACAGGGAAGTAACTTAGAATTCGATGAAATTTTGTATTTTTGTTTTCGATTTCGACCGAATTATTGAGACATTGCATGCAAAATAATAAAGTCTGTGAGCCGTCTAAGAATTGTTGTTTTTGTTTATTTATCTTAGTTTTGCCAATTAGATTCATTTTTAACTGCTATGATTTTGAACTGCTATGCACATTTTACAGCACTGTTATTTTTTTAAACAAAATTACCCTTGTCAACTCGTCAAATTCATCGTATATTATGAAATTCTGGAAATGTTTTGTTAAGTTTCTGTCAAGCATTTCTCCAATGCCAGCAATGCATTGCAATGGCATTGGACTCGTTTGGAAAGATCTCAATTACCTACACGACCCATTTAGATTTCGATGAAACTTGGTAGAGTAACTATTTCTTACAAAATACGAAAGACTTCGGTGTTTCTCTCTTTGTCCCTAATTTCAACTGTATCCGAATAAAAACGGCGACAAAAAACCAAAAATTATGTTGCTCAATAGCAACATAATTTTTGGCAAATGAATATTCATTTGTTCTGCTATACCTAACTTTCAGCCGTCTATGCTCGGAAATTTGACACTGTTTTGTTTATAAGTTATGACCTAAATAAAGTCTTCAAAATACATTTCTTGAATTGAAAATTTTGGTGTCGGGCACTAAAATATCTGGAGTTTGAGATAGAAAATCGGTTAGAGGTGTTGGACGATTCGGTGCTCGCTAGGGTTGGGCAAACTTCATATTGTTATTATTATTATTATTTATTTTAAAACACATATATAACACATACATGAGATACATATTATACATGCATTTAATGGCAGTGGGAATAGAGCAAAGCCCCGTAACAACATGTGCCCCACTGCCAGGGGTTACCGAACCGGGCCCAGAACCGAACTTAAAATATTTGACCGAACCTCCGAACCGAGCCGAACCTCTGGCCTCTTTTACCTGCTAAAAGGTGTAATTTTTTTTTATTGATCATATATCACAAAAAATAATCTCACAGAATATAGTTTACATTTGATATTTTGCTTCACATGCATCTACATTATAGATGTATGTAATTTGAAAAGTTGTTACCAGGTGCAACTCTACTCGGTTGTAAGCGGAGAGTAAAATTAATCACTCTTATAGGTAATTGCATAGACATTGTATAGCCTTCGGTAATTGTCAAGATATAAGTAAAATTAACTCATTTAAGTATGCCCATCTTTATAGTGCATTTTACTTTTGATAACATAATTATCATCATTGAATTTATGAACGAAGTGAAGGTAAGAAAAGTAAAATAAAATCAAAATGATTGATGAACTACAACATTTCTTATTTGGCTTCTAATTGTCACACAGCCTTCTATCTAGAACATACACTGGAACGAAATGTTGGTGGGAAATGTCAAATTGGCGCGGGAGGTTCGGTCCAGATATTTATTTCAGGTTATTTTCGCGAACATCTGAAGCCGGTTCGATTCGGGTTTCGAATCGGTTCGCCCAACCCTAGTGATCGCTCATCAACGCGTGTCACTGAGCGTTTGCCTAGTTAACATTGTCGTAATTTCCGGCATTGGTAACTACTCATTACTTGTGGACAAATGGAACCCTTGGTTCTAAATGTATTACATGAAAAAGTATACATGTCTATTGTCTAGGATGTAGACAAACAAAACATTATTATTATGGGATAAATAGACTGTTTTCAATTGTCACATACGTCACACATAGATTTTCCCACCAAAATGTCGCATGAAACTTCAAGTAGATATTTGTATGAATGAAAATGTAATTTTTTTGGTGAAAAGTTTATCTGACATATTTTTTCTGTTGATATTTACAAATTTGCAATCAAAAAAATAATAAAGACTTCTCCATTAATTTGATTGCGCCAGAGAAGCGATCGTCTCCTTTTCGCTCTTTTGGCGAAAGCCATGCGATGTGCCCGCAATGGTCGTCTGTCAGGGCCTCTTTTAGCGCGGCGTGTTGGGAGCGAAGTCCAGCTTCCCGTAGCCTCTTCCTGGCCGTCTGGGGACAGCCAGGAGAGTTGGTGGCGGCGGTTGGCTTCAGCGTCCGTGAACGACGCCGCTTGCGACCCAGCCACAAGGGATGCATCTAGTGCCGCGTTAGACACACGCTGAAGCCCTGTTCCACGTCTAATAAAAACATCGTCCACCTATTATACCCCAACAAAATCGGGTTATTGCTAAAGTCATTCCACCTAAGGTCTTTTATACATAAAAATTCTACAAATTTCCCTGAAATATACCTCAAACCAAATTTTAAATAAAAACAAAATCGACTGAACTCCGTATATAATACATTTTGACACATATGAATCAATCTGAGCAATCTGATTTACATTTTTTGTAACAGAGTTAGAGAAGTAATGTCGCTGTAAATTAGAAATTCAAAGTAGAAAACCGATGAAATTAATTCTCGCATCGTTTCGTTAGTACGATTTTAGGCAATACATCAATATCAAGTTTGTAATTTAACATTTTTTAACAGATAATTTTGCAATAATAAAAACCGAATATTCCATATTTTTGAGCAATGAATTACTTTCTATACCTGTATACAAATCTTGTTTGTTATTGACCTGCGTCTTGCAGTTCCTATAATGAGGAACCCCACTAACTAACCCACTAACTCCTGGCCGTCGCTTTATGAAATGATGTCTAGCTGACGACTGAGTATGTTCAATATGTTCAATATTTGTTTCTTATCAATTTTATTTAATATCATATTCTAACATAAAGGTTCATTACTACAATGATTATAATTTATCATATTAACTTTTAATTGTTAAAAAATTTAAATGCTTGAAATACTACATTTGAGCATGTTGGAAATAGAAGTGGATTTCCGTTCAAACGTTCAAATCACGATAAACCACAGTAAGGAAAGCTCGAACATTGATTCGATCGACGATATTTCTTTATTGACAACGTTATCTATTCCCAGCCCACCTCACCCCACTGAGAAAACTGGTTTAATTCTACTTGTCTCATTAGTGGAAGCGAGACCGCTGCAGCTTGGCTAGCGTGAGAGTGAGAAGGCAGTAGTACAGGCTCAACTAGAATCAAGTATGCATTTCTGGGACTTACTAAATTTTCCAATACCGTTTTATGTTGTCGAGTGTACATAGGCATCCTGTGGGCATTTAACTGCAAACACAGTATACAAACAAGACATTTAACAAGCATTATTACACAATATTTTCCTAACTATTCTGCACGTTTCTAACACTACTGATCTCTGAATTGTATACACTAAGTTGAATGGAATTGACATCTTCTTCATTTGTGCAGCTTGTTCTCGATGCACCAATCCATTTGCTGACACGACTACCGGGAATATTTCAACACTGTTCAATTTACACATTTTTTGTATTTCTTGAGTGAGTTTTTGATACTTCATTATCTTATTCGAAAAAGCTTGGTTAAGTTATGATCATTTGGATGTGTTACGTCTATAAGATGCGCAGTACGAGTCTCTTTGTACACTATGATGATATCTGGGTGATTATGTGCAATAGGGAAGTCTCTTAGAATGTAGAATGAAATAAATACTTGGATTTTTAAAAATATACACGTTTCTGATCTCGATGATCAAAAAATTTAATCTGTGGGATAAATACTCTAGTAGCAAAGCTTTAATCGAATCTGAATAAAAAGAGTCACTTATCGCGAGCGCAAGAACGACCCAAGGGACAAATGACGTCAAAAACGTGTATTGAATCACATAAACCCAATGTATAATCATGATGAGACCGGTTGCTGATAACATTGCTGTCTACGTCATAATCGTTCATGTTGTCCAACTCCGTTTTACCAGCCTGAATGTTAGGCGATATTTCAATGCGAGATTTGACAATGAAAATGACAAACTAGACAAGGAAAACAAGTGTTGACATTTATCATTATTCCTCTAGTTTTTATTTTCAATTTAAGAAAAAATGAGGAGACTTCCCTATTGTGATATCAGTTATGACAGGAATATCATAGTATAGTTTAACCTTATCATTTTCAAGTATTGGTTCTGCTTTGTACTGATAATATCTTGTCTCTTGCTGAAGCAGTCCATTCTTTATAGCCAAGTATTGATGTAGCATATTACACGATAAGTTATGTCTATTAAGATATTCCGTGTTGGCAATCTTTGAACAAGCAGAAGTTAAGTGTTGGATTGTTTCTGACTGCAAATGACAAAATCTGCATAAATCATTTGCAATTGGCGTCTTATGAATGAACTTTTGGTGGTTTCTCGTGGCAATCACTTCATCTTGTATTGCTATCATAAAACCTTCTGTTTCAGCATAAAGCGTTCCATCTCTTAACCATTTGGTTGACGCTTCTTTATCAGAAGATTTAAGATTATTTGCAAATCTACCATGCAAAGACTTGTTCTCCCATCTTGCCATCATTTCCTGTTAATCGATTTGCTTAACGGAAAATCTTTCATCTGCCAAATTCAATACTGACAAGTTATTATCTACTTGCACTATAGATTTGTGCAGTGTTGACTCTTCTTGCTTCTTGTGGAAGTATTCTCGCAATGACGATATTTGCGTACCATGTATATGCTTTAGATTAATCAATCCTCTGCCTCCATTTCCTCTAGAGATATATAACCGTTCCATCGCTGCTTTGGGGTGATGACATCGATACCTGGTTAGTTTCACTCTTATTTGTCTATCTAGATCCTCAATCTCGGTATCACTCCAAAGTATTATGCCGAATGTGTATAATAGAATTGGTATACACCATCCATTAACCGCAGCGATCTTATTCCTCCCATTTAAGCCAGAGTTTAGGACTTTCTTAAGCCTGTTATTAAACTTCTTTTTCACATCTTCCTTTATTTCCTTTACTTCGTTTAAAAAAGATCCCCATAAAAAACACTCCGTGTAAAAATACCAGCCAAGTCTCTTTACTTTAAAAAAATTCGACACCGAAAAGGAGTGATATCAAAAAAGGAGCCAAGTTAATGACATTTCCAAATATTTAATCGTATCTTTGAAATAAAAGTATAAACACCGAGAAATACTTTACAAAAGGACTTGGCGCATCGTTTTTTTAAAGACATTTTTCTATTCATAAGCGTAATATGCCATTTATATACAACAGTCATTAAGAACTTTTATCATAATAGGGACACATCTTTCAATTACATATTATATATACCTACTGTAAATAATTTTCTATTTGAATATGTACACATGAAACTTGTTGCCTATGTTTGTAATAAATACACAATAGATATCTTCGTAATATTGTTTCGTGGTCAACATATTAATTAAGTCTCATGCGTTATACCTTCTCATCATGAAATAAATTTCTATTAATCCGCAATTTATAATAGTACATTTCACGAAGTACACAGTGACGGCACATTGAATTTCTTTAACATTTTTAACTTTATACACTTTACACTTGAAAAATATATAATAGTGTTCTATCGATAGTTAGTAATTTATTTGACAACGTTTCATGATTTCCCTCAGAGTCAAGATCATATTATGAAAAGATACCCTTCTAATATCACCATATTAACAGTGTTATAAGAATATATATGAGCGCACTTTCTTGTTATTTAATTCTTTTACCATATCACTTATCTATTACAACATGAAATCTTTCTTCTATCGCCATTGACAAAACTATAAAATAGCAATTACTAAAAGTAGCTTGATTCATAGCTTGAGTAGCTTGATGGCTCTAATAGAAAGGGAAAAAGTACCTAAACTTGTACATTTCTTTCCACTTTTAGGATAGAAAGATGTCTTTAAAAAAACGATGCGCCAAGTCCTTTTGTAAAGTATTTCTCGGTGTTTATACTTTTATTTCAAAGATACGATTAAATATTTGGAAATGTCATTGACTTGGCTCCTTTTTTGATATCACTCCTTTTCGGTGTTGAATTTTTTTAAAGTAAAGAGACTTGGCGGGTATTTTTACACGGAGTGTTTTTTATGGGGATATCACTCCTTTTTTCAGTTTATTCTTATAACTTGTAACATTGTTTCACCAATGACTATAATTCCTTTAAAAAAATACGCCTTTGTGGTTTGGTTGCTAAGAAGAATTGTGTTTGGTGCTAAATGTAAGCTTAAAATTATATTCCATGATGAATTGCGAAAGCATCGTTCCAATCGGACCAACTGTTCTCGAGTTATCGCATCACTTCCAGTTTTCAAAATGGCGGCTGACATCACTGCCACCTAATATCTGTATCTTAAATGTTATGTAACATTATAAGCCTTCTGAATATGTATTTATTGTTATAAGAGATGGTTTTAGTCAGATTTGGCATTGTTATGGCGTCATTTCCGGTTTTAGTAATAGTGCATTTCTATTTCGACTATTGATGTTTCATATAGATGACCGTCTGAATCGATTGGCGCAAATTTCGTTTCGATCGGTTCAGCCGTTTTCGAGATATGACGTCACTTCCGGTTTAAAAATGGCGGCATTAAACCGGTTATAGAAAAAAGGCACCTTAGACGCCAATAGTGCACACGTGGTAAAAATTTCAGATCGATCGGTTAACCCGTTTAGGCTGTGGCCCTGTCAACAGTGTTTCCTGATATCTGAATCATCATCATCATCAGATAGCTTTTAAAAGGGGTGTAATTTCACTGTTTTCACGGCCATCTTCCTCGCAAATGACATAACCTGTTGTTCCCAAATTTGGTATAGGGGGTGGGGTGGGCCATAGCTCGAAATTAAGATATTTCGCAACAATGTGAGATTTTCCAATGTTGAGATCCAGTAGGCCGAAAATGCCATGTTGTTGCTTACAGTAAAAGTGTTTGGTCTGCTCCTCAGTTTATTAGGCATTTACAGTATGTTGAGTGAGTGTAAGTGTACGGTACGACTTGGCTGGGTGGAGCGACCGCTCCACTAGATATTTTTAGATAGATAATGAATAAATGTACGAACCTCTACGAAATTCCAGAACTCGTTAATTTTTTATCAATATTTTCATAGACCTCCTGATACTGTGGCGCATTTAGGAGGCTGTGATCACGGCATCTTCGTTGCGATTTTACAAGGCGTGTTGATTGAAATATTGAAAACTTGATCTTATAAGAACTTTAACAGATTAAAATAAGTATTTATGAACCTCAGAGGAAGAAGGGCAGAAGTCCATTTCTATGATTCTTGAGTGATCCTTCCATGATTCTCGATCAAATAAGTAATGCTTATTGCTTCTTACTTATAGATATTTGTTTTATTGTGTATAATAGATAGGAATATTTTAGATATAATAATAATATCTTTATACACCATTTTAAATATTATCTCGGTGGCTCTGCTTTCTAAGAAAAATCATATGCAGTTTGATTTCCAGACACCTTAGTCCCTGTTTTACCTATTGTTGAAACAGGGACTAAGCTGTCTGGAAATCAAACTGCATATGATTTTTCTTAGAAAGCAGAGCCCACCGAGATAATATTTAAAATGGTCTATTGTTTAACTTTCCACTATTTGCAGGTAAGTATACAATTCAATATAGGCAAGTATTCAATATAGGCAATGTAGGCAAGTAATATAGACTTAAGTCGCCACTCCCAACGTATTTCTTTAATCATTCTTCCTCCTCTTCTTCTTCCTCCTCCTCTCTAGATATAGGTATGAAAATTCATTTCTGGCCTACACGTCAATAGGAATCCTGCTCGTGATCATCTGTCCAAGGTCTGTAGAAATGTTGCAGTGAGCCATCTAGCGTTAAAAAGTAACAACACTGCCGGAGTTTATCTCAAACAATTGGTTGGCATTTCAAATTTTCCTTTCTAAATTCTGGCCAATGAAAGAAAAGAAGAACAGCTCCACAGCCTCCTCAACAGTCAGTATAGTCACTGACCAAGGTCCACTGATTCAAAGCGTCAACCACTGAGGCGGCCATATTGAATCATTTTTTTTGTCTGGGGCTTAATGTCGCACTGTTCTGCAGCGAGGCTAATGGCGACGGATGAATGATTATGATGATGATTGGGATATGATGGTGAAGAGTAGGTAAGGATGAAAGGTGGGAAGGAGGCGGTCGTGGCCTATTAGTATGGTACCTTCCCAGCATTTGCCTGTCGACTGAGGGAATGCCACGAAAAAACCCCAGTCAGGAAGGACGGCCGCGGGAATCGAACCCGGGCCTCCGTAATACATGTTCCGAGCGTTACCACTCAGCCATACCTGTTCCGTCATATTAAATCATGTTGTCATGGCAACAAGATAAACACTTTCTTACGCAGGATGCCTATTATTTATACACGATGCACAAAGTATTTTTTTTTTTTAAATAATGACTATTTCTTAAAAATTACGCTAGTTCCGATTTGGTTATTAATAAAATTTGAGTTTCGTGCTAAATATATGCTTAAAATTATATTCTATGAAGAATTGCGAAAGTATTGCCCCAATCGGTCCAGCCGTTTTCGAGATATGGCATCACATGCGGGTTTCAAAATGGCGGCGTAAAATAATATCACCTAGAATTTGTTTCTATAAATGTTATATATCATTATAAGCCTTAAAAATATGTATTTTTATTGCATGAAGAGGGGTTTCAGGGTGTTTTTCATGTTGATGATGTCATTTCCGGTTTCGGTAATAGTACATTTCTATTTCATCTTTTGATATTCCATATAGATGAACGTCTGAATCATTTGGCGCTATTTTCATTCCAATCGGTCTAGCCATTTTCGAGATATGACGTCACTTCCGGTTTAAGAATGGCGGCTTCCGGTTGGTTTTATAAAAAGGCACCTCAGACGCCAAAAGTGCACATGTGGTAAAAATGTCAAATCGATCGGTTCAGCAGTTTAGGCTGTGGTGGTGATAGCAACGTTCCTTGATATCTGAAGAAGAAGCGGAAGAAGAAGAAGATACCTTTTAAAAAGGGGTGTAATTTCACTGTTTTCACGGCCCTCTAGCTCGCAAATGGCATAACTTGTTATTCCAAAATTTGGTATATTTGGTATTTTGTAGCTCGAAATTAAGATATTTCGCAACAATGTAAGATTTTCCAATTTTAAGATCCAGTAGGCCGAAAATGCCACTTTGATGCTTACAGTAAAAGTGTTTGGTCTGCTCCTCAGTTTATTAGGCATTTACGGTATGTTGGGTGAGTGTGAGTGTACAGTACGACTTGGCTGGGTGGAGCGACCGCTCCACTAGATTGTTTAATTCCAAGATACTTATAAGGCAAATCATCAACTAAACTCGGAATGACACTCTGGCCTGGATCAAGATCAAGTTGCATGTTTATTGACTCTTGTATTTTTCCTCTTTTCACATGTAGAATTGCACACTTGCTCAATCCAAACTTCATCCTTACATTATCGCTAAAGATTGCTGTAGTTTCCAGCAAAGAATTCATCTCAGCCTCATTCTTTGCATACAATTTAATGTCATCCATGTACAGTTAATGAGAAAGACTGTAATTTTTGTTGAGTTTATATCCCACAATTGAGCAAATTGCTTAATGGATTGAGGGCCAAACAAAACCATAGTGGACTAAGCGAATCACCCTGAAATATGCCTCTGTTAATTTTTATAAATTCAGATGAGATGATTGTACCTGACAATGACAAATGCAGCGTCGTCTTCCAATTATCCATACAACATTTTAAAAACGCAATTAATGTCTGGTCAATCTTGTAAATCTCTAGTACTTCCAGCAGCCATGAGTGTGGTATAGAATCATACGCTTTTTCTTAATCTACCCATGCCACCGAAATATTTCTCTTCTTCTTCTTAGCTTGCTTTGTAATCGTCGAATCAATAATAAGCTGTTCTTTACAACCCTTCGATCCCTTCATACATCCCTTTTGTTCTTCTGCCCACAAACTATTATTCAGTAGATGAGTGTTGATCTTGTCAGCTATAATTGAAGTCGTTAGCTTGTATAATGTACAAAGGCATGTAATAGGACGGTCATTTTTCGGTTCTTCTGTGTTATTTGTCTTGGGTTTTAGATACGTCAAACCATATTGTAAAAACTCCGGGTACGTTGATGGATTACTGATTGTCTTTGACATCAATGCTGCCATATCCATATGTAATGCAGTAAGATACTTCCACCAATAATTATGTATTTTGTCAACTCCAGGTGCCTTCCAATTATGCATTTTACGTACTGCTCTTCGTACATCAACGATTGTGACTATTACTTCATCCATTGGTTGCACATTATTATTACGCTCCCTTTCATCTTTTATCCATTCACTATCTTTCTTATGCTCAACAGAGTTTGACCATATATTTTGCCAGAATTCAACCAAATCATTCTCAGCTGGTTGTTTGCCCATTATTTGATGTTCTTGATCACCTAATGACTCATAAAACTTCTTTTGACTTGCGTTTAACTTTTTATTTTCCACTTTGCGCTTCAAACATTTGTTATACCTAGATAATCTCTTTCCGTAAGCCGACACCTTTTGTTTTAAATTGCCAATTAAAATAATTAAGGTGCTATCATGTTTATGCTGCATTAACGGTAAATTATATTACTGCAATAAACGAAAAAATTGCTTCTTATTATTTTGTGGAATCGCATAATTATTCGTCTTCCAATTCATTAATTTAGATAAATCACTCCTCCATCTTGCTATTTTCATTTCTTATCTTTGTTTCCAGTTAGGCTTCTCTGAGTGCTCTTTCCTTTTGCTCTGACATGGTGATGGAAATTTGGCATTAAGTCTTCTAGCTACTATTGTTGCTGCACTATATGCAATAAGATGTAGTTGCTCAAAGGTAGATATAGCTGGAAACTTCTTCGAGATACAATTATTTACTTTATGAACCATCAATTTAGTTTGATAATTATACCTTAATATGGGCAACCCTGGTCTCGAGCATGCAGGAACTTTCGCAAATTCATCCATGACCAAAACTAATTCTTCTTCGAGCTCTGCATCGTCGCTATCTTCCTCCTCTTCCTCACTGCTTCTACCTGTTTCGACGTTATTCGGTGCTACCTCTTCTTCATCTTCTTCTTCTGCTACAATCTGGACATGACATGTAACCACATTGTATTCACCTTCTTGCTGAGCATTAACCATTCCTTCTCCCGGTGTTTCTTCTCTACATGCATTGATACTCAACTCGGTACGTACAGTACTTAATACTAGGAAAACGCTCTGTGTAACGCGTTGATGAGCGAGCACGGATACACGCAACACCTCGAACCGAAATTATGTCTATCGAATGTCATTAAAGGCCAACAATTCTTTAGTTTCGTCACAGACTTGTATAAAAATCTCCAAAATCTCCACAAATATTGGTGCCAATCCTTGCTAAGTTTTAAGTTGATCGATTAAACCTTTATGATTGAACGGTTCCTTGTTTATTTTCAAAAATCACAGGATCTCGTTCAAAAAATATACCTGGGACCACCCATATGATATGATATGTAGTGTGTGTACACAATATCAGATCAACCTGTTGAACGGTCATTATTAGTTTCATTTCGTATGAAACTTTCTGCTCTAACTACCTTGCCTTGAACTGAAGATTCGAAGTCACCGTGAATTTGACAGCCAACACGCAAAATGTCCCTAAAATGACAAAAACTTTTGAAAATAACGACAGATTAGAGTGAAAATTGGCAAAAATACCTTGCATGTTGGTACAAATGACCATGCGAAGTTTTTAGTTGGTCGGTCTATCGGTTCCAGTTTAAATTTCAAAAATCACAGGAAAAATGGTTTCAAATTTGAACCAATTAGAGATTTGGCTGAATTTTTTTTTGATTGGGTACAATGTTGGTTGCAATGACTTTGCTAAATTTCAAATTGATCGAACCAACCAATCGAAAGATAATTTTTATAAAATTTGAACCAATCACAGGATCTCGTTCAGAAAAGATCCCAGGGATCGCATAGATTACGTTAGTATGTGTACAAAATTTGAGATCGATTGGTTGTGCGGTTTGACCTGGGCAGTGAACACAAAAAAAACAAAAAAACAAAAAAACAAAAAAACAAAAAAAAATAAAAAAAATAAAAAACACACAGAGAAAGTGCCATAAGTGTACCGTGGTGACGCTCGCATCGCTCGCTCAACAAACTGTAATTCCAAGTTTGTTAGGAATTTCCCATTCTTAATCAGTCTTGCCTGATCACACAATCTTTGTGTAGATTTTATTTATTTATTTTATTTATTTCACAGCCATTTGTTCACATCTTTTTTTTAAATTTAACGTATAAATGTTGTCAATAGAATAAATAACAGGTTAAAATAGTACATAAATTCATAATACACCACAAAACGCTAAAAAGCTTGGTAAAAACAAGGTTAGAATGCATGATCCATGAATTCGTCGGTTGAGTAGAAAGATCCTTCCAACAGCATGATTTTGAGTTCCCTTTTAAATACATCACTTGTCTTGGAGTTTTTTATTGTTTCTGGGATTTTATTATAAAATTTCCGACCCATTTGTAATACACCCTGTGATGACAGCTTTAGTTTACAATAATTGTGCTGAAGGTCGTTCACTCTCCTCGTGTTATGCACATCTGGATTACCTGTATTGAAGAGGTTCAGATTGTTTCTTACAAAAATACAAGTGTTAAAAATATATATACAGGGTAGTGTCAAAATTCGCAAGTCCCGAAATAACTGCCTACAAGAATCTCTAGGCCCCCGCCTCATCATCTGCCTGACAATTCTCTTTTGGGCAATAAACACACGCTTGCTTGATGTCGTTGCGCCCCAAAACACTATACCGTATGACATGATGCTTTGCGCCAGGGCGAAATAGACAGTTCTCACTACAGCTGTGGAACATTGGTTTGCCAAAGTCCTTATCAAATATCCAATTCTCGCCATTTTAGATACTAGTTCGGTTGTATGAGGAATCCACTTTAGTTCGTGGTCGATAGTGATGCCGAGAAACTTGGTGGTTTGGGAAGTCGCCATGTTGATGTTAGGCAGTTGCCGGTTTCCTCTAGCAGAGAAGACCATCACTTGGGTCTTCTCAGGGTTTAGAGTTAGGCTATTGTTCTCAAACCACACTTTCAGCTGGTTTGTTATAGCTTTAATGTCTTCGCTGAGGTCTTCCAACGACGACGATTCTACAACCGCCGTAGTGTCGTCGGCATATTGGACCACGCTCCCATTGACGTCTGAGATGGTAACATAAGGTCCGAGGTCGTTAACAAGCATACTGAATATGAGAGGACCAAGGATTGACCCCTGCGGCACTCCACAGGTTATGGTTTCCCAGTTTGACTGCCCACCAAACTGGCAGTGAACCTACTTGAAGTCCTGAATATCAAGCAGATTAGTAAATTATTGAAACCTATTAATCTTTGAGAATCTCAAATTGATTCCTGAAATAGTTCTATTGTGAATAATTTGGGAGTCATTAGAGACAAGAATTTCGAAAATCGGTTCACTAATTGAAGAGTTTGAAAGGAAATAAGGTGAGCTTGCCTAGAAAAGGAAAACAACTGAACAACACCACATGAAATATGGCCAAATTGTTTGAAACAACTATCTTGTTTGCAACTAAATGCCATAAAAAATGCTCAGCATGTCATCAGAATCAAGGTTTGGGATTTGTGTGCACCAAATGCAGTAGTAGTTGGACACATTTTGCATGTGGCAATGTTAAAAACAACAGATCAATCTGCCAATTGTGCGCAAAACTCAAATCCCCACCAAACAAAGATGATTTTCCAAAATACTTGCAAGAGATCTGCAATTCGCAGCGGCGGGTAATTCAACAAGATCCACCAACATCAACAGCACCGACAATGACATCATCCTCTGGTCTCAAAGATGATTCCACTAATTATCTGCTAGAGATATGCAAATCGCAGCAGCAGCTAATTCAACAACAGCAGAAGGAAAATATTGACTTCCAAGAAAAAATCCAATCACTGGAACTTCAGGTACTGGAACAGGACATTTACAGTGATGCAACGCCATGCCTAGTTCCATGTAGATTGGGTCAAACATCAAGAAATGAGAGAGGCAAGAAGAAAGGTGAACCAGGCTCTTTAGTCGAGAAGATCCCTATATTTGTAGAGGAGGGTTGTTTCCTAATTAATAATGAGATAAGTACTACTCATGGCAAAAGAAGAGTTGAGGTAGGTTTTTCTCTAGCAGGTATGAAAAGTCTATTGTGCATGAATACCGATGAGGAAACAAATCCAATAGACATTGAAGGTGAGGTTAGTCTTCTTCCCTTCAATTCATATAAGGTAAGTCTGGATTTAGATGATAATGATAAATATGAGAAAAGTCTTGTCTTTGAGAGCCCATGCTTTCTGGTCTCTTCTGGGATTTCAGTGGAGACTGTCGATCAGAGAGATCGACTTTACGATAGCCCAGCTGAGGCAAGTCTTCCTGAGATCATTACAGATGAGATGAGTTGCATCTCCACAAGCCCAGCAGCACCAAATCAGGACTTGGTGGTTGAGATGGGTCGTCCCTACGAGAGCCCAGCTGCCACAAATAAGAAAGATCAACTCTACCAGAGCCCAGCTGAGATTGGATTGCAGCAGGATCGCCACTACGAGAGCCCTAATGTCACAAATGAGCAGGATCAACTCTACCAGAGCCCAGCTGAGACAAAAGAAAATGATTCTACAGTCCGTCTTCCAGTCAAACGTCAGAACCAGAGCAAGATAAGACTGCGACGTTCTACTCGTGAAAACAAATCCAAGCCAAAGCGGTATCGTTGACAATTACAGGCCCCTGTACCTGATACTTGTAGCAGTAGCAAGAACACCTCACCTACTGATCAGGGAACAGGGCGCAAGATTCATATTGCAGGCTTAAACGTCAGAGTACTAAATAATGGTTTTGATCAATTCAAGGAAATTATAACTGAAGAAGACGTAGATATATTCTGTATGACAGAAACGTGGCTGAAACCAAATCACCCTTCTGAAGATTATGCCATTGCAGGATATTCGTTGCTAAGATCTGATCGCACTAATTCTAGAGGAGGTGGTGTGGGTATATATATTAAGCAATCAATAAGACACACCATCATAACAGATATTGAGATTGAAGAAGAAGAAAATGATGAAGATTTGGTCAGAAAACCAGAATATTTGTGTATTAAGATTAGCCTAAAACGGAAAAAGATTGCTGTGTGTGTAGTCTACCGGCCACCTGATAATTGCTACACTAATATCAGCATTCTGGAGAAACAACTTTCGACACTTCAAGGACTTGTTGATAATATAATTCTAATTGGGGATATGAACATTGATCTCTTGAAATCTGCAGAACCAAATAGCAAGTATCTCATTAAATTCATGAAAAAGTTTAAATTAAATCAAATCATTAAAGCCCCCACAAGAATAACAGAAGAAGATGTTCAGCAACAGGATGGAAGTATTGTTAGTCGAGTCCAGACCTCCACTCTTATTGATCATATCTACGTTCAGGATGAGGACTCAGTAGTCAGCACCAAAGTATTAGACATATCCAAGATCATAGATTCACGTGGAAAGCCAGTTACTGATCACTGTCTAATATCTTGTACATTAGTTTACCGGAAACCAAAAAGGGAGATTCGGAAGATTACTTATAGAAACTACAAGAAAATTAATCCCCTGCAATTGAAAAAAGTTTTAAACAGTATTGATTGGAATATTGCAGAAGGTGAAGATGATATTAATGTAAAGCTAAAAATACTTAATGAAAATTTACAATATACTGAGAATAAGCTAGCACCAATCAAGGAATTTACAACCAATAAACCGAAATGTCCATGGTATAATGATAACATTCAGAATATGTGCAAGCTCAAGTCAAAAGCACTTTTGAAGTTCAAAAGAAGGCCATCTGCAGCTAATTGGCAATATTATTGTCATGTTAGAAATTACATAACAATAGCAGTGAAGAGAGAGAAAAGATCATTCATGAGGAAAGAAATACAAGCAAATTTAGGTAATTCTGCATTCTTATGGAAGAAACTTCAAGAGTGGGATATTCACAGCTCGAAAAAGCCAAGACAACTAATTCCTGAAGAACTAGCTAAGCCGGATTTGATAAATGACTATTATGTTGATTCAATACCACATTCTTTAATTGCTTCAAGTATAATTGATCAATACAAAAATAACACTCACACTATTACGTCAAAAAATGCCTTTGAGCTCAGAGCAGTTAGTACAGAAGAAATCGTTGATCAATTGAGAAAAATTAAGACCAAAGCAACAGGCATTGATAATATAAATATCAATACATTACTTCTATGCATGCCAAACTGTTTAAATGCTATACACAGTATTGTAAATCATTCTCTTGTTTCTGGAATATTTCCTGATCTATGGAAAGAAGGAGTAATAACACCCTTGCCAAAATGCTCACATCCAAAACATTTCAAAGACCTTAGACCCATTAGTATTCTCACTACAATGTCCAAAATACTAGAAAGAATTGTTGTGAAGCAACTGACTGCATACCTAGAAGAACTGCAATTATTATCTAATAGTCAGTCAGGATTCAGGAAAAATCGTGGGACAACATCAATACTTCTAGATGTAACTGATGAAGCGATCAAGGGAATGGAGAAGAAAATGGTTACAAGTCTTATATTATTAGATTTTACAAAAGCCTTTGACTCTATCAATCATGAACTCCTACTGGCTAAACTCACATATCTTGGAGTGGGAGAGATGACAATTAAATGGTTTGCAAGTTACCTCACCGGACGTCAACAACGGGTAAAATTATCAGCTAATAACGTATCAATGCCAAGGGAAAATAGAACAGGAGTACCACAGGGTTCAAGTATCGCTCCACTACTGTTCATAGTTTACACAACTGATATCGATGAGAGTGTGAAACACTGCAAAATACACAAATTTGCAGATGATACCCAGCTTCTATATACCTTTCGCCCTCAAGATCTAGCTGCAGCACAAGAGAAAATAAACGAAGATCTTCAGTCTATTGCTGCATGGAGTGAAAGTCAAGGACTCTCTTTAAACACTTCGAAGACCATATCAATGATTATAGGGAACAAATGTCAACGGATCAAAATACTTAATAGTGAATTTAAACTACATATAAATGGTTCTATTATTCCCACTTCAGAAAATGCAAGGAATTTAGGTTTGATAATGGACAGCCAAATGACTTACTCAGATCATATTCAGAAAGCAAATAGCAAAGCTTACGGCAAACTACGAACAATGCAAAGATTTAAACAAATTCTGACAAGATCAACAAAAAGCAAGCTTGTTGAGGCACTTATAATATCTAATTTGAATTACTGTGACATCGTTTACGGACCGTGTATTTCGAAGAAAGATGTAGGTCGTATTCAAAAAGTCCAGAATTCTTGTGCTAGGTTTGTATTCAATATTAAGAGAAGACACCATATAAGTCCCTACATTCAAAAACTTCATTGGCTAAAGATGGAAGCGAGAAGAAGCCTACATTTAACATGCGCAACGCACAAGATATTGAGAACGGGAGAGCCAAAGTATTTAAATGATAAGTTGAGAAAGCGTCGTGATATTCACCTACGAGACACGCGGTCCAAAGATAAGCTAGACTTTGGAACTCATCGAAGTAAAAAATTCAAGAACTGTTTTTCCTATTCAGCCTCAGTAGCATACAACACAACAACAACAGAAGAGCAGACCCTAAGTTTAAAAGCTTTCAAGACGCTCGTTTAAGGATAAACTCGCTATCATTCAAGAAAGAGAATTCGTGAAGTAATGATATTGGAAGACGAGAATCAAGATTACATCCTGCTGAGAATGTTTTTTCAGTGGTTTTCCCTCAGCTAAAAAGCAAATGCTTGGATGTTCTTCCAATATTACCACTGATATTGAAGCACAATTTTAATGACTATTATGAATTAAGAAGAAGTAGGTAAATGGTGAAGATGTGAAGCAGCTGAAGAGAAGAGATGGATGTATGGAAGATCAACGACTCGATTGTTGAATACAGACCAATTATGTACCTATTTTATGTGCTCAATAAATTACATTATTATTATTATTATTGTGGACAATCACTTTTTGTGCTCGGTTCTTCAAGTATGACTCGAACCACCGTCCCAGCACTCCACTCACCCCATAACACTGCAGTTTTCTCAATACCAGATCGTGTTGAAGCGAGTCGAAAGCTTTCGACAGATCACAGAAAATCGCACCAGCATGCTGTTTGTTTTCTAGTATTCTAGTTATGTTGTTAATAAGTCCGAAGGCCGCTGTGGTTGTCGAAAACCCAGGGCGAAAGCCGTGCTGGTGTTCAGAAACCATAGATGTCTTCTCAAGATGTCTGGAGAGTCTAATGTGCATGAGCTTTTCCAACACCTTTGCAAACGACGGAAGCAATGCAATCGGTCTGTAATTGGAGCTGACTTTCTTGTCCCCCTTCTTAAGAATTGGCTTGATAATTGCTCTCTTCATTTTAGCGGGGAATACTCCGGTAGAAATTGAGCTGTTGATCACGTCAGCAAGTGGGGCTGCAATCATCCCTGCGCATTTTTTTAGGAGGCTCATCGGCACCTCATCCCATCCCACTGACGACTTTGATTCGAAACCTTTTAATATATTGATTATTTCGGGCGCCGTAACCTCTTCAGGAACAAACGCGGCGGCGTCCTGCGGCCAGACTGTCTTGAGCTGACGAACGCACTCGTCGGTGGTTCTGCGTGAACTCTGGTCGGCACCTATCGACACGAAATATTTGTTACGTCAGATTCGGGATATATCTTCTTCCACTCAACTTGAATGTATTCCCTATATCCTGTAATGTGAGTGCCACATGTGACATGCTGTTGCCCTGTAGTATGCTTTTATTACATTTACATTGTGTTCTTTTGTCC
The DNA here is from genome assembly GCA_934045905.1 of Leuctra nigra. Lineage (NCBI taxonomy): Eukaryota > Metazoa > Arthropoda > Insecta > Plecoptera > Leuctridae > Leuctra > Leuctra nigra. Next base: position 469,494 of record OW203762.1, on the reverse strand, counting down.
ATCGCATACGTTTATTCACTCTTCTGGGTAGAAAGTCTACAATTACTTGCGACAACCCTAAACCAATAGATATATTCATTGATGTTTGGGCTTGTCTTGTTTCTTCTTGGTCATCAGATCGTGGACCACTCATGGTTTTATTTGCTGTTGTAAAATTGAAAAAATTGATTAAAAATATTAAGCTTTGGAATTGTAACGTTCATAGTATAAAGGATGCCTTGTCTGATTTCTTCTTCAATAACAAATGATATGCATGACATTTGATATTATAATATGTCTTTAGTATTTATCTACATTTCATAAAAGAATGGTTATAAATGCACTATAAACTCTTGTTACTTGCATTGATACGTCGTATCTTCCAACTTGAAGTCACCTTGCTGATGAATCAGATCAGTTTCATTTTGACTGACTTCTTCAAAACAAATGAGCCATTCGACATATGATATTAAAACGCATCCAACTACATTTCATAATAAAATGTTCATAAATGCACTATAAACTCTTGTTACTTGCATAAATACGTCGACCCGATCAATAATCACATAAATATTACTCAAATCGTCCAATTTGAAGTCACCTTGCTGAGATCAGATCAGTTTCATACCGTGTAAATCCTCTTCACACTGCAAACTTCAAACTTGAGGAGGCGAATCTCTAGCACATGAGTACTATTAATACAAAATTATTGATCTCGTACCTGCTGGTCAAACTGTAGATCACTTTCAAATCAAGCAGTTACAAATTATGCACTTAAATCACTTTAAATTATATAAAAAACTGGGAGCTCAAAATTTCCAACCAACCTCATTCAACCGCTACCATTTTTTTTTTTTTTTTTTTTCCCCCTCCCAACCCCAGCACACTTAATATTGTTTCATCCCAATATACCGTGAACTGGGATCCACCTTAGCCCTGCCGCGCCCCACTTCCGTGGCGGTAAGCGACAGGGCTGCTTCCCCGAAGGCCTACTCGACCCCCCCGTGTGCTCGTAATAGATGAAGAGAGCCGAGGATTACCGCTTTCTGCATAGCGTCACTCAGCCAAACAGCATTGTCCCGACATATAGGTATGGACTTCATCGCCTTCACCAGTGAGTCCATCACACCTCCCATGCAACCGATGATAAGCACAACAAGCCTAACATCAACGCCACTATACATCTGTCTCAACTCCACAAGGAGATCGCAGTACTTATCCTTCTTCTCAGCCTCCTTCAATTTCACGTTTGTCTCAGCTGGAGCTGAGAATTCGATAACGTACATCTTCTTCGACACCTTATCGTGGAGGATTATGTCTGGCTTGTTGGCTCCAATCTGTCTTGTAGTGGGCACGGCATAATTCCAGTAGACTCGGCACTTCCCATTCTCCACCACAACTTCAACGTCTTCTGGCGCATAAGGCACAATCGGCGATGCATCTATACCGTAGCGGTGCCGTAAATAGAAATACAACACCCTCAGCGCACTGTTATGACGTTTGATGTACAACGTTCTAGCGTATACAGGGCACGCAGAGAGAAGGTGCATTACGGTCTCGGGGTGCAGATGACACGCTCGACACCTTGTATCAATAGCAACTCCGAAGATAACTGACCGATACATCAAGGTGTTGAATACCCCGTCCTGAACCGCCAGAATGAAACCCTCAGTCTCAGACTTCAGACCAGCTGATCTCAAGAAAGCAAAAGAGCGCTCCTTGGATAACCCGCTCTGCTCAATATGTTTGAAATATACGCCATGCATATTCTTCTTGCAGTGTTTCTCTAGAAGCAGGCTAACCTCCGCACTCTTCACTTTCTCTTTTAAGGCATGGCTGGAGAAACTCAACAGGTCACCCTCATTCACCAGCTGATCACTACCTGCTAATTCCAGCTGAAGTCCCAGTAATCCTGCCGCCCTACGAGCTGCACTATATAAGAACGCCGCTACTCCATGTTCTTCATGCGATCTCACCAAACTAAGCAAGGGATCGCTACTGCCAGCCACTCGACATGCCATAAAAATAACAATTCTGGCGTGAAGACTCTCTAAAGAAAGTAGTCCTCTACCTCCCTTGTGACGTGGCAGATAAATCCGCTGCACAGATGAGTTTGGATGCAAACTTCTATTCGCCGTCATGACTTTACGAGTTGCTCTATCCACCTGCTTGAGTTCGTCAACATTCCACTTCACGCAACCGAAAGAATACAATAATACTGGTACTGCCAAGCTGTTCGTGGCCCTCACCTTATTAATACCAGATAGACTAGATGACCAAATCTTCTTCAGTCTGTCGCGATACACACTTTGCAATGTGCTCTTGACAAGACTGGCATCATGATGCTGGTGCTCCGCTACTCCTAAGTATTTGTACCTTTCCCTCGGCTGCAAGTTGTGGATGACACTTCCATCAGCGAGAACTACATCTTCTGCCATCCCATCAACCTTTCCCCTGCGCACGTGCAGAACTGCACATTTCTCAAGACCAAACTCCATGCCGACATCGGACGAAAATGCCTGAACGCTGTTCAATGCCGTCTCTAAGCTATTTGCACCACTGGAGAATATCTTCAGATCATCCATGAACAGAAGATGCGTGATCTTAGCCTCTCTCCTCGAAGGTGGTCCGACACGATATCCAGCCGTCTCACGCAATAAGCACGATATTGGCATAATGGAGATACAGAAGAGTTTTGGACTTAATGAGTCGCCTTGGAACACCCCTCTCCTGTACTGAATGGGCTCGGTAGAAATATCTCTTCCACGCACGTTCATTGTAAAACGTGTTCTCCACAAAAGCATAAGGTCTGACATGCACCGCACAAGATCAAGTGGTAGTTTCAAGCTAACGAACAGGCACCGTAGCAAAGCGTGAGAGGTCATATCGAAAGCTTTGCGATAATCTATCCAAGCAGTAGACAGATTACGCTTAAAGCGAGCGGAATCCTGCGACACAACCCTGTCCACCAACAAAAGCTCCTTGCAACCCTCATGACCACGCTTTGCTCCCTTCTGCTCATGCAGATCCATCCACACTGGTTGAATAGCAGACTCAAGGCGCATATCCAATAAGCTGGTGAAAATCTTGTAACTTGTATTCAGGCAGGTGATAGGCCTGTAATTACTGGGAATTGACAAGTCACCAGACTTCGGAATGAGTACAGTCCTGCCTTCCACAAACCAGCTAGGGATATCTTGTTGACCACGCAGCATTGCGTTGAAAAATCTCGCTAGATGGTCATGCACAGCCGTCAATTTTTTCCACCAAAAAGTATGAATCCGGTCAACTCCAGGAGCTGCCCAGTTACGCTTTCCTGCCATAACTGAACGTACTTCTTCACAGGTAAAGTCACTACACACAGTTTCATCAGGAATTAAACGACTACATAACTGGCGAAACATGTCCAAAGCTGGAGTGTCACCTCTGAATGGAGCCTCCTTCTCATAGATACCAGACCAAAACTCTCTGACAGAATCTATGGAGGGGGATGTATCAACAGCCATTCGTGCCTCCTTGCGCTCTAAAAATCGACCAGGATTATTGAGAAAGACATTATTGTCCTCTACCCAATTAAGACGGTTCAACATCTTGCCGCGCGCCGTCTTCATCGCTCGAATACCATCGGCCTTTTTTGCCTTGCTAATGCAAGAACCGAGCTTCGCAATGACTTGTATTTGCTCCTTAAGGCACTCATTAGGCCCCTTACCTTCTTAGAGGGCGCTGTGCCTTTCCTGATGGTATCAATAACGCACTGAATCCTTGATGCTGCCCTTCTTTTCTCAACAATCTTCCCCTCCAGATCTTTCAATTGCTGACGAATCTTTACACCCCTCTTAACTCCACTACTCTGCTGATGCCGAACACTCAGAAATTCGGCAGCGGCGAATACCGCACGATTGACTTGTATTAACGATACATCCTCATTTAGTACAGTACTCAGAACTTCATTTATAATGCAGATATCCGATGACCGAAACTTGCGACGTGGCTTACCCAAAATACGCCGATCAGGAAACGCGGGAATCTCGCTCTCTAGCTGCGCTCTATTATTACCGCATTATTATTATTATTATTATTATTATTATTATTATTATTATTTTCCTTTATTTTAATCTCAATTACAATTGGTAAATACATAATCCACTACGGGCAGAAATGCAAACGTAGGGGATTTTACAAGTAACATGCGAATTAACAATTCAAAACCTTTCTAACAATTCTACAGGTTTCTAATATAACAGATCTTTGAATATTATGTATTATCTTTTGAGGAATATCTATTTTCTTGAATTCGTCGGCTTGATTTTGGTGTACTAGCCCATTTACTGATATCACAATGGGGATGATGTCTACTTTCAATAACTTCCACATTAATCTGATTTCTTCAGCCAGGTCTCGATATTTGGTCTTCTTTGTGGTGAATGCCTGACGCAGATTATGGTCGTTGGGATGTGTTACGTCTAGAAGATAAGCAATTCGAGTATCTTTGTTCACGATGATGATGTCAGGTCTATTGTGCATGATAGTCTTGTCTGTGATGACTGATACGTCATAATATAATTTCACTAGTGCATTTTCAAGTACTGGTCGTGGCTCATACTGGAAATACATCTCTTCATGATCAATTAGTTTATTGGTAAGAGCCAAATATTGATGAACTATTTTACATGATAAGTTATGTCGATGTAAATATTCGGAATTGGCAAGTTGAGAGCACCCAGAAGTTAAGTGATGTATGTCTTCAGATTTAAAATTGCAAAGCCTACATAATTCATTTGGAATGTTTAATTTTTGAATGTATTTTTGCTGGTTCCTTGTTGCAATTACTTCGTCTTGAATCGCCAACATAAATCCTTCCGTTTCAGGGTAGAGAGATCCGTCTTTCAACCACTGCATTGAGGCCATATGATCAGCATTTTCCAAAGCTATTGGAAACCTACCGTGCATAATCTTTTCTTTCCAATTTGAGGCTAGTTCTTCATCACTAATCTTCTTAACTATAAAATTTCTGTCTGCCAAGCAAAGAGGAGATAGATTTACATCTATCTTCACAATTGCTCTGTGTATCAACGATGAAGCTTGCATGTCATGAAAATATTTACGTAGATTATCTATCTGTCTGCCATACAGTTGCTGTAAATTTAAGAGTCCTCGTCCCCCTAGATTTCGCTTCAGATATAATCTCTCCTTCGCTGCTTTTGGATGGTGACATCTGAATTCTGTCAACTTTACTCTTATCTGTCGATCCATGTGCTCCAGCTCTGTGTTACTCCACTTAAGAACACCGAATGTGTAGAGAACAAGCGGAATACACCATCCATTAATTGCAGCTATAATATTCTTGCCATTAAGTCCGGATTTAAGCACTTTCTTCAATCGTGTATGAAATTTCTCCGTCATTTCACTCTTCACCTGAGTTTTTGCATTAAGAAATGACTGTTTAATTCCCAAATACTTATACTTCATATCTTCTGATAAGCCAGGAATTACACTTTTGGATGGGTCAAGTTCCAGTTGCATGTTTTCCGAGTTGTTGATTCTTCCTCTCTTCACATGAATGACAGCGCATTTGTTTAATCCAAATTTCATGCCAATATCTGAACTGAATAACGCTGTTGTTTCAATTAATGATGACATCTCTTTTTCGCTCTTTGCATAAAGCTTGATGTCGTCCATGTATAGGAGATGTGACAGATGTGTTGTTTGGTCAATCTTATATCCAACACCAGGGAAGTTCAATAGCTTGCTTAGTGGATTAAGTGCAAGGCAAAACCACAGGGGACTGAGTGTGTCACCTTGAAATATCCCTCTGTTAATATTCAAATTCTCGGACGTGAATTGTTTGGATGGTGTTGATAAATGCAAGGTAGTTTTCCACTTATTCATGCAACATTGTAAGAACTTCAATAAAGTGGCATTAATTTTATAAATTTCCAATATTTCAAGAAGCCATGAATGTGGTACAGAATCATACGCTTTTTCATAATCAATCCAAGCCAGAGAAATATTCCTGTTTTTCTTCTTGGCCTGCTGTGTGATAGTCGTGTCGATTAAGAGCTGCTCCTTACATCCTTGAGATCCTTTACGGCATCCTTTCTGCTCTTCTGCCCAGATATTATTACTTAGCAAATGTTCATTTATTTTTGTGGATATTATAGATGTTGTTAATTTATACAAAGTACACAAACAAGTTATTGGACGATAATTCTTGGGATCTTCTGTATTGGCAGACTTAGGTTTGAGAGAAGTTAACCCACTCATTAGGAAATCGGGGAATGTTGTTGAATTATTGATGGCTTTAGTAATCAGATTGGCTAAAAATGGATGTAATACAGGTAGATGTTTCCACCAGTAATTATGGATCTTGTCAATACCAGGTGCTTTCCAATTATTAGTTCTTCTGACAGAATTCTGCACATCTTGCGCTGAGACAATAATCTCCTCCATTTCCAACACACCATGTCTACTTAATTTCTCATTCTTGATCCACTGACTGTCTTTGTTATGTTCCACCGACACCGACCATATGCTCCTCCAGTAATTGACTACCTCATCCTCTTGGGGCGGTTTCCCCTCTACTATTGTTGCACTATTACTCTCCAGTGAATCGTAAAAACGTTTCTGATTTGCGTAAAACTGGTCATTATCAAGTTTTCTCTTCAAACACTTGTTATATCGTGATAATCTTTTCCCATATGCTGCTATCTTCTGTTTCAGAAAGTCAATAACAATATCAAATTCATTGTTGTTCTTATTACACTGGATTAACTTCAACTGATATTTGTTGAGTATTATAATTAATTTGTTTCTTTGTTTTGGTACAACAATAAACTCATTACTTTTCCAATTCAGCAGCCTAGTCAGATCACTTCTCCATGACGCTATTTTATTCTCTAACCTGTGCTTCCAAGCGGGCTTCTTCTCGTGCTTTTGCTGATTCATTTCCCTTGTCGTCGGGAATTTAACTTCGAGCTTTCTAGCCACAGTCACAGCTGCGCAATACGCAATGAGATGAAGTAGTTCAATGCTGTCAACACTTGCGAATTTCTTAGCAAGGCATTTGTTCATTTTTTCGACCATCTTCTTTGTTTTCCAATTATATCTTAACTTTGGAATTGCAGGTCTTAGACTAGCATTGACATCTTTAAAGGAACTCATGACAGAATCATATTATTATTATTATTATTATTATTGTTATTATTATTATTATTATTATACTTATTATTGATATTCAATTATTAAATTATTAAATATATTCAATTAGTAATATTTAATTATAACTTTATTAAATCATAAATTAAATCACTTTGGTACCATCAACGACGATCAGTCTGATATGTAGATGATAGGTGATGATAGATCTAGTCGGGCGTTAGTTCGACGCTGCCAAGCACCGTGTCAATACGAGGTCTACTTTTAAAAGCGGCGAGCTTACTACCACTACTGTATACTGCAAGCGCTTCACGCTCGTTTTCGGGGTGTCAGCTCGCATTCAAGCAGTTTGAAATGGAAATTGAAAACCATGGTTATCGGGTATATTTAGCCACATGACAACACATACCAAATTTCAAAGTGCTGCGATCATCCCTTCAGGGTGAAATTTGGGCCTAAAACATGCATGGATTGACTTTCATGTTAGTTAGTTAGTTAGTTAGTTAGTTAGTTAGTTAGTTAGTTAGTTAGGCACGGTCAATTTGTTTGCCCCTCTCCACAGGTTGAACGGTTTGTCCTAGGGAGTTGAAATTTGGCAGAGACATAAGTAAGGTTTCCAAGGGCGGAATTTCGCCGCGTTGCGGGAGAAATTCCGCAAAATGGCCGACTTTGACCAATCACGAGCCAGAAACCCAGCGGCGAAGTCGCCGCCGAGAAAGTTGAATCTACTCCTACTTTAGCGGGACGAAATTCTTTCCGCGCACCGGAAGCTGGTAGTTTTCTCACGATTACCGCCAGGTTCGTGGTGTTATAGTTTCCGTTTTTCAGTCGACTTTCGATATCGATATTCGATATAAATCAAATCTGTTGTCTGCCGTCAGGTAGTGACATGTGTTGTCAAGTTTATATTTGTTTATTAATAAAATATGTACTAATAATGGAATATGATCCAGAATATTTTATTGAAGTGGTCTAGGACAATCCTTGTCTTTACGATTTTAAGATATCGATCTCGATAGATCGACTTATTTCAGCGCTTCCTAATTTGGCCGCTAGGTACCACTACAAACTAGGCGAAGAAAAATTCGCGCTTGGAAACGGGATACTTCCGCGGAACAAATCCGTCGCGAAATATTTCCCGCAACGCGGCGAAATTCCGCCCTTGGAAACCTTACTATAGAGTCATATTTATAGCGGTGCCCTTTGAAAGTAAACATGGAAAATTTTGACCGGAAGTGAAGTTATTACAATTTTTAATTTTAAATATTTTAAAAATCAAACGGGTCCATCGAATGTTTTGAAATTTGGCAACATTAAAGACAATGTATTGCTTGACACTCCACTTCAAGAAAAAACAACAATTTTAAACCGGAAGTGAAAAATTATCAATATTTAGCGTTCCGCTCTTCCTCTTTCTATCAACACAGCAGCTTCGCTGTCCGTCGGCCTATATAGCACAGTTGTCTAAGGCAGCTTGCTTCGACACAGGCTTACCGTGTTCGATTCCCGGTCCCGGAAAAAAACTTTTTTTTCCTATTATTCCTTTTTAATTTGTATAAGCGATGATTCCTAGATACATTTTTAATAAATGAGACTACCAATGGATGCTGTGAAGATCATCAATAGACAGAAACATCGCCATTGCGGCACGCCGGTTGCCATCGTGAACAGTGAAGATATCAGGGAAACAGAAATTGCGCACGTCGTTTTACGCTCCACCTTTCTTCTTTGATATACTACACAGGTAAATATTTCAGTGTGGCGAATTGGCTCGGTCACATGAGGCAAGTGACTTCGATCACGGCGTTGCCGGGTCCGATCCCCGTAACAAACGTTTATTTTTTTTTTTATCTTTTTCTTTATTTAAAAAACGTTTAACCTTCTTGTGTATATATAAAATGTTAATCCGAATACATTCAACGATTACATAGCTACTCTTTTTTATATTATACTCATTGGACTCGAATAATGATTGTCAATGTACACGTTGACCGTAAAGTTGTGCAATAAAACAATTCGTGGTCATGCTAATCAACAGAATCTTGGTGGCTCAGTTACTAAACTAGAAACCACACAAAAAAGGCTCCATTACTGGGTGCATAAGGTTGTCACAGCTTTAAATTTATCCGAATTATTTAATTTTGTAAAATTCAGTTAATTAAGTAAATAGTAAAATTCAGTAAAGGCTCCATTACTAATATTCAGTGTATTATCACACTTATTTATTATTTAAAATAGAGTTAATTTGTCAATATTGGTGGCTCAACAAGAAACAAGACAACACGAAACAAGAAACCACACAAAAAGGCTCCATTGCGTGCATCCATTGTAATGATCACAACTTTAAGTTTCTAAAATAAATGTAATTATTTTAATTATGCTAATTTGTCAATCTTGATGGTTCAGTTACGAAACAAGAAACCAAACAAAATGGCTCCATTACTAGGTATATTAGGTGTTTACAACTTAGTCAAAATTATTTCATTATTTCAGATGTTGTAATCTGTCAATCTTAGAAGCTCGGTTACAATAAACAAGAAACTACACTAAAGGGTCCATGCAAGGTGTATTTATAGGTGTGTAAATTAATGGAAATTTGTCAGTATGAGAGATTTAAATTTCATTTCATCATCCAACAATGCTTACGTTAAAAAGTTCGAATAATAAAACGCTTGTAAATTATCATGATTGATTTCCAAACTGTGAGTCAAAGTCTCATCAAGTGACATTGTTTAATGGAAATAAATGAAACTGAAACTGATGTTCCTCCTAATCTGACACTAATAAAATAAACATTGGCTTTGATGCAAACGTTATATACGGAAGTGGTCTGGCTTGTTTACATCGGCAATACAATAATATTCTTCAAGTATCTAGGCAATAGCACGAAGTAGTTTCCTGGTTTGAAAATATGCAAATATTATCTTCCACAGCAACATCACAAAACAATATAATAATCACTAAATAAGATCAGTAGACTAATTACAATGCAAGCTAGATAACTGTTTACAAGTACCTATAGAAGAAGACAACAATACTAAATGGACATCGATCGTATTTGCAATGAACAAACTGTTACATAGCTAACTTCACACTGTCACTTTCAAATATATGATAACCTGAGGTTGGTACTACTGACGACCTTGCTAGGATTCCACTTGCCAGATCTCAATCAGTCACTCTGCCTCATTTCTGTTCTACCTCTCTTCAGGGATTGACCTACCATTAACCTTGCTATTATTACTAATAAACATCACTTCTTGTATTCATCATCATCTTTTATTTAACATTGTAATCCGACATCATCTGGCCTTACCACGGACACAACAACTGGCGACGAGGATATTTCAATAGTTTAATTATTTGTGCATTATATTTTGTTAATATTGAGTCATAATTTCGTCACACAATGCCGAAAGAGGAAAATGAATAAAAAGGGAATCTGCACATGGCCGGCAACACATACGGTAAGCTGCAAGAATTCAATAAATCTTCTTCTTGGCCAATATAAAAGGAAAGGATGGAATATTATTTCCTAGCAAATAAAATCACCGAAGTAAAACTCAAGAAAGCTATTTTTCTTACCTCGATGGGAGAATGGGCCTACACTACACTCAGGAATATTTGCAGTCCATCTGAGACCACAGAGTTAGGATTTGATGAAATAATCAAGAAGATGACTAATCACTTCAGTCCGCCACCTAATGAAATTCTGCAGAGGTATCTATTTAACCAATGTGTTCAGGAACAGGGCGAATCCCTGGCTCAATTCACAGCTAGGTTAAGGGTGGCCTCAGAACATTGTAAATTTCTTGATCTTGATAACATGCTCCGGGACCGATTGGTTTTTGGGGTTAAAGATGAAGCACTAAGGTTAAGATTCTTACGAGAGATCAATTTAACTTTTCATCAAGCCCATACAATTGCAATAGCGGCGGAAACAGCTGGGCCCAGCGCCTCAGCCATGAGAGAAGTGAAGAATAGTACACCTGAAGGCAATCTGCACAAGATGCAGACTACCTACAAACCTGTGGAAACAACATGTTACAGGTGTGGTGGTGAGCATACATCAAAGGCATGCAAGTATGCTTTATCAAAATGTACTTTCTGTCAAAAGGTAGGCCATCTACAACGCGTCTGTTTCGCGAAGAAGAGGAGAGAGAAGCCGCAGCAGCAGAACAAGAAGCAACCGACGACTTTCCAAGCGAGGTATGTCAATCTGTATTCTGCTAACATGGTGCTCGCAGTCGACAAGAAACCCAGCGTAAACAACGCGCCTTTCAACGTCGATTTGGAACTTGATGGGCATCCCATCAAGATGGAAGTGGATTCCGGGGCCACACGCTCCATTATCAGTGAATCTACTTACGAAAAGGTCTGGCCGAAACACCATCGACTAGTCCAAGAAGCCATTCTTCTGCAGACATGGTCCAAGCAGAGACTCCGAATTCTGGGGTCAACAGAAGTAACGGTTGAGCACAAAGGCAAATTACACACCCTGTCACTGCTAGTAGCAGAGGGGGAGGGGCCGAGTTTGCTGGGCCGCAACTGGTTCGAGCCACTCGGAATCCACATAGAGGGGGTTCATCACCAGGAGATACCAAACCTGGGTGAGTACGAGACAATTTTTGATGCACCTGGGACCTATAACGGACCACTAGCTACCATTGAAATAGAACCCAACTCAAGACCTGTCTATTTAAAAAGTAGACCGGTACCATTTGCCATTCGAGAGAAGGTTGATGCTGAGCTGACGAAGCTGATCGAACAGGGGGTTCTGGAACCTGTTCCTCATTCAACCTGGGCAACACCAATAGTTCCAATCGTCAAGCCCGATGGATCTATTTGCCTTTGTGGCGACTACAAAGGTACAGTAAATTTATCAATTAAGACTGATACCTATCCTCTACCCACTGCTAGTGAATCATTTGCATCACTAGCTGGAGGCCGATTCTTTAGCAAGTTAGATCTGGAGAACGCATACACCCAGGTTAAGGTGGATGACGCGTCTGCCAGCCTTCTGACACTCAACACGCCGAAGGGACTGCTAAAGTGTCATCGTCTGGCTTTTGGAGTAGCCTCAGCGCCTGGTCTATTCCAACGACTGATGGAATCTCTCCTGGCAGGAATTCCGGGAGTGGCAGTTCTGTTGGACGACATCCTCATCACGGGGAAGGACCTGGACGAACATTGGATTCGGGTACGTCAGGTGTTGAAGCAACTTTCAGATGCAGGACTACGGCTGAAACGCAGCAAATGTTCATTTGCGGCGAAGTCTGTCCATTTCTTGGGGTACCGAGTGGATGCATCAGGCATACATCCCACCACCGAGAAGTTTGACGCCATACAAAACGCGCCAGCACCGGCAGACAAGAAATCTCTACAAGCATTCCTAGGACTGCTGAATTTCTACGAGCGGTTCCTGTCAAACAAAGCTACCGTGTTAGAACCATTACACCGGCTTCTGGACTCGACCAATAAGGTATGGACATGGTCAGCTATTCACCAAAACGCTTTCAATAAAGCTAAAGACTTGTTGAAATCAGATCAAGTATTGTCACACTATGACACGACAAGACCACTGACACTTGTCTGTGATGCCTCGCCGTATGGCGTGGGGGCCGTTATTTCGCATGTAATGGACGACGGATCTGAAAGACCTGTAGCTTTTGGATCGCGCACACTTCACAAACATGAACGCAACTATGCGCCGATAGACCGTGAAGCTCTAGCAATAATTTTTGGCTTGACCAAGTTCAGAAATTATTTGTATGGTCGTCATTTTGTGATCTACACGGATCACAAGCCATTACTGGGCTTGTTCAACCCTCATAAGCAGACACCAGAGGTCATGTCACCACGAATGTTGCGATGGGGAACAACATTGAATTCTTTTAACTATGATCTTGAGTACAGACCTGGAACTTCCATGGGGAACGCCGATGGACTCAGCCGGTTGCCATTACCTGACACCACGTCGACTGTGATCACACCAGCTGATGTTTTCCTGCTCGAGGTTCCGGACAACACGGAATCGCCCATCACAGCTACCGAGATCGCGACAGCTACTCAACAGGACAGCCTACTCACTCGCGTATACAGATACGTATTGCAAGGTTGGCCTGAGGACAAACTGCCTACAGAATTTGCTCCGTATGCTGCTCGCAAAGAATCGCTCTCTACCCACAAGAACTGTCTCATCTGGGGAAGCAGAGTTGTAATTCCACCTGTTTTTCGCAAACAAATACTTGACATGTTACATTTCACTCACCAGGGAATCGTCCAAACAAAGGCGATTGCTCGCAGTTACTTTTGGTGGCCTCATCTTGACGACGACATCGAGAAGGAGATACGAAGTTGTGAGATCTGTCAATCACTACGTAACAACCCACCAAAAGCACCAGCACATCCGTGGACAACGCCAGTGAATCCATGGTCGCGCCTACACATCGATTTTGCAGGACCGTTCAACGGGAAACTGTTTCTCATTGTTGTGGATGCTTACTCAGGATGGCCTGAAATTGTCATTACTCCAAACATGACCACATCTACAGTAATCAAACATTTGCGCAGGATTTTCACCACCCACGGATTACCTGACGTTATCGTTTCAGATAATGGTACACCGTTCGTGTCAGAGGAATTCATTTCTTTTCTTTCTGCTAGTGGAATTCGAAGGAGAAATTCTGCACCTTTCCACGCTGCAACGAACGGAAAAGCTGAACGAATGGTGCAAACTCTCAAGCAGATGTTGAGGAAAATCGACATAGTCAACTGGGAATCGAAGCTGAACACCACACTCTTCGCGATCCGTACTACGCCTCGAGCTTCCACTGGAAAGAGCCCAGCCGAGATGCTCATGAATCGCCGACCGAGAACCTTGTGGAGCAGACTTCATCCAGAGACACTACCAGTTCAAGAGAGCATGCCACTAAAACCCCGTAGTTTTATGTTGCAGCAACCTGTTTCAGTGAGGAACTACGTAACGGGAGCACCGAAGTGGTTACCGGCCATCGTTACACAGGTGACCGGTCCACTCTCATACCAAGTCACTACGACCGATGGACGGTTGATGTCACGACACGTCGACCAGATACTCGCCCGACTGGAGAAGCAACCAGCAGAGCCAGTACCAAAGCCGATTTCTCGACTGCCGAAGCAGCCAGCCGAACAAATCCCAGACCGGACCGCTCAAGACTTCCTCGGGGCCAGACCTCGCAGAATCAAGAAGCGTCCAAGAAGATTGGAAGACTGATTTATTTTCTTGCATTTCAATTTCCACTGTTTGCAATATTGTACTAAATGTATAATTTTCAATTTCAACTAGGGGGAGGACTGTTACATAGCTAAATTCACACTGTCACTTTCAAATATATGATAACCTGAGGTTGGTACTACTGACGACCTTGCTAGGATTCCACTTGCCAGATCTCAATCAGTCACTCTGCCTCATTTCTGTTCTACCTCTCTTCAGGGATTGACCTACCATTAACCTTGCTATTATTACTAATAAACATCACTTCTTGTATTCATCATCATCTTTTATTTAACATTGTAATCCGACATCATCTGGCCTTACCACGGACACAACACAAACAAATGTAAACATTAAGTTGACCTGTCAGGGAGAGGCAGAGAGGTGGAGATGCCAGGTATAGGCCGGCCCATGCTATCCGTGTACATAAATAGGCGAGTAAGGCGGGTAGCGTAAATTTCATCACCCGTCATACTCCTTCCCACCAGCACTATAAACACCAGGTGGCTCAGCTAGTTAATCTTAACTAAGTTCCTTTTAAGTCACATTGCCTTCCAAAAATCATCCGAATTTTATTTAAAATGTGTTGTAAACATATGTAAGCCTGCACGCTTTACCAATTGAGTTTATACTTCGGAACTTTGACATAAAAAAGTTAACATGGGAGAATTTAAAAATGAGGAACCGCATTTGCAATCATCTTTCGTGTACCTTTCAGTTTACCAAGTGGCGACAAATACGCGTTTAACGAGATGAACGCACAAATTCCGGTCTACACCGGAACAATACACCTACAATTTACGTTATTCACATGACTCAAAGCAGTGAACTTTTAACAAATTATAATTTGATATAACTCAAATTCAACCAAAAGAAATTGACCCTTTCTTTATACTAACTTCGGAACTATTGAAAGAAAAACAGAAAACTTTAGACAAGAAGTGACGTTGTTGGCGTTAACTGAAACATAAAAAACACTCCGTGTAAAAAAACAGCCAAGTCTCTTCAATTAAAAAAAATTATGAAATCTAAAAAATTCTGCACTGAAAAGTAGTGATATCAAAAAATGGGCCAAGTCAAAACTTTATTTGAAAATCAAAAAATACTTGGCGCATCGTTTATACATAGTTTAGAAGTATAGACCAGATAGAAAATATACATCAAATATACATAATACATATAGTATACCTATACCTTTTTTACACGGAGTGTTTTTATGGGGATATCACTCCTTTTTTTAATTTATTCATAGAACTTGTGACGTCATATCGATTGAACACTTACTAAATCCTTTAAAAAAAGTCGCCATTGACAATTTGGTTAACTAATGAAATTCTGAAATGATCTTTCATGAAGAATAGCAAAGGTTTCATTCCTATCAGTCAACCGAGTTCCGAGATATTATGGCAACACTTCGGTTTTCAAAATGGCTGCTGAACTTACTGCACTGCCACATAGAATGTATATCTATAAATGATGTGTATCATTTTAAGCTTTCTGAATATGTATTTATTATATAGGAGGGGATTATAATAATTTTTTAAATTTGAATGACGTCATTTCCGGTCACATAAATAGGAAAATTCTATTTTGACTGTTCCTATTCCATAGAGATGACCTTCCGAATCGTTTGGCGGTAGTTTCATACCGATCAGTCAACCAATTTTCAAGATATGACGTTACTTTCGGTTTCAAAATGGCTGCTAAAATCACCGACCCCTTAAATTCTAATTTAAACATGATTATATTTTATTATAAGCTGTCTCAAATAGTATATTTATTGTATCAAAATGTAAATTTGTGAGATTTTTCAAATGTGTGACGTCATTTCCGGTTTCGGTAAGGGAAACTGCAAATATTATTGATGATAATACATAAAGTTGACCGTCTCAATTGTTTAGCGCTGGTTTCGTTCATATCTTTTTAGCCGTTATTGAGATATGATGTCACTTCCGGTTTTAAAATGGCGGCTTCCGGTTGGTTTTATAATTAGTCAAATGAGATATCAAAAGTACATACGTTACAAAAATATGAAAATAATCGGATCAATCTTTGTTGCCAAAATGCCAATCGATGTATTTCAAATTTCATGACATCATTTCCGGTTTCATTAACATAATGTATAGTCTTTTGCTACTGATTGCGCCAAGACGCAAAGAGAAAAAAGGGTTGAATAGCGGACTGTATGAAGGGGGGTTGAGAAAGCAGTAACACTTACAATTGACGAATGCAGCTCGATGATGGTTGCGGCATGCGTAGAACACGTGGTCTTGATGTAAGGAGGGATGGTACTGCAGTACGTGGAGAGGGTGAGGATTATGATAATGAAATAATACAAGTAGAGAGATAGAAAGCCATTAGCCAACTTGGCTGTATGACTAAGCTAATGCACACGAATTAAAGTAACTGAAATCGAACTGTCTGCATGGCAGAAACTGGCACAACACTGACCGTTTTAGAGGGTGGTTCTAGACAAAAGTGAAAGAGGGGAAGGTCAAACTGATAAAGGTAGTTGCTTGGCGGCTTGCCAACATGATAAACGAAAACATCAGAGAACGAAAAACGGCGCGAACAACACCGCTCACCAAAAATGACGATTTTTCCAAAGAAAACGAAAACGATACGAAAACCCCGAACTGACTTAAGCAGGGGGCAGTAACACCAGGTGGCTAACTGGGCGAACGAATGTGCCGTGCGAAGTTTGAATTGAAACGACGCACACAATTCCATCACGACCGGGCATGGTTTCGATGTCACGGCCGACTGGCCACGCCAGAGGGTTGGTGGAAGTCTCGCGCTAGAAGACAACGTCGCCGACTTGTAGATTCTGACAGTCGCGCCGCCACTTCCCACGTTGCATCTGCGTGTGTAGATACTCGGAGTGCCAGCGGTTCCAGAAGGCTTGATGTACCTGTCGTACATGCTGCCAGCGTGATAAGCGAGGGTTGATGTCAAGCTCAAGAGGCTCAGGAGGCGACAAAAGAGCTGTACCAATAAGAAGATGCCCGGGGGTCAAGTAGGAGCAACTTTCTTCAGAATCGGGAGTCAAGGCACAAAGAGGTCGACTATTTAGCACTGCCTCAATCCGGCGGAACAAGGTAGCATACTCCTCATGAGTGTGTGGAGTATCACCGATAAGGCGGTGAAGAAGTCCTTTAGCAGATTTCACCCCTGCTTCCCACAAGCCGCCGAAGTTAGGGGCGTAGGGAGGGGAGAAATGCCAATGGATTGAGCGAGCTGAAAGCGAATCTGCGATCTGCTGGGTCGATTGAACGAGGAACTCGGTAACTTCGCGTAACTGGCGTGCAGCACCAACAAAGTTCCGTCCATTGTCCGAATATATGTCGGACGGGAGGCCTCTTCTAGAAATCAGCCGGTCAAGACAAGCGAGGAAATAGTCGGTTGACAGATCGGAAGCAAATTCAAGATGTATGGCTTTTGTGGCCATGCACACGAACACGCACAGATAACCCTTGGTGACTGGGGCGTTTCGTCGGGACGAAGTCTTCACGCTGAACGGGCCGGCGTAGTCGGTGCCCACATGAAGAAAGGCTCTGGAGGCTTGCACCCGAGCTGATGGCAGATCAGCCATTACGGATTGGGGCGTGTGAGCGCGGAACTTGAAGCACGTGAGGCAGCGATGTATCCGTTGACGAAGTATGCCGCGGAGTGACATAATCCAGAAGGTATGCTGGATTAGGGCTTGTACGGTGCGAGGACCGGCGTGAAGAGAGCGCTTATGGTACTCATCACACATGAGTGTCGATAAGTGTGCTTCTTTAGGGAGCAGTAGAGGGTGACGAGCATTCTTCGGAAGAGAGGAATGACGGAGGCGACCGCCCACCTTGAGAAGTCCCGAGGAGTCAATGAAGGGCCGAAGCGAAGATAAACGAGAATTGACTGGTTGCTGTCGTTCAAGTTGATGCATTTCAACAGCGAAATGATGATGTTGCGTGATCTTGACGAGAAGATCGAGAGCATCTTGGAGCTCGGAGGGGAGCAGAGGTCCAGTAGGACGTGGAGACTGAGAACGCTTGGCCAGCAAGATGCGAGCAAAGCGTACGACGTGGCCGAATACTCGTTGAGCTCAGAGAAGCGAGGAAAACTGTTGCAGTTTGAGGTGAAGAGGCTCGACGGGGATGCTGGTAACCAAGATGGTCGTCGTCGTCTTCATCTCAGGCATCTCCTCTGGATGTTCGAGGGGAGGCGACGATCGCGGCCACGTAACTGGCGACGAGTGCAGGAAACTAGGTCCACTCAACCATAGAGGGTGATCCAACAGCTGGGACGGTAAGATGTCACGAGAAGCGCAGTCTGCCGGGTTGTCGGTCGAAGCAACATGCCTCCAGTCGGTCGGAGCGGAGGACTCCAAGATCTCCACAACACGGTTGGCGACAAAAGTCTTGAGGCGATGTGGAGACGTGGCGAGCCAAGCCAAGACGATGGTAGAATCCGTGTAGAGCGCAACGGAGTCCACGGCGAGGGCGCTGAGCGACGGAGAAATGTCCTTGAGTAGACGAGCGAGAAGCACGGCTGCTGACAACTCAAGTTTGGGAATAGTCAGAGGTTTGACGGGAGCTACTTTACTGCGAGCGCGCAGTAAAGAGACAGAAGATGAGACGGGAGTCGAGATATGCAGGTAGAGCACGGCAGCATAACCTCGTTCAGAAGCGTCGCAAAAACCAACTAGTCGACAGACGCCGCGACGGTCCGGCAGGACACGCGGGACGCGAAAACTAGAGAGTGCTGACACTTCGGATACTGCTGTAGACCAGCTTTGCGTCAGCTGATCGGAGAGAGGATCATCCCATTGTGTGGGAACAAGCCACAACTGCTGCAAGAAGATTTTCATCCAGCAGACGAAAGGAGTGACAAATCCAAGCGGATCAAATATCCGGGCAATGTAGGAGAGCACAGTGCGCTTTGTCACAATACCTTCGAATGGGCGAGTGTGAAATGAAAAGGTGTCAGTACGAGGATCCCATAGAAGTCCGAGAATTTTGATTCCCTGGTCTTCGTTGGCGAAAACAAGAGGCGATTCCAGATGGTCAGCAAGAGTATTCAAGGCGTCTGGAAGATTGAAGGACCACTTCCGGAGTTCAAAACCTCCTCTAGCGAGAAGACCTTGGAGTTGCGCTTGAAGATCTTGAGCTTCAGTAAGGTCACGGGCACCGGTGACGACGTCGTCGATGTAGGTGTGGTCTCTCAACGCACGCGAGGCGAGAGGAAAACGCGGACCTTCGTCAAGGACAAGCTGGCGGAGAACTCGTTGAGCGAGAAACGCAGAGGGTGAGAGTCCCTAGGTAACGGTATTTAATTCATACTCGATTACCGGGGAGGTCGGAGAAGATCGCCACAAGATGTGTTGAAAACGGCGGTCTTGAGGATGAACCAAAATCTGCCGATACATCTGCTTAATATCTGCACAGATGGCGATAGCGTGAGTCCGAAATGATGTGAGAATGTCAGGAAGCTCGGCTTGAAGCTTCGGACCACTCAAAAGCTGAGAATTGAGTGAAACACCTTTGTCATCAGGAGAAGAGGCGTTGAACACGACTCGGAGTTTCGTGCTGGAACTGGACACCTTGTAGACGCAGTGATGAGAGATAATGTAACTCGAAGATCGTGGTGCAGTCGTCATGTGACGAGACTCGGAGTAATCTTGCATGAAGGCTTGGTAAGCTGCATCATGGTCGGGTTCCCGCTTCAGGCGTCGTTCCAGGCTGAGGTAATTCCGGAGGACGGCGTTATGGTTGGCGCCGAGAGGAGCTGACGACGGCTTGAACGGAAGAGCCACTAAATAGCGACCAGACGAGTCGCGCTGGTGCGTCTTCACGAAGTGTTCCTCACACAATTGATCGTCAGGATCCAGTTGTGGAGGGCGATGAACCTCTTCTGATTCCCAGAAGAGACGGAGGGTGCGGTCCAACGGCGTCGTCGAACACGCCAACAACGAGAGTGGGGACTGGGTCGAGGCTTGATCTGACTGTACAGGTCCCAATATAACCCATCCAAATATGGTATTCAGAGCAGAGGGGTTTCCTCGAATGACCATGTCGCCCGACGTCTTAAAGATGTCTGGGTACAGGTCTGCGCCGATCAGAAAGTCAATCTGATCCGGTACATCGAAGCGAGAGTCGGCCAGAGAGAGGCCACGATAACGTTCGTAAACGTCGAGAGAAACTGGCGAAGATGGAATTGGATTCGAGATAGTGGACAGGACGAGAGCCTGAACACTGAGGGGGGTATCAGGATTATGACGCGAGGCGAGACTGCACTGAACAACGCCGTAAACCTGAGCAGAAGCGTTTCCAATTCCAACTAGCTGAGAATGACTGGGAGTGATTTTCAGCCCTAACTTTTGAACTAAAGAGCGAGAAGCTGCGGAAACCTGTGAACCACAGTCTATGACGGCTCGAAGAGGGTGGTAGCGACCTTGACACTCGCTAATCAAGGCGGTAACGGTGCCTAGCAACACCGTCTGATGAGTAGGTTTACTTGTCTGGAAATGACAAGCAAGAGATTGCGTGGGAGAGGCGTCGCTGTTAGCAACGGTTTCATTGTTTGCCGAGGTTGAACTGTTGACAGCTTCCTGCTGAACTTCTGGCGCGGAGCTGGCTGGACGCTGTCCTTGGGCTGTCGAAGTGTTGGCGGGAGTCGGAGGATGAAGCATTGAATGATGCGAATTGCTACGACACGTTGAGCAAACACTCTTAGAAGTGCATGCAGATTGTAAATGTTTCCCCAAACAATTAAAACAGCGTTGTAAACGACGTATAGTGACGTATCTCTCAGCAATAGATTGCGCTGTGAAGAGAGGGCAACGATAAAGAGTGTGACCTTCCTTGCAAAGAGGGCACGAGGCATGGCTGGGCATGGCAGAGGTGCGAGCTGAGGGAACTGGTTTCGTCGCGAGAAAGGAAGTCATTTTCCTGGGGGGGGGGGGGGGGGGGGGGAGGGGGTAGGTTTCGGTTACGAAATTGTCGTGGAAACATCCAAGCCGCACAATTCCATGGTTCGCGATTGTTCTTCAACAAAGGTGATTAGCGAAGCATAAGTAGGAATTGATCGTGAGGAATGTTTATTCTCGAATTCCTTGCGAGTACCAAAATCAAGGTTAAGCAAGGTGAGCGAGAACAGAAGATAATCTGCCAAATTGAAATCGCCGATGTCTTGCAGTGATTTTATAGCTTCTATGTTGTTTTTGTGAACTTGTAGAAATCTCTGAAGTCCAGGACCCTTACCTAATATCGCCAATATTTCAGTAGCACCGTGTTACTGTAGCACAATCGGCTAGTTGCCATGGCGACAATGTTAGCTCTTATGGCTAAAACTTTTAAAACAAAAGTTGTGCTACAGTAACACGGTGCTACTGAAATTTGGCGATATTAGGTAAGGGTCCAGAGTGCTGATTAGACTTGAGAGGCGTGAAATCAAGTATTTGCTTCACGTAGACAGATGCTAATAACCCTGGGTTATGATTGCGATTCACTAGGGCATTCAAAGCTAGCACATAGTTCTCCTTGGCTAATGAGAAACCTGCTATAACGGATAAAGCAGTGGCTGACAAAGTAGAACGCAAGTAATGGAACTTTTGAATGTCATTCAATGAATCATTTTCATGAATGAGTGACATGAACAGCGAATGATATTCTGTCCAATGATTCATGTTACTCCCATCGAACTTGGGGATGTCAATGAACGGCAGTGTATTTGTCGTCAAGGTCATTGTCGGCGTATTCACTGACTGAGTTTCCTTAGGAATGCGGCTATCTTGATAGTCATTAAGTATAGCGATATATTTTGCCTGTGCGCCGTAGAGTACAGTTTCAAAGCTATCTTGCACTTTCTCCACTTCAATGGCTTTGTTGGGAGAAATGAGATCTTAATTTGACTCGAGGATTGTCGCTTGAATAGCGTCAAACTCAGATTGTTGATGCATCAGTCTGTCATACCTGGGTTGAGCGGTCAAAACTTGATCGCGTTGCAACACTTTAAACGAATCGAAAGTGCGCTGAACAGAACTGAAAACTTGTTCTCTTTGTTTAACAAACAAATCTTGCATCTTGCATTGGGCTTCCATAACGAATACAATGAATGAAACAACAGGGGTTCAAACGAAACAGCGAAGAGAAACACGTACGAAAGATACGAAATATCACGAGAGAGTGACCTTGAACTAAAATTCATGCGTCACGAGATCCAAACGAATAACGAACACGAGATGAGAAAAGCTAGGCTCAAAACTCCGTAGCTCTAAGGGATCAAAGATGATTGCGCCAAGACGCAAAGAGAAAAAAGGGTTGAATAGCGGACTGTATGAAGGGGGGTTGAGAAAGCAATAACACTTACAATTGACGAATGCAGCTCGATGATGGTTGCGGCATGCGTAGAACACGTGGTTTTGATGTAAGGAAGGATTGAAGGAAATTCACTGCATACTGGAGCTTATCAATATTTGCAGTCAATAATATTTATTTTTGCAGTGGTTTAATAAATAAAAACAACACAAATCTAGTGTATACGTACGCGTGTGATGACTGTCAAAACCAAGTGCTGTTCGTTTAAACATTACATTCATAATAGTGGATATAATTAATATCTCAACATTTCGTATGAAAGAGGAAGAAAGAGCGCATGTTATATATTCTGACATTGCGATGCATATATGCCTTTTTATTAGAATAATGTTTGCTGTTCTTGGCTGCTCGTGGAATTTCCTTCAACTTTAGGTCTTGATTTGAGAATATTTAGGTGCAAGGAAGTAAAATCCCAGAAAAAAAAACACTCCGTGTAAAAAAGGCAGCTAGGTCTCATTACTTTAAAAAAATTCAACACCGAAAAGGAGTGATATTAAAAAAGGAGCCAAGTCAATGACATTTCCAAATATTTAATCGTATTTTTGAAATAAAAGAGTAAACACCGAGAAATACTTTACAAAAGGACTTGGCGCATCGTTTTTTTGAAGACATCATTCTATCCCAAAAGTGGAAAGAAATTTACAAGTAGGTACATTTTCCTCTTTCTATTAGAGCCAGAATCTATGAATCAAGCTACTTTTAGTAATAACTATTTTACAGTTTTGTCAATGGCGATAGAAGAAAGATTTCATGCTGTAATAGATATGTAATAAAAGGATGGAAGAATTAAATAACAATTGGAAGTGGGCTCATACATATTCTTGCAGTACTGGTAATATGGTGATATTAGAAGGGTATATTTTCATAATTTTATCTTGACTGAAGGAAATCATGAAACGTTGTCAAATAATTACTAACTATCTATGGAACACTATTATAAATTTTTGAAGTGTCAAGTGTATATTAAAGTTTAATTTTTTAATAGAAATACAATGTGACTGTGTACTTTGTGAAATGTATTGTTATAAAATGTGGATTAGAAATGTATTTCATGATGAGAAGGTATAACGCATGAGACTTAATTATGTTGACCACGAAACAATATTACGAAGAGTACTATTGTGTATTTATAGAAAACATAGGCAACAAGTTTCATCGCGTATATTCCAATAGAAAATATTTTACAGTATGTATGTATAATATGTAATTGAAAGATGTTTCCCTATTATTCTAAAAATTCTTAATGACGGTTGTATATAAATGGCATATGCTTATAATTAGATAAGTGTTTTTAAAAAAACGTTGCGCCAAGTCCTTTTGTAAAGTATTTCTCGGTGTTTACTCTTTTATTTCAAAAATACGATTAAATATTTGGAAATGTCATTGACTTGGCTCCTTTTTTGATATCACTCCTTTTCGGTGTTGAATTTTTTTAAAGTAAAAAGACTTGGCTGCCTTTTTTACACGGAGTGTTTTTTTTCTGGGATATCACTTCTTTTGTTAGTTTATTCGTACAGCTTGTAGCACGTATGTCCGATCAAGGACTAATTTCTTTAAAAAAATACGCCTCAACCGATTTGGATAGGTACTAAGAAATGTTGCGTTTGGTATAAAAGATTAAAATGATTATCTAAGAAAAATAACTTAAGTTTTGTTACAATCGGTCCAGCCGTTTTCGATATTTGACGTCACTTCCGGTTTTGAAAAAGCGGCCGAAAATAATGTTGCCTTGAATTTATAATTATTAGTCCTACATATTTCCATAATTTGGTTGCAATCTGTACAGCCGTTTTCGATATATGAGGTCACTTCCGGTTTTGAAATAGCGGCCGAAAATAATGTCGTCTTGAATTCATAATCATATGTTCTACATATTTACATAATTTAGTTGCAATCGGTATAGCCGTTTTCGATATATGACGTCACTTCCGGTTTTAACAATGGCGGCCAAAATAATGTCGACTTTTATTCATATTTATTAGACCTACACATTTCCCAAATTTGGTTGCAATCAGTACAGCCGTTTTCGATATTATGACGTCACTTCTAGTTTTAAAAATGGCGGCCGAGAACACTGCAACCTTGAATTTATAATTATTTACAAAGTACGTTTACTAATATCTATTTAAAAGTATAAAGTGGTGAATTTAGTGTCATTAAGCATATTTATGACGTAATTTAGCATATTTATGACGTCATTTCCGGTATAGGTAATAAGAAAACAATTTAGTTTTATCTAGTTGACACTTCATTAACGACCATCTGAATTCATAATCTCTATATTTCCGTAAAATCGGTTATACCGTTTGTAATATATGACGTAACTTCCGGTTTCATTTAGTGGTTCCTGCCGCCATTTCCGGTACCGTTAATTTGTTTATTCATTTTTCACAATTGAGTTTCAAAAAAAGTTGCAGAATGAATACGCAGGAGCTAGTTCAGTTGCAATCGGTACAGGCGTTTTAGATATATGACGTCACTTCCGGTTTCAGGAATGGCGGCCGAGAACACTGCAACCTTGAATTTATAAATTGTATTGTCTATGTTACAATGTAAGTTATTATGTTTTTTATTTTAAGTATAATTTGTGAAATAAGTTAAATATTGCGTATTTATGACGTCACTTCCGGTTTAGAAAATAAGAAAATAATTATTTTTTTATGGATACTTCATATAGATGACCATCTAAATCGAATGGCGCTAATTTTGTTCTAATCGGTCCAGACGTTTTTAGATCAGACGTCACTTCTGGTTTAAAAATGGCGGCACAAAAAATAACAAGAGGCAAGGTATCATCAGACGCCAAAAGTGCATATGTGGTAAAAATTTCAGGTTGATCGGTTCAGCCGTTTAGGCTATGGCGGTGATAGCAACTTTTTCGGGAATCATCATCATCATCATCTGAAGAAGAAGAAGAAGAAGAAAGCGGTGTAATTTCACGATTTTCACTGCCCTCTAGGTCGTAAACGGCATGACTGGTTGTTGTCGCGTGATGCATATGTTGTCAGGTGGGCCATAGCTCAAAATTAAGACATTTCACAACAATGAGAGATTTTCCATTGTTGAGATCCAGTAGGCCGAAAATGCTGTGTTGTTGCTTACAGTAAAAGTAGTTGGCTGCTGCTCCTCAGTTTATATAGACATTTACGGTATGTTGAGTGACTGTGAGTGTACGGTACGACTTGGCTGAGTGGAGCGACCGCTCCACTAGATCATCTAATATGTTATTTTCGCAGTTCTTTTCTGCGTAGATTATTTCCAACAGATGTGTCCTAACTTATCTGAAGAGTGGGAAGTATTTGCTTAACTGAACCCTTCCAAATGAAAATGTGTAGCTTTTTGGTTAAAAAGTCACGTGATATACAGGGACCTTAAGTGCGAAAATGTTTAAACAATATATTATTGCTTGGCCCTTCTTTTAGGGCCAAAAAGAAAAAGGGCTTCTTTTAGCGGGGGGGGGGGGGGGGGGGGGTACAAGTTTTTATGTGATACATGATGGTACATGCATCACTTTCCTATCATCAACGACGGTCAGTCTGATATGAAGATGATAGGTGATGATAGGTACGTGACACATGATGATACATGCATCACTTTGGTAACATCTGGGACGATGAATGTGACATGTATATGATAGGTGATGATATCTATGTGATGCCATGATGTCACATTAATGTGGATACGAATTTTAGATGATACGTGTGGATGTGGATGTAATACCACTGTGATACGAAAATTTGGCCTATAATACTAATGTGTTACCTACGTGATAAGTGTGTGATACCAGTATTTTCTGTACGGGAAGTCAATGACATTTCCAAATATTTAATCGTATCTTTAAAATAAAAGTATAAACACCGAGAAATACTTTACAAAAGGACTTGGCGCATCGTTTTTTTAAAGACATTTTTCTATTCATAAGCATGCCATTTACCGTCATTTAGAATTTTTAGAATAATAGGAACACATCTTTCAATTATATATAATACCTGCTGTAAAATATTTTCTATTTTAATATGTACACGATGAAACTTGTTGCCTATGTTTGTAATAAATTCACAATAGTTATCTTCTTAATATTGTTTCGTGGTCAACATATTAATGAAGTCTCAAGCGTTATACCTTCTCATCATGAAATAAATTTACATTAATCCGCATTGTATAACAATACATTTCACAAAGTACACAGTGACGGCACATTGAATTTCTTTAAAAAAATTACTTTATATACACTTGACACTTCAAAAATATTAACCTAATAGTGTTCTATAGATAGTTAGTAATTATTTGACAACGTTTCGTGATTTCCCTCAGTCAAGATTAAATTAGGAAAAGATACCCTTCTAATATCACCATATTAACAGTGCTAAAAGAATATGTATGAGCCCACTTCCTTTTTATTTCATTATTCCACCATATTACTTATCTATTACAACATAAAATCTTTCTTCTACCGCCATTGACAAAACTACAAAATAGCCTTACTAAAAGTAGCTTGATTCATAGATACTGACTCTAAAAGAAAGAGGAAAATGTACCTACTTGTACATTTCTGTCCACTTTTAGGTAGAATGGGATCTTAATAAAACGATGCGCCAAGTCCTTTTGTAAAGTATTTCTCGGTGTTAATACTTTTTATTTCAAAGTTACGATTAAATATTTGGAAATGTCATTGACTTGGCTCCTTTTTTGATATCACTTCTTTTCGGTGTTGATTTGTTTTAAAGTAAAGATACTTGGCTGCCTTTTTTACACGCAGTGTTTTTTCTTGGATTAACTATAACGGAACCAACACGAATATAGACACGTTCCACCACACAGCGTCTACAATTGATAACATCGCAAGTCGCAACAAATATTCGCAAAGACAGCTTCATAACCTCAGTTATTAATAACAATCTATCATATCACTGTGCTCAAATGATCACCCTAACTGTACTGTAATCCAACGCAAAATAGAACTAGTATATCATAACGTAAAATAAACAAAAGAAATATTTAACTATTCAATGAAAAATTACATCTACAAGATTGGGATAGGGTTTACTAAAGAAAGGTGTGCTGATGAACAATTCTTTGCATTTGAATCTATTCTCATAAATAGCTTTGAATCCTGCTTTTTAGAAAAGGAAATATCATTGCCGAATAAATGCAAAAACCAATACTGGATTACCATAGGCATTTTGACCTCATGCAAAACCCTCAAAATTTTGTATCAGCTAATCTTACATTTCCCAAATACTTCTATTGTCAACTAATATAGGAAATACAAAAGAGTCTATAAAGTAATCATTGAAGCCGCAAAGAGGCAAAACATCGTCAACAATATCACAGAAAGTAAAAATAAGTCGAAAAAAGTATGGGAAATAATAAAATTACACAAACAAAAATTCAAAAGCTCATCAGAGGGAAAACATAGTTAAATTAACGACAAGGAAGTAACAGATCAACAATACATCGCCACTGCATTTGATGAACAACTTGCAACTATGGCAGCGAGAATCCCAGCAAACACAATGTTGTACCTGGTCCCTCCCTAGTCAAGATATCCTCAGTCCTTTCTATAATGATCCTAAAAGCCTCCCCACAGCTTCCTAATGGGGATCCTAAATGGCTCCCATGTACATCCTGGGGAGGGAGGACCATCCTAAAAAAAGAAGGTCTGCCTTGTAAGTACTGCCTTTTTTAGGAAGTGCTGCCTTTTTTAAGGATATCCATCTCCTAAATTAGGACATAATTTCATATAGATTAGGTAGATCATTTTCCACGATATTACGATGAGTGCCTTTTCAAATATGCCTTATTTAATACACGACAGAGCGATAATAGATCGATAGATAAACACTATGACAGAGGCTCACTCTACAAAAAAAGTGAAGCATTTTTGCATCACTTGCGGTACACCGACAACATAACAGGAACACCAACATTTGACAGTGTCAGATCAGATGCTATCATTCATTTATAGTTTGAATGCATCATACCTACAAATAATATGGATCGGAGTGCAGGGGACAACTTGCAGGGGACAACTACTAAAGAGGAAAATTACACATTTGTCCTATCATGTAAAGCAACATGTCTCATTTTGTTACAAAATGAGACGGAACAGGTTGGGTGAGTGGTTAAAGCTCTCAGCTTGTATTCCGAAGGCCCGGGTTTGATTCCCGCGGCCGTCCTTCCTGACTGGGGTTTTTTCGTGGTTTTCCCTCAGTCTTCAGGCAAATGCTGGGAAGGTACCCTACTAATAGGCCACGACCGCCTCCTTCCCACCTTCCATCCTTACCTACTCTTCACCATCATCTCCCAATCATCATCATAATCATCCATCCGTCGCCATTAGCCTCGCTGCAGAACAGTGCGACGTTAAGCCCCAGACAAAAAGACAAAAAAAAAAAAAATTGTTACAATTTCTTATAATATTTGCCAGATTTTGGAAATAATAAAACTTACCTACTTAAAACAAACAATAAAGATATCTGAGTAAAACATAATATATATTGAAGTCGAGGAGCAAAGTACTCTGTTGAAAGCTAAAGAAACCTATATAAATATTTCAATAGCGGCCATTTTTAGTGTAATATATCCTAAAAAAGACAATTGCCTAATTTAGGGAGGGACATCCTAAAAAAGGATATGGTGCCTAATTTAGGAAGAATTTGTCCTAAAATAGGATAATGGTATCTGCTTTTTTATAGGATATCCCTCCCTAAATTAGGCAGTTGCCATTTTTAGAATAAGCCATCTTCAATTAGGAAGAGTCCTCCTTATAAGAATGTGCCAGGGAGGTCCCCAGTACATCCTTGTAAGGATACCTATTTAAGGAGCATCATCCTAATATTAGGACCTCCCAGGGAGCTCCTGTGTTTGCTGGGATACTCCAAACAAACTTGGCAAGAAGTTCCGACACAACTTTTCACACTTTTTTAAAATTGCTCCCATGTCCCCTATCAACTTATGACTGTCCCCTATCAACTTATGACTAGATAACTGTGAAGTACAAATACGGGCTAAATCGCAAGGAAAATTTAGAATACCTAAATGTATTAATAAGTATGGTCAGAGACAGCTTAATTATGAAGTTCCAACAGTTTTCAATAATTTACCCCAATCTTTAAGAAATTTCGATACTTACAATTGTATAAAAAGAGAAGTTAGGATGTGGCTATTATCTAGGAATGAATGATGGTTGAAAATTTTTGTTGCATCCTAATGTTGCGTAAACGCTGCCTAATAGGATTATGGATTGTTTCATTGTGTATTATTTCTTTATTTCTTGCTGTTCTATATTTATGCACTTTTTGTCTAGTTAATGGCTAATTCCGAGGTTGCTCTATTGTTAATTATGATATAATGTTACGCACCTGGTATGTTTTTTTATTGTTTCTGTATGCTCTATGTTTATTTAAATAATTTTTGTCTCCCACAGACTAGCTTTTTAGCTTTGTAGGATAGTTCGTAGATTATGTGTATTATATTGTATGTGTATATTTGTGTTCGATAAAAAAAAAAAAAAAAAAAAAAAACTTTTTCTACTTGTATCCAACTGCATAGATAGAAATAGTTCAAATAGTTTCTAAGTTCGAACGAAAAAATTCAAGTGGCATTGATAATATTCCCATCTCATTAATCAAAGATTGTATTCACTTAATCAAAACTCCCCTAACTAATATATTCAATGAATGTATGACGCAAGGTGTTTTTTCTAAAAAACTAAAAATACCAAAAATCATTCCAATTCACAAAAAAGGGGATAAGGGGAATTATATAGAAAACTACAGACAAATATCACTACTTCCAGATATTTTAAAAATCTTAGAAAAAATAATTTGCAGAATCATTGCTATCACCAAAACAAAACGGTTTCAGAATAAACAAACCGACCTCCAATACAATTAGTAATGTAATTAGTAAAATCACTGAAGGATTATAAAAAAAATTAGAATGTACTAGGAATATTTTGTGATTTATCCAAACCTTTTGACTGTATAGAGTGAATAGACCACAAAATATTCCTAGAAAGCTTCACTTCTATGACATTAGAGGGGCTCCCCACAAATTGCTTACTTCTTATCTAGAGGAGAGAATCCAAATTCCACAATTGCAGGAAACAAAGCCCACTGGCAAAGAGATAAAACATTTTTCAGAAGTATCTTTATTTTTTTCGTTACAGCGTTACTATGTGTACATTTTTACCTGGTTTAGCCCTGAGAAGGTGAGACACCTTGAGTTAGGGCATTACATGGTACATAATGCTTAAATACCGGGTGGCGCAAAAAAAAATCCCCGTGATTGAGAGGTCACTATATCGAAACAATTATAGATTTTTTTTTATTGAACTTACTTTTTATTAGCACACGAAAATAATACAAAGTTACACTCTTCCACTAAATCTCTAACAGGGACTTATCTGTGGATTACATGAATAATAATTTACACACTAAATCAATCATAGCAAAAAATTGGTCATAGACATTGTAGACATAGACATAGACATAGACATTTGTACATTGTAGATAGGATTCTGAAATTTGAACATATATTAGAAAACATACCAAAATTTAATATGTGCAAGTTTCAAAAACATTACTATTGTAGGAAAAAAGTTACAGCTGTTCAAATTTGGTTGTCAAAAACTTGATTAAACAGAGCTCAAATAGCGCGCGTCGAGAAAACTTAGACTGTTTCTTCAAAACTACTTACGATATCAAGCTGAAAATTTCAAATTATATTAAAGATATATTAAGATCGATTGTGTTAAAATTTCAGTCAATTTGAATGAATGGAACGAAAATTATGTAATATTGAAGATGAGCGTAAAATCAGAAAATGAAGATTATTTCTAAACTTTTATTACACACGTTATAAAAGTGATACTTTTCCCACTATTCTGTTTTCAAGCTCAACTTCAAGATTCCATATTTTTCGTTCCATTCATTCAAATTGATTGAAATTTGTACACAATCGATCCTAATCTATTTTGAATATAATTTAAAATTTTTAGCTTGATATCGTACGTAGTTTTGAAGAAACAGCGTCCCGGCCATTGGAAGTTTTCTCCACGCGCGCTATTTGTGCTCCGTTTAATCAATTTTTTGACAACCAAATTTGAACAGCTGTAACTTTTTTCCTACAATAGAAATGTTTTTGAAACTTGCACATAATTAATTTTGGTATGTTTTCTAATATGCGTACAAATTTCAGAATCCTATCTATAATAGTTTTGATATAGTAACCTCTCAATCAGGGGGATTTTTTTTGCGCCACGCTGTACAATGTGAAGATACATTGGGAAATTTAAAATAAAATATGTCTAATCTAGTGGAGCGGTCGCTCCACCCAGCCAAGTCGTACCGTACACTCACACTCACTCAACATACCGTTGCTGCCTAATAAATGAGGAGCAGACCAAACACTTTTACTGTAAGCAATAAAGTGCCATTTTCGGCCTACTGGATCTCAAAATTGGGAAATCTCACATTGTTGCGAAATATCTTAATTTCGAGCTATGGCCCACCCCACATCGTATACCAATTTAAGGAACAATAGGTCATGCCGTTTGCGAGCTAGAGGGCCATGAAAACAGTGAAATTACACCCCTTTTAAAAGCTATCTGATGATGTGATGATTATTCTGATGATATCAGGAGACCCTATTGACAGGGCCACAGCCTAAACGGCTAAACCGATCGATCTGAAATTTTTACCACATGTGCACTTTTGGCGTGTGAGGTGCCTTTTGTTATGACTGTTTTTGTGCCGCCATTTTGAAACCGGAAGTGACGTCTTATCTCATAAACGGCTGGACCGATCGGAACGAAATTGACGCCAATCGATTTAGACGGGCATCTAGATGAAATTAACATAGACCAAATATAAATGTATTATTTCTGAAACCGGAAATGATACCATAAATATGCCAAATTTAACTAAAATCACCTCTTATTACAATAACTACATATTCAGAAGGCTTATAATGACACATAACATATACCTATACCTAGATGTGAATTCTAGGTAGCAGTGATTTCAGCCGCCATTTTGAAAACCGGAATTGATGCCATATCTCGAAAATGGCTGGACCGATTGGGGCAATTCTTTCCCAGTTCTTCATGGAATAGCGTTAGTTACGATTCTATTTTTAGATTTGACTGGTGTCGCGCTCTAGCGGTAATTGGGTCTAACTAGAGGCTGGTCGGACAACGACTGGCTGTCAAAGTGAAATGCCCACTACAAAGCATTGCTGTTACGGAATTTGTAAGGAGTGATACGAGATGTAATTATAAAGAATAATATGCTAGGAGTTTCTTTATTGACTATCCTAAGCTCCGTAGACAACCTGACAAGTGTAAAAAGTGGATGGATGCCTGTGGAATAGAACATTTTACAAAAAACTGTTACCCTGCAAATAGTTTTTTTTTCCAATTACTACTATTTGAATTTTGAGTATGCTGATGGCCGGGTTGCGTATTTCCGAATTGTACCCGATTTCGGCACCACGCAACTTAGTCACGCCCCTTATATACTCTCTGACCGAAAAACATCAGAGTATTATTGTACTTTCTTCCAAGAAACATTTACCTCATAATTAATGTAAAATTGTAAAATAAAATATGAGAATTAATTGGGATGGGTATTTATTAAAAACATACTCTTTTAATTAATTCATAAATTATAAATATCAGTATAAATGATTCCTAATAAAGTAGGACGATGAAAGTATGCATAATTATTGGTATTGTTATTCATTGATAAAATACTTGATTGTTACTCGTATTTTTTTTGCAATGTGTTATTTTTAATAAAGTGAGAGAAAGAATGAAAGTTGCTGTTACTTTTCACTCTGTGTTCTGTATAATTTGGAACACACATAGCATTATTATGTGCTGTTAAAAACATATTTTAGTAACTATTTTCTTATTTTTTATTAGTATAAAGTAATTTTCATCCAGACCGTTTCTTTATGTACAAACATACAACATTCATTTTTAATTACTTTGAGCTTCTTTGAGAGAGTCTGATATCCTAGGTCCCGTCACTTATTAAGTAGGTCACGTATTAGGTCATTTTCCTAATAGTTTCTAAATCTTAAAAAGCATATCACCATGAAATAATTCGCAAGCAGGTGACACATTAGGCATACTTATTTTATTGATATAATTACTTAATAAATCTAATAAGAAGATTAGTTACATCATGTTCTTGATATTAATTAAACTCACATTATTATAAAAGAAATGCATAGACAGGTAGGTATTTCAAAATTTATTAAAAAAAAATGTGACTTAATTTAAAGTGGAACATCTTAGTAACTTCTATAAATTCGCAAATCTCAAAATAAAAAACATCACACAAAACGGCTCGATGGTAGAAGATTTCCCCCCAAAAAAACTATCACCATACCATTTTTAAAACCTGAAATGTCACTGTTGTAATTGAGTTTCGGATATGTATCGTTGGTTTACTGCAGAAAGTCAAAGTTTAGTAAGGAGACTAATTAGTCAGTAATTGTTGTTTTATGTCTGGCAAATTACTGAAGAACAAAGACAAAAAATTACAGTTTCACAATCTCAACAAAATACAAAATAAGAGTCTTCAGCAAAAATCACAATTATTTCAGCACGAAACTTTTATTATAATCAAATTTGATAAGACTTCGCCAAGATTTCCGCACACACCAGTCCGTTTTCTACGCAATTCCAAACAACTTCGCCCATTCATTACACTCTTTACTGTAGTTTTCACCTTCGAATCTTGGTCTAACCATAGAGATATATTACAGAGAGGGGTAACTACTGGTTAATGCTTGACTAATTTTGAAAGATCCTTTTTCTCCATATTGGAGATATTTAATAATTCACTGCCACTGAAATGGAAAATTAATTCGGAAGGCAGTGAAAAAATTACTTTGAGCTGTCAAATTTTAAACTTACAAGAAACACGTTTTTAACTTGAATCAGAAGACTATTACAATATTATATCTTGTTTTTACTGTACATTTATTTGTTCTGTGTTGTTTGTTACTGTGAAGTATGCACTGAAGGTTAGTACAAAGTAACATTCAAGTCTCTTGCCAACAACATTACAATCGAGGGGGGTGCCATTTTTTAAGTAATTTTTGAAATAATCTCCAAGATGGTGGCTGAGCATGCTCAGATCTACCCTGACAATGTACATCGCATCATACCAAGGCTGGCTATCTACTTGCCCCTCTCTGTAAGTATATGAATCTCTATGGTCTAACAACACACTTCTATTTATCTTCTGATATTAAGTTACAATTTACAATCACTGCATGTTGATCAAAACCGAAAAAACTGCGTGCGACCACCATATCCGCGTATGCAGAACTGTTCTCGCTCGGCCTGCCGTATTGCGCACGCCTCTTGGGGGAGGGGCTTAATAGACATTTATAGCATCGGTGCTGAAATCAGGTGCAATTCGGAAATACGCGGCCCGGCGTAGATTTGCCGTTAACATTGTGTCCGTCGGGCCGATGTCGGCGACCTGATGTCGGCCCGATGTCAGCCCGCCGACATCGCTCCGACGTAGAATTTAGACATCGGCCCGGCGTAGATTTACAGTTAACATTGTGTCCGTTGGGCCGATGTCAGCCCGCAGACATCGGGACGACGTAGTATACGCAGTTTGTGCTACCTGGGTATCGACAACGGCTGGATCGATTGTAACGAAACTTAAGCTATTCTCCTTGGATAATCAGTTTAAGCTTATACCAAACGCAACTTTTCTTAGTAACGTAATCGGTTGAGGCGTATTTTTTTTAAAGAAATTAGTCCCTGCTCGGACATGTGCTACAAGCTGTATGAATAAACTAACAAAAGAAGTGATATCCCAGAAAAAAACACTCCGCGTAAAAAAGGCAGCCAAGTCTCTTCACTTAAAAAAAATCAACACCGAAAAGGAGTGATATCAAAAAAGGAGCCAAGTCAATGACATTTCCAAAAATTTAATCGTATTTTTGAAATAAAAGTTTAAACACCGAGAAATACTTTACAAAAGGACTTGGCGCATCGTTTTTTTAAATACATTTTTCTATTCATAAGCATAATGGCATTTATATACAACCGTCATTTAGAATTTTTAGAATAATAGGGAAACATCTTTCAATTAATACACACCAACTGTAAAATATTTTCTATTTTAATATGTACGCGATGAAACTTGTTGCCTATGTTTGTTATAAATACACAAATAAATGTTATCTTTGTAATATTGTTTCGTGGTCGCCATAATTTAGTCTCATGCGTTATACCTTCTCATCAAGAAAGAAATTTATATTAATCAACATTTTATAACAATACATTTCACAAAGTACACAGTCACATTGAATTTCTATTAAAAATTTAACTTTATGCACTTGACACTTCAAAAATATAAAGTGTTAAATAGATAGCTAGTAATTATTTGACAATGTTGCATGATTTCCTTCAGTCAAGTCAATATCAAATTATGAAAAGATACCCTTCTAATATCACCATATTAACAGTGCTATAAGAATATGTATGAGCCCACTTCCAATTGTTATTTAATTCTTCCACCCTTATATTACTTATGTATTACAGCAAGAAATCTTTCTTCTATCGCCATTGACAAAACTATAAAATAGCCATTACTAAAAGTAGCTTGATTCATAGATACTTGCTCTAATAGAAAGAGGAAAATGTACCTATACTTGTAAATTTCTTTCTACTTTTAGGATAGAATTTAGTCTTTATAAAAACGATGCGCCAAGTCCTTTTGTAAAGTATTTCTCGGTGTTTATACTTTTATTTCAAAAATACGATTTAATTTTTGGAAATGTCATTGACTTGGCTCCTTTTTTGATATCACTCCTTTTCGTTGTTGATTTTTTTTTAAGTGAAGAGACTTGGCTGCCTTTTTTACACGGAGTGTTTTTTTCTGGGATCCAAGGTAGTTGAGCAAAAACTTTTAAACGCATATGAAACTAATTATGACCGTTCAACAGACCGATCTGATATTGTGTACACACACTAATATCGTATGAGTGGTCCCAGGTATATTTTTTGAAATAGATTCTGTGATTTTTGAATATTTACTGGGAACGTAGTTCAATTAGTTCAATTCAGCAGTAGTAGTAGTTCAATTCAGCAATAAGATAACTGAGCTATCTACCTTCTTATCTCAAGCAACAGTATCTACCAGGTCCAGAACATCCGGCCGCTCGCTACTTTCGAGCAAGAAAAGATAAATCCTACAAAAACAATGACCGAAGATACAAAGACTCATCAAATCCGCAGAAGAGATCTAAGAAGGATAGAGAAAAGCGACAAGAAATGTATCAATATCAGAAAGCTCAATATCTATACTATAATCAGCGAAAGAAAGCTGTTAACATGATATGAAAGGCGATAATCCGCAATGTCGCATTGGGAGTGAGAGATTATACCAAGCATTCAGTGACAGATTCGCACAGCCAAATGACGAGGTTAGACAAGAATACACCTCCAAGTACACTCCGGAAGAAAGGAGATTGATTGACGAATCATTTGACCCGTGTATTTCAGAAGCTCACATAGAGGATGCCATGAAATCTATACGAATCGATACAGCTTCTGGTATAGACAGAGTCCTGATGAGAGTAGTTAAGTCTCAAAGAGTAGTGAAAATACTTTCATTGATCGCGACGACCATGTTAAGGAAAGGTTGGGTACCAGACAGTTTCAAGAAAGCCCGAACAATT
This sequence comes from Leuctra nigra, assembly GCA_934045905.1. Classification (NCBI taxonomy): domain Eukaryota; kingdom Metazoa; phylum Arthropoda; class Insecta; order Plecoptera; family Leuctridae; genus Leuctra; species Leuctra nigra. The sequence goes on along the minus strand of OW203762.1, from coordinate 432,024 downwards.
TTGATTTTCAAGGGTGGAGACACTAATAGTCCAGGGAATTGGAGGCCAATCACTATTTTCTCCGTTCTAAGAAGAATTATTGAGATAGTTCTGGACAAGATGTTTCGATATTACGAGTCATTTAACATACACCAGAGAGGATTTGTTAGATCACCAGGTACCCATCTGAACATATCAATTGTTTCTGCCATCTTAGAAAAGTGCAAAAGAGAAAAGAACGATGCTACACTGATTTTCCTAGACATTTCCAAAGCATTAAAAAAGCTTCCAAAGCTTAACAAAGTTGGCCATAAGCACCTGATATCGACATTACGATCCACATCAATACCTACCTGTATCCAAGACCTGATAATTGAGTTGCAAACCGGTAATACGACTAGAATTGAGTCAAACAATGAAACAACTAAGCCAATTGCCTTGAACTGTGGTGTTATGCAAGGAGCGCCACTTTCACCAGCCCTTTACAATCTTGCAACTGACCATGTTTTGGATGAGCTCTCGGAAAATGACGTTTCTGAATTTTACGGATACAACTTGGTAGATCATTTGGACAACTTAACTGTGTTGGGATTTGCTGATGACATCGTCATTATAGGGAAGGATAACCTTTCAGCTGCAACTAAGCAACGGCTTCAAGAGCTTGGTCTGAAATTGAATCCTGATAAATCAGTTGCTATTGTTATTGAGATGGGGAAGTTACAATAACAAGAAATATTAATTGATGAGAGCACTTCTATTAAAAGTATTTCCATAGATGAATCAATCCGTTATCTTGGAGTTAACTTTAATAATCTATTGGTAACAAACTTCGGATCCGTGATTAATGAGCTCAAATCCAAGCTCAATACTTTATGTACTTTTCCTTTGTTAATGGCAGATCAGAAATTAAACATTTTAAATCAGTATATCTGGCCAACTCTGATTTATCTTCTCCAGAACGCACCTCTGAAGAAACTTCCGATGGGATATCTAGAAGATCTAGATAAGCTAGTAAGGAGCACTATCAAAGAGATTCTGTCATTGCCTGGCGACACTCCCGATAGCATGTTGTATTCTGCTAGGAAATGTAAAGGATTGGGTACATTCAGAGCTAAGTGGGAGGCCTTCATACAGCATCACAACATCTGTCAAGTCCTGGAAAAGTCTCAAGAGCCGTATGTAATTGCAACAAGAAACATACCCGAGGAGATAGCATACTGCTTAAAGAAACTCGAAATCAACACCGATCAGTCCAAGACATCTTCTGCGATCACATCAAAACCAATTAAATTATGTATCAAAAGCATCCGAGAAACTTTGCGGCAAAGAGAATATGGGAAGTGGTGTGCTCTGGTGCAGAAGGGAAGCGGCGCAATTCTTTATGAAGAATATACACCTGCTAATAAATGGATCACAACAAAAGGTGGACTATCATCTTCAGAATGGCGTGAAGCTCTGAAGTTCACAACTAACACCGCACCTGTGAGAGCTCTTCATGGACGAAGCCTGGACGGAACCCGTTGTCGTCACTGCGACAACGAGAAAGAAACCCTTCCCCATGTCCTAGGCTTCTGTCCACATGGAGAGCTACTACGAAACACTCGGCATCATAACATCAGGACGCTACTAGCGAATAGCCTGAAGCAGAAAGGTCTTGAGGTATATGAAGAAGTCGCTGGTGTCTCTGCAAATGGAAGCAACAGAAGAATCGACATAATTGCCATCAACAGAACATCTCTTCAAGGCTACATCCTCGACCCCACGGTGCGATTTGAGACGCACAAAGGGCAGCCCGAAGAAGTGCACGAGGAGAAGAAGACCATATATGAGCCAACTATTGAATACTTTAAGGAGAAGTATAGTCTTAAAGACATTGAAGTAATTGGCTTGTGGGTCGGGGCTCGTGGCACAATTTCAGATTTCTTTGTAAAGTTTTGTAAACGTTTTAAGTTAAGTTCAAAGATAATTTATAACATAGTTTTATTGTCCCTAAAGGGTTCAATTCAAATATTTAGAAACCATTGTTATAGTAATTAGTTGTAAGTTAGATTTTCCTTTTCTGTTTAATCAAATCATTTTCATTTATGTTTTATATCAAATTAATGTATTATTTTATTGATTGTTATTCTGTGTGTTTACAACCTTTATGTACAAAGGCAGACTTTATTTTATTGTGAATAAAGATTTATATATAGGTTCAATCGAACAAACTTAAAACTTAACATGGTTATTGGGACTAATATTTGAGTGATATTTGGAGATTTTTAAACAAGTCTGTGAAAAAAATTCAAGAAATTGTCTTTTAATGATATTTTTGATAGACGCAGAATTTCGGTTCGAGGTGTTGCGCGTATCCGTGCTCGCTCATCAACGCGTTTCACAGAGCGTTTTCCTAGTAAGTTAATTTCCCATGTTAATTCCATCTTCCAAAAAATAATGTTTTTCATGTAACTCCGATTTTGACGAAACTTGGCAGAATTGTTCACCATCCTAAATGAACACAAATAGCTCTCTTAGCGTTTTCCTCTGAATCTCATCGTTTGGGAAATATGGGCCATTGAAAAGTAATATTTTAGTCAGTTTTCGATGTTTTAGGTCACTGTGAGTGCAATTTGACGTTTTGCGAGGTCCATATTTCCCAAACGATGAGATTTAGAGGAAAACGCTAAGAGAGCTATTTTTGTTCATTTAGGATGGTGAACAATTCTGCCTAGTTCGTCAAAATTTGGAGTTACATGATTATTTTATGTTTTATTTTTTGAAGCTGGAATTTTTTGAACATGGGAAATTAACTTAAAAAAGTGATTAAAAAGTACTTCCGGCACTCGGATTCGGGAGAATTTTGGATATGTTGTAGAGGGCATTTTTCTGGATCGATTCATATATTGAAACCTTTCTGTTGCAATTAGTGGTGGGTTCAGCTCTTTTTTGCTTTAAATTACTGGGCTAACAGTTGTACTGATCTCCATTTATTTAAAGGTTTTAATATGTACATTTTGCTATACACAATTTGAATATGTACTATTTTAATGCCCATATCTGTATACTGTACTGATCAACGGGAAGATAATAAATACAATACAATATACAATTTCATATCGGTCAATATGTCACATTTTCGAAATTGAAAAACCATTTTGCTCGAGTTTTCATGGACAAATAATTCCATGTCTCAAAAATATTTAATAGTAAGCATATTAAGTTATTTATTCGTCCGAAAGGCTGGAATTTCAACCCCCCCCCCCCCCCCCCCCCCCCCCCACCAATTGATCGTGTCGTGTCCATGCTTGCACAATGTGTAGGGAGTGGGAGGATGGGGGAGTTGTGAATCACAATTATCAATAATTGAGAAATTGATGTGCATGATCACCTAGATATAAGGAAAATTAATGTATTCAATTTTTCTTTTGAAAATCGTTTTTTGAGCGAGCGAAGCGAGCGTCTCCTTTTGGCTCTTTTGGCACGGACCTCTGTTTTTTTTTTTTTTTTTTTTTTCTGTTACTGACGATATACAGGTCAGAGTTTTTCTTCGATCGAGCTGAAATTTTGTACACATGTACGTAACATTTCTGATTGTTGCAGACCCTAATTTTTTTTAAATCCCCTGATTGGTTCAAATTTAAAAAAAATTATCTTTCGATTGGTTGGTTTGATCAATTTGAAATTTAGCAAAGTCATTGCAACTAACATTGTACCCAATCAAAAAAAAATTCAGCCACATCCTCCAATTGGTTCAAATTTGAAACCATTTTTCCTGTGATTTTTGAAATTTAAACTGGAACCGATTGACCGACCAACTAAAAACTTCGCATGGTCATTTGTACCAACATTTAAGGTATTTTTGCCAATTTTCACTCTAATCTGTCGTTATTTTCAAAAGTTTTTGTCATTTTAGGGACATTTTGCGTGTTGGCTGTCAAATTCACGGTGACTTCGAATCTTCAGTTCAAGGCAAGGTAGTTAGAGCAGAAAGTTTTAAACGATATGAAACTAATAATGACCCTTCAACAGATTGATCTGATATTGTGTACACACACTACATATCATATCATATGGGTGGTCCCAGGTATATTTTTTGAACGAGATCCTGTGATTTTGGAAAATTAACAAGGAACCGTTCAATCATAAAGGTTTAATCGATCAACTTAAAACTTAGCAAGGATTGGCACCAATATTTGTGGAGATTTTGGAGATTTTTATACAAGTCTGTGACGAAACTAAAGAATTGTTGGCTTTTAATGACATTCGATAGACATAATTTCGGTTCGAGGTGTTGCGTGTATCCGTGCTCGCTCATCAACGCGTTACACAGAGCGTTTTCCTAGTATTGTGTACACTGCACACTAATATCATATGATTTGAGTGGTCCCAGGTATATTTGTTTTAAAGAGGTCCTGTGATTTTTGAATATTATCAAGGAACAGTTCAATTATAAAGGTTGATAATAACATTTTAGCAATATATAGAGATTTTTATTCAAGTATGACGAAATCCCAGAAAAAAACACTCCGTGTAAAAAAGGAAGCCAAGTCTCTTTACTTTAAAAAAATTCAACACCGAAAAGGAGTGATATCAAAAAAGGAGCCAAGTCAATGACATTTCCAAATATTTAATCGTATCTTTGAAATAAAAGTATAAACACCGAGAAATACTTTACAAAAGGACTTGGCGCATCGTTTTTTTAAAGACATCATTCTATCCTAAAAGTGGAAAGAAATTTACAAGTAGGTACATTTTCCTCTTTCTATTAGAGCCAGAATCTATGAATCAAGCTACTTTTAGTAATGACTATTTTATAGTTTTGTCAATGGCGATAGAAGCATGATTTTATGCTGTAATATATAAGTAATATAAGGGTGAAAGAATTACATAACAATTGGAAGTGGTGAGAATGTAGGTTTCTTTGGAAAACTTCCATGGAGTCAGGAGTCAGGATCCTCATCAGTGTGTTGTGTCTAATGTCCGCCCGTCCGATCGGGTAGCTCAGTTGGTAGAGCTCTCGCCCGGCAAGTGAGAGGTCCCAAGTTCGTGCCCCGGTTCGGTCGGATATTTTTCACAACACACATCCCTTCATATCAATTGGAAGTGGGCTCATACATATTCTTGCAGTACTGTTAATATGGCGATATTAGACTGGTATCTTTTCATAATTTGATCTTGACTGAAGGAAATCATGAAACGTTGTCAAATAATTACTAACTAATGGAACACAATTATATATTTTTGAAGTGTCAAGTGTATAAAGTTAAATTTTTTAATAGAAATTCAATATGACTGTCTTCTTTGTGAAATGTATTTTTATAAAATGTGTATTAATAGAAATTGTTACATGATGAGAAGGTATAACGCATGAGACTTAATTATATTCACCACGAAACAATATTACGAAGATAACTATTGTGTATATTTATAGAAAGCATAGACAACAAGTTTCATAGCGTATATATTCATATAGAAAATATTTTACAGAAGGTATGTATAATATGTACCTAATTGAAAGATGTTTCCCTATTATTCTAAACATTCAAAATGACGGTTGTATATAAATGGCACATGCTTATGAATAGAAAAATGTCTTTAAAAAAACGATGCGCCAAGTCCTTTTGTAAAGTATTTCTCGGTGTTTATACTTTTATTTCAAAGATACGATTAAATATTTGGAAATGTCATTGACTTGGCTTCTTTTTTGATATCACTCCTTTTCGGTGTTGAATTTTTTTAAAGTAAAGAGACTTGGCTGCCTTTTTTACACGGAGTGTTTTTTTCTGGGATATCACTTCTTTTGTTAGTTTATTCATACAGCTTGTAGCACAGCTTGTGTCCGTGCAAGAACTTATTTCTTTAAAAAAATACGCCTATGCCGATTTGGACACTTAGAAAAGTTGCGTTTGGTATATAAGATTAAAATAATTATCCAAGAAGAATAGCTTTAAGCTTCGTTACAATCGGTCCAGCCGTTTTCGATATATGACGTCACTTCCGGTTTTAGCAATGGCGGCCGAAAATAATGTCGTCTTGAATTCATAATTATTACTCCTACACATTTCCAAAATTTGGTTGCAATCGGTACAGCCGTTTTTGATATATGACGTCACTTCCGGTTTTAACAATGGCGGCCGAAAATAATGTCGTCTTGAATTCATAATTATTAGTACAACACATTTCCAAAATTTGGTTGCAATCGGTACAGCCATTTTCGATATATGACGTCACTTCCGGTTTTAACAATGGCGGCCGAAAATAATGTCGTCTTGAATTCATAATTATTAGTACAACACATTTCCAAAATTTGATTGCAATCGGTACAGCCATTTTCGATATTTGACGTCACTTCCGGTTTTAACAATGGCGGCCGAAAATAATGTCGTCTTGAATTCATAATTATTAGTCCAACACATTTCCAAACTTAGGTTGCAATCGGTACAACCGTTTACGATATATGACGTCACTTCCGGTTTTAAAAATGGCCGCCGAGAACACTGCAACCTTGAATTTATAATTATTTACAAAGTACGTTTACTTATATCTATTTTAAAGTATAAAGTGGTGAATTTAGCGTCATTTAGCATATTTATGACGTCATTTCCGGTATAGGTCATAAAATGTGTGACGTCATTTCCGGTTTCGATATTTGAATCATCAAATATTACTGATTACATAAAGTTGACCGTCTAAATCGTTTAGCGCTGGTTTTGTTCTAATCTGTTTAGCCGTTTTTGAGACATGATGTCACTTCCGGTTTCAAAATGGCGGCTTCCGGTTGGTTTTATAACAAGTCAAATGAAATATCAAAAGTACAAACGTTACATAAATATCAAGACAATCGGATCAACAGTTGTTGCTGAAATGCAAATCGATGTATATTAAATTTCATGACGTCATTTCCGGTTTATTTAAAATAATGTTCAGTCTTTTGATATTGATAATCCATATAGATGACCGTCTGAAACGATTGGCGCAAATTTCGTTCCGATCGGTCCAACCGTTGACGAGATATGACGTCACTTCCGGTTTCAAAATGGCGGCACAAAAAATTCATGGGGACAAGGTTAAATCAGACGCCAAAAGTGCACACGTGGTAAAAATGTGAGATCAATCGGTTCAGCCGTTTAGGCTGTGGCCTGTTTACCGGATTTTAGCTCCAGCCTACTACTATGATTACTGATTATGAAAACCGCCCTAAAACACTGTTTTCACGGCCCTCTAGCGCGCAAAGAGCGTAACCTATTGTTCCCAAATTTGGTATATGTTGTAGGGTGGGCCATAGCTCGAAATTAAGATATTTCGCAACAATGTGAGATTTCTCAATTTTAAGATCCAGTAGGCCGAAAATGCCACTTTGATGCTTACAGTAAAAGTGGGTTTGCTCCAGCCTTTATATGAGAGTGTGCGCGCGCCGTACGACTTGGCTGGCGTGGAGCGACCGCTCCACTAGATTCAAGAATTATTGGCTTTTAATGATATTTTCGATAGACAGAATTTCGGTTCGAGGTGTTCCGCGTATCCGTGCTCGCTCATCAACGCGTTACTCAGAGCGTTTTCCTAGTTTATTTTATTTATTATTTTTCAAACACACACTGTGCATTTGCTGGCAGCAGGAGTAGGGTGAACCCCTTAACACTGTGTGCCCTACTGCCAGCTACAAATAATTAATTAATACATCAAATAATATCACTTAATAGTTAATACTAACAAATAAAATAGATAGGTAGGTATCAAAATTATAAAAGGGAAGTGAAACATAATGTATAAGATTAAAATAGTAAAGATTATATTAATTATTCATAAATAAAACAATTCTAAGTGCAAAGCCCTCATATCTTCAGTTAAAATTATTCTAACCTGTTTTTTAAATATTTGAAAATCTAGCTCTTGTCGCACATTCGTAGGGAGGGAATTGTATTGTTTTGCCACTCTGGCGTAAAAACCATTCTGATACTCTACAGTCCTAGCAAAAGGTGGATTTATTGTTCCCAACTGGGCCTGCCTAACTTTTGATGATGTATTTATAGAGATTCTCCCAAACGGATCCATATCGACTGTTTTAATAACATTTTCTTCAAAAAATTTATACCAAGTTATATTAAGTGGTTATCCAAAGTAATAAAGTTACATTCCTTAAGCCTTTCGTCTCTAGTCCAATCCTTCCTATTTGTAATAAATCTGGTTGCTCTATTTTGAATACATTCTAGTTTTGCAACATTACTCTTAGATGTTGGGTGCCATGCCGGACAACCATATGACATGATCGGTCTTACCATAGCCAAATACACAGTTCGCTTTACTCGTGGCCTAGCTCCATGCAATGTTCTTGTTAGAAATCCCAAAACTTTTGCAGCCTTGTCTCGAACTATCTCCGTATGGACGTTCCATTTCAAGTCATTCGTTACCCAAACTCCAAGAATCCTCATTTTACAGTCAATTTTAAGAGCATTATTGTTATTATAATAAACAGTGTCTTTAACGGTTTTTGACCTCGAGATGGACATGTACTGACATTTCTGAAAATTAAGAGGCAGATAATTGCTATCACACCACATGTGCACACCATCTAAGTCCGTCTGCAACTTGCGCACATCCACATCCGAATCAATTTGCCTATAAATGGTACAATCATCTGCATACTGACACATCCTTGATGAAACGCAATGGGGCAAATCCAACATGAAGATAGTGAATAATAATGGTCCGAGTACAGAACCCTGTGGTACTCCAGATAGTACACTTTGCAATGTTGAAAATTTACCATCAAAAATTACTCGCATCTTTCGCCCAGTTAGAAAACAGCGCATCCACCTCAGCAAGCTACCCGACACACCGTACAATTCAAGTTTAACTAAGAGCCTCTCATGCTGTATGCGGTCAAATGCTTTTGCCCAATCCAAGGCTATAACATCTATACGTGTCCCCACAACTCTGTCCAAGGAATGTTGCCACTCATCAATTGCACCGGCGAGCAGAGTTACGCATGAACGTCCCGGAAGAAATCCATGTTGCTCAGGAACAATTGCATTGCTGTCCTGTAGATGTTGAAGGAGCTGGACGTGAACTACTTTCTCCATTACTTTACCAACCACTGATGTAAGGGAAATTGGCCGATAATTTGCAATCTCACTCCTATTTCCAGCTTTATATACAGGGACAACATATGAGTGTTTCCAATCCATCGGCAGGCCTTCTGTCATTGATGTTTCGAACAGGAAGCATAGAGAAGGGGCTAACTCAACAGCACATTCGTGTAGAATTCTAGATGGAATTCCATCAGGACCCGTGGCACTATCAGCTTCACATGGGAGAAAATATATGGTTTGTAGAATAGGTGTATTCCCGCTTAAAGTGGATGAGCGTTGATCTGGATCACCATTAGTATCAGTAGTAAAGTTCCCGAGAAAATGCTGCACGAAGGACTCAGCCACTTTTGATGGGTCACTTTCCTTTACCCCTTCATCCACATGAAAGTGTTGTGGAGCAGAACTACCGCATTTCCCGTGCACATACCTCCAAAGTTTCTTTCCATTACCGCCTCCTAATTTCCAGATATAGTCTTCATGCGCCTTTCTGGAAGCCATTTTCGCCACATTTCTCGCAATCCTATACTTCTCCCATCGAGTATCCGTCCTGGAAGCTTTCCACTTTCTGTACAGGTTATCCCTCTTGTGTATCATCTTGATGATGTCTCCACTTATCCATGGCGCCCTTTAGACTGGACAAGAAACTAAAAAAACATAACTTTTTGGCCCGACGTGTTAAAAGCTGCCAACAAAGGGATTATTATAGATTTTTACACGCTGAATCCGAAAAACATTGTTGGCAGTCTCCATTTTTACTATTTCACCCTTAAATCTCATTTAAGGTTGATTTCAGTAGCCCAAAAGAAATATAATCACAGAATCCACAATATGTACTCTAGAAAGAAGTAAAAAAAACTGAAATATTCAGCAAAGGCTAATTAATGAAATGGCTACTTCAAAAATTCAACTACATTTATTACTGAGGTCGAAATCAGGGTGCAACAATGAAAAAGTGTCAGAAAAAATGATTGCATATATTATTTGTGCAAGGCCGTATATCAAAAACTACTGAACGTAAAATAAAAAATAAAAATGCATTTGTAACCTCAATACTTGTTAAATGCAATGAAGTTTTCATACAGAGAGTTGTGCGAATATGTTGATCACAATAAATTCGGAAAGACAAGTGAACGAATATCTCAGCAGCGCCTAGCGTGCCGCCTGCGAGTAACGCGCTCCGCTGATTGGTCGGCTGTCTGAAGGTCACAATCACGTGCTAGAGAGTTCAGTGGCGGGTTGGCAATTCATTTACCAGGAAACCAAGTTAATTCTTGTTTATTGAAATATTTACTTAAAGAATGTCGGTACCTAGGTATTCTTTGGAACAATTAGTTACATTCTAGATAAATTATTAATTAAAAAATATACCCACAGGTAAATCTTAATTTACAAAGGAACCATATTGATTCAATCATTACTTTTCTGCTACACACTACACACTATCATCTTCATCTTGATCTTGATCTAATACATTGGCACACGATCAGTGAAATGCAACTTTGATTTGCGGTTACTATACATTACAAATGATTGCAAAATATTACCTATAAATCTTATTCTATGTACAATAATTGAATAGGAACCATATTGTTTCAATCAATACTTTTCGGTTCTACACACTACATACTATCATCTTCATCTTGATCTAATACATTGGCGTAGCTCACTTACTATCCATACCATAGCGTTATTGCTCCCATTGTTGCTAGAAACGATCTTATTTCTCTTCACTTCTCTTCGAAAATATACCAAGCACTTTAAGTGATATTTTGCCTCAAGAGCAATAAGGTCAATTGTATGTACCACTTAACCTTACTCCAATTGACCGGTGGTGTTTTGCGTCTTCCAAAATACTATTGCTCATAGATTTTGTTTCAACATTTATTAGTTTTTCGTTTTTCAATTCGGTTCTACAAAACAGTGCTTTGCTGAAAATCTGGACTCTCCACTACTTCTACCCCTCTTGCTCCCAGAAAACGAACTAGCTGAGGTGCTGTGGTATGAATCAGAGGAGGGCATAGTAGGTGGAACAGATAATGACCTGCTTCTTTTCTTACTTGTTGAGACGAGGCGATGGATGTTTGTAAGAGTAGCATCCTCTGTGCCAATGGATTGTCTCTAACAGAACATTTTTAATTTTAACAAACTGGGGAGAATATTTGATATCATGAACTGCCTCTCTAAGTTGGAGACAATCTCTAACTATCTCTCTACCCTTTTCAGAAACATTTTGCATGTCTTCTTGCGTTGTTGCAGAATATGCATTGCATGGCCGTCTCGAAAGTCTGTTATGAAGAAAACAATACGACTATTTAGTCAAACAATCCTACTTGAACCAAAATCTACTTGATAGCTTAGAGCGGACAGTGTAATTAATTACATTGTTTTGACTAGTGTTGGGTAAGTTCCTAAAATAAAAGGAACTAGTTCCAGTTCCAGTTCTTTTGAGCATAAAGGAACTAGGTCTAGTTCCTAGTTCCTTTCAAATAAAGGAACTGGAAAGTTACCAGTTAGATATGTAACTAAGTTCCTTTTAAGTTACTTTGCACTCAAAAAACCATCCGTTTTTTTATTATTACCGGGGTCTCTAAATTGAGTGAGCAAAGGGAACAAGTATAGGTATTTTCAGAAATCAGGTAAATTTAGGTAGCCACAAAAAATGCATCATCATTCATTATAAATTCTGTTATAATTCTGTATAATTCTTTAAAAAAATAAAATAAAATAAGTTCCCAAGTTCCTGTTTAGTTCCTTTTTAAGGAACTATTTAGGAAAGTTTAAGGAAGTTCCTTATTAAGGAACTTTTTAGTTCCACAGTTCCTATAAAATAAAAGGAGATAAATTACACTAAAAGTTCCCCAAAAAGGAACTACTATTTCCCCGGTAACAAGTTCCTAGGAACTAGTTCCTCTTCAACACTGGTTTTGACTAGACCTAAAAGACACGTGTGTTATTCGGCCTTGATTCACTGTACTAAGTCTAATCATCACAATTATAATCAAATCTAAATCAATATGTTTTGGTAGTGAATAATCAAACGTAAACATGTCAAACTCACCCTGAAATTCAGCAAATTATATTTTGTTCACATAATATCTGTAAAAACAGCAGAGACACACAGCGAACCACGCACGAGCCAGACAGGCAGATTTCCCCCACTCTCGGAACACGCCACCTCTAGAAGCTCTGTGATTGGTTACGCGGGATCATACTAGAGCTGCACGAGAGTTGCGATGAAATGACTTAGCCGTCTTCTTTCAATTATAACTCAACAAATAAAATATGTACACTAGATCTGTCAACTGCATCATGGCCACACATTATTATTGATGTTTTGGGGAAAGTTTCAAAACTTAATCTTAAACCGTTGAGTTGCAATCACGTGGTATACGTATATGGTGCTACGCCAAAACTAAAAAAAGTGAGTTTGAAGTGGTTTGAAGGGCAATTTTTGGGTTCAATTTAATAAGGATTGACAATTCTGAATTAGCCAAGTTCTTCTTTAATGTTCTCTCTACAAAACCCATTTTTTAAATTAATTTTAGGACAACTATCTTCCAACTTATGTATTTTTCTATTCAGAATGGAATAATCGTGTTATGGGGGAGGTTTTGGGGGGTTTTGGATGGTAAAAACACAAAATTGAACGTGCCAACAATGGTTTTCGGATGAAGCATAATTTTCTGAGTAGGAATATCTTTGTTGGCAGCTTTTAACACCCTGGTGCACCACTCATGAGAAGGAGACACATTTCTTAAAAACCGATCCCAGTCTACTTCTTTTCGTGGACATGGCAACACTTGGTATAGTCGCATCCACGCAGTTCCAGAAAGCTTGTTTCCATGACTTCCAGACCTCCTCTACATCAACTACGTCCAAGTCACTCGAGCACGGCATGTTTGCGCTCAGCAGGGTTCTTAAGCGTACCCAATCAGCTTTCCGGTAATTTCGTGTAACTCGTTTTACTATCTTGCGCCTGGGACGCTGCCATTGTAACTGATATCGAACAGCTAAATGGTCACTAATGCCAGGAATGACCTCAAGATTTGTAATTTTGCTTGGATTGTTCGTCAACACTAAGTCCAGTGTTGATCTTGTCGACGCTGTTATGCGTGTTGCCTCAGTAACCATTTGATGGGGAAGCACACCAAGAAACGTGGACAGAAATCTGTCTGATAAGGTATTTGAAGGCATGACATAATCTGCGGGAGCCCAGTCAATATCAAGGTTAAAATCTCCACACAAGAAAATGCTATCATAATCTTGTTGTATGTCAATGACTTTATCAATTGAAGATATCAAGTCGTCATTAAGTTGATCAGAACAATTGGGCGCCCTGTAAGCTGACCCCAACAGAAACGAGCGATCTCCACACGAAATCTCCACCCATACTATTTCAGCACTGGTCTCTAGTGAAGCAACACGTGTTGGGTTAAGTTCTGGTTTCACTGCCAACAGCACTCCTCCTCCCCGACGAGACTTATTATTTCCAACACTCTCCCTGTCCTTTCTGAAAACTGTGTAATTTTGGGAAATTATTTCAGCATCATTCACTGAGGAATTCAGCCACGTTTCACAAACAAAAATAATTGCAGGGTTCATTGTCTCTAACCAAGCCTGAGTCAACGGGTACTTCTTGATGCTCTTCAAACTTCTCGCATTAAATGAGATACACGATATGTTTCCTCGCGTTCTGTCCATGAATCGTGATCATTCTGTGACGTAGTTGAATTGATGCTGGAATCAAAATATGATTCCGAAAAGTTTGGTAACGAGCAGCGCCAACAACTCCATTTCCCTGCTTTCTTGATTTGTCTGTGCTGCGTGTTAGAGAGATTCGCACACGTTCGGTGCGCAAAACCTTCACATTCATGACATTTTAGGAAGATCTGACTTTGCCTGCCTGGACCTTTGCAAAGGAAACACTCAGGCCCTGGGTTGGTTTCCACATCGCCACACATGGCAATCAGTGTTTTATGACATGAAACATTGTTATTAGCCATCTCGTGGTTGCAATCTTGAACTTGTATTAAACTTGAGTGTGCTGGGCCAGGATTCATTTCAATATCACCAGCTAATGCTAGTAGAAGTAGAATCAAAACGCGCCTCGCAGCAAGATTACAAGCTAGCTTCGTCAGTATCTGCACTCTTCCTCTCGTATACTTGAAATCCACGAAGATTACACATGGAACTGGCACCATACATTTCAATCGTGACAGGTTATGAAACAAGCATCAAAATTCAATGCACTCATAGTTTCAGCATAGTATAACGATTCACTTGCACAATGTCTATTCGTTTCGTTTATTATGAGTACTCGAACCAGGGAAAATATCAGAAATAGATGGAGCGAAGAGAGGAGCAGACTAAAATGAACATTGTCCTTCTTCCTACTCACGTTTTCCCTCTTCTTTTTTCCTTTAACTCTACATCGATCTACTGCAATCATAATTCAATCTTCTAAATACTTCAATCTTCAAAAATATCATTCAGCATCAGTGTTGCTTGGTATACTCATACATCGTAAACCAAATCGTCAATCAAAATATCAATCAACCTTGGTTCTTCAATCTTCTAGGTGATTTACATTAAGTATTCATACCTGCAGTGACGAAAATGTTTTCTTGATATTTCTATTTCACAAATGAATTTACAAACTTCAGATGCCCACCTCTTCCTGATTTCTTGATACCAAACGATGATTTATATCTCAAAAGTTGCAGGAAAATTCAACGATTCGGATCGTAGTGGTTAAGTATTAAAAAGGTAAATAAATTGCCAAAATTCACTAAAATAACGAGGCTACCACCCAAGTCAGTGCCACTTGGATCACTTCAACAATTAGCTAGGTAAATTGGAAGTAAAATGTGAAAAATGTTACCTATCTTACCTTATTATTATGAATAGGTACGACGAATAATTTGAAAAATATCAACAAGGGGAAAAAATTATTTTGAGTTGTGTTATTGTATCTTGATTAATTTATTGTTTAAAGTGTTCGTTCATCATCAAGACAAGTTTTTCATTTTTATTTATTGCATGAAAATTGTTTGTGTTTCAGATGCTTTTCTCCGACATAAAATCCTATACTCAACTGATAAAGAAAGAAGATGTCCACGGCTGGTACCTTGGCTGTGAAACGAATCAGACTTGAATTTTCGTTTCGTTATTTGTGTATATTTGTGTCAATTCTAAAACCAATAAATACATTGTTCGTTTAAAATCAAATGAATTGTTTACTCCTTTCGTATTATCCCTGAAATAATAATTACAAAATTGATCAATAAATAATCAATCAATACCAATAAATCAATCAATACCAATAAATAATCAAATTATGAATAATTAGTAGGAAGGAGGGAGGGGGGGGGGGGAGATTTGGTGTATCCGCATTGTATCCGCAATGTAACGGATTGGTGTCCAAAACGTATTGGTGTCGTAATGTGTCAGAATAGTGTTCGAACGTATCGTTTTGATGTTTTGAGTGTAGTACGCGCATCTAGTCTTTTATTGAGTGTCATATTCATGACGGAATGGACGCGGATATGTGACTTCTTGGTGTCCGCTGTCCGATAACAAATAGATGGCGCCCCGGCGGACACGATTTTGCCGGGCCAGTGTCACGTACGACACCGGACCGGCACCGTTGGTAGGCATCGGCCCGGCACAAATCGGACACTCTGTGTTTGCTGGGCTGTAAGAGAGCTCTCCCTCTCAAGGGTAAATTCATTATGCAATTTATTATGTGAATGGAATAATGAGACTCATTTTTGTAATTTTCTACAAGTCACTTCTTTAGTTGTTGAAATGATCTCCTGAAGATGAACACTGAGTGGTGGTTGAAATATCGAGATTTTTAATAAACGAAAGTTTGAGAACCAGTCAAAGTATTGTGTACCTACTTCTAAACATTTATACAAACTGACAATCGGAAGTCTAGAAATCGCTATTTAATAAGCATATTGTTGATTCCTCTTGGATGAATATGTTTAGTATTGTCCTATCTGGTTGCTTAGCAACTTTGTGACAACTAATTATTATTTGCATTTAAATTCAGTTGATCAAACAAACCATTATTTCCATAACAACATACACAAAACACACTGAAACGACCGAGAATTCATTTAGCGTCTAAATGGGTCTATAAAATATATTTCACAGTGTCCATTGAACAAAATTCCTGTATCCGTGAACAAATCCGAGTGTTATTTATTGTCAAGATGGCCGCAACTGTGAGCGAGGCTCAGCTGAAGAAGAAGGATGAAGATGAGTATCAATTCCTGCGTAGGCAATATGCTCTCATGGAGAACGATACGGCCGCATTTGTCGGCGGCGCGAGAAACAGAATCGTGCAGCAGAAGCGAATGATGGAGTCGTTGAAGGCCGTCAAGACCGACATCATGACGCAAGTCGCTGTCGCTCAGAACCCTTTCAATGTGTCACAGGACTCGGCAGTCGCTGCCAACATCACACGCCTTCTCGATCAAGGTCAGATAGTCATTTTAATATATATGGCGTTGGACAACACAGTAGTTTCCTAGTATATATTAGGTGTAAAAGCTATTATCCAATGATAGATTCCAAACCAAATTCTAATATGATGTAGGTATATATTAAGGGCAAGGATCGGCTGACTGCTCCTAGCCCAGGTAGCACAAACCCTCTAAAATATATTGGGCCGACCTTGGCTGGGTGATCTTGGGCAAAAATTGGCATGTTAACAAAGTGTGAATGATGGGCCTATATTGGCATCACAATGTTGTCCCAATATTCTTCCAATGTTATTAATAATGGCCCCAGATCTGCCCAATGATGGTTCAACAATATTCTTCCTATACAGTAAAGACGATGATGGCCCATTACTGGGTTGAGACTGGCCATTATTTAGCCATTATTACCCCTTTATTGGCTGGGTAATATAGGCACAATGTCGAATTGTTAACAAAGTGTTGTTGTGGGGCCATTATTGGCTATGTTGGCCAATATTTAATGAATATTGTCCCAATATATGGTAAAATATTATTTTATATTGGGACGATAACGGCTATATAATGGGTATAATGGGCAAAAAATAAATAAAAAAATATTAATTTTCATGTTATTCATATTGATTCAATGTCACAGTCAACCAATTTCCTATAATCAGTTATCTGAAAGCAATGGAGAAAGATAGCATGTTAGTACATTTTATAAAATCTGGATGGGCTGGGACGCGAACCTCGGAACTCTGCGTGACGATGTGCTGCCTCAACCCGATGCGCCATGGAGGTTGACAGGAAAGTTAGTGATAGGTGACTATGCCATTCTCAGCTCAGTAGCTGGATGCCGTGACTTTATATTATACGCAATGTTGTTAGATTTGTACATTTAGTTTTCGTCACATCGACACAATTTTATTAAAAACTGTATTATGTACAGTACAATGTATTGTATTGTGTTCTCGTGTTTTCTGTACGAGTAATTCCGGTTATTTAATGTATCAAGAACTTAAGAGATTATCGTCGTTCATGCAGTTCCAGTTATCGCCACTAGATAGGGGTAGCATCGTCTTTGAAGGGTAGCAGGGGAAAGTAGGCAACTAAATTGCCATTGGGGTGGTGCAAGTTGCATATATCTACGGGTAATAGCAACAATATTATATATCCCAGGTACCATTAATTTTGATGCGAAATATAATTGTATCTTTGCATTGCATTAACAAATTAGACATTTCATTTGAAAAGTGCTTTTAATTTTTATAAAAAATTCAAATAGATTTTATTTGTTACAAACAGAATTTATATTTTACACAAAGTTTGTGTCTTAAATATTCTATAATGGCCCCATATAACGCACTGATCTGCAACTAGAGGCTATTGGCGACGGATGAATGATTATGATTATGAAAAATAGGTAATGATGGACGTGAGGTAGGATTCGATCACGGTGAATTGGGGAACCTTCCCTTAATTTACAAATATGAAACAAATTGTATTTTTGTATTCATATTTTAGCAGATTCTTTTAAATGTTCTCAATTATGTTTACGATGTTTTGGAGTGAAAGTTATTAATTTTATATTTGACCAATGTGTTATGGTTATTGTTGAAAGTATTTGAAATTAGTAATGATTAATGATGAGTAATAATTAGTATTTTATGATTAGTTGAATAATTCCGTCATATCACAAATTTTTATATCGCTTAGTATAGGCACCCTATTATGTTTGTTGAAATCAATTCAAACCTTGGTAAATGACACGGATAGTGATGGATGACACACATTCAGAGTTTATCTGCACTAATTCATCTAAGAAAGATTGTTTTATAGCTTCTTAATGTTTCAGAACACATCATTAATATATAAAATAAACTAATACGGTATGAATTCTATGTTTTTAATTGGAGCGACGTTTCAAGTGAACTGTGTCACCCCTCATCAGGCTCGGAAATGTAACATTTTAAAAAGAGAAAACAAAACAGATAACATCATAGAGACTTATAAAAAAAAAAAAACAATTACACATAGAATCAGAAAGCAGAGTCAAAAATCATTGGGCATGCGTAGTCATCAGTCCAAAAACTAGCTGCGTCCCATGCGGCTCCTCGTGCAGAGTGCAGGAGGGTCTGAATCGCATTGAAGAGGATGGCTCAAAGCAGCTGGCTGGGAAGGCGTTGCAGGTTCTGTAGGCTGCACCCTTATTTTAGCCAACACTGGCTTCCAAGCATGAGGCAGGTAGATACTATCTTCTCTCTTGTTGCAGTTGTGAGGCCTTCTCTCAATTTCAATCGCCTCGCGGATAGACCGTATGGCACAGTTCTCAACTGCAACAAGAGGCCTCATAGCATCGAAATTGATGGAGTGTCCAGTGTTCAGTACATGTGTCGCTAGCGATGACGTGGTGGTCTTGTTCCTGACGTCTCGACGATGTTCTTTAAGCCGAGTGGACATATATCGACCTGTTTGGCCAACATACGTTCGAATACAATCCGAGCAGGGAATTTCATAAACCCCCTTCTTCTCTAAATGTATTTGATCCTTGACCGGCCTCAGCATCGCCCCTATCTTCCTGTCTGTGTTAAAGATGGTCTTGATGTTTACTTCTGCAAGAAGGCGGCTCACCCAGTCCGTCACTCCTCGAATGTATGGCAGGAAAGATTGTTTTCTGAATATTCTAAACATTGAAGATAACTTTACAATAGTATTGTTTTCGCTGGAGTGACTGCTTAATTATAACAACCAACAATAAGTTCTACAAGTCTTTCAATAGCACGCGGTAGCAATTGATGAAGAAATATTTACGATCTATTCCCGAGAAGTTCTGTGAATGAAAGGGCTGAACTATACTGAAACCTGGTTCAGGCATGTGGAAATAAGGGTTGGGCGGCGAGGAGGGAGCAGGTAGTTTGGGGGGAAAACAAGATGTGAAGATGTTCACGATTTCCTTGAGATGACCGTTTTGCCATCAGGTCAGACATTGAGGAACGAATATAATAATCTTATGTACAACACGAAATAATTTTGGAAGTGCTCAACTGACATAATTTGCTAATAAAGAAAATACACTTCATGAGACGTCTATCAAACACTGGCCAAAATAATAATAAAGTACGGTGTTTAATTTGCCATTGTCTATTGTTAATTAGCAATCCCAACATCGCCTCTCTTGTGATGAAAATAATGAAAACACCCAATCAAGGAAAGTCGTTCGCGGGAATAGAATCATAAACCCCGAAAGTGATTTGCCGTAACCATCCTAAACTTTATGGATCCCTTTGATACTAATAATGAAAGTTAAATGCTAATTTATCAATGGAAATTTCATATAATAAACCTAATCAATTCAATATTCGAAATAAAAATATGGAATATATGTTTGCAGAGATAGAGTATAGAAACTTGATTTTTAAATACACGTTGACGTACAATAAAAATTACAAATTCGATTGCTGTTATATTTGAAATTACCGTATATATTTACATTGTTCCCATAGACTCATGAAACCGATGGGGGAACTTATTGAAAATCTCCTCACACCAATAAACAATTTCGGAAAATGATTATTATTTGATACTACCCAGCAAACACAGAGTGTCAGATTTGTGCCGGGCCGATGCCTACCAACGGCGCCGGTCCGATGTCGCACGTTGACACTGGCCCGGCAAAATTGTGTCCGCCGGGCCGCCTCCTATTTGTTATCGGACAGTG
Organism: Leuctra nigra; assembly: GCA_934045905.1. NCBI lineage: Eukaryota > Metazoa > Arthropoda > Insecta > Plecoptera > Leuctridae > Leuctra > Leuctra nigra. The sequence goes on along the minus strand of OW203762.1, from coordinate 411,787 downwards.
GACACCAAGCAGTCACATATCCGCGTCCATTCCGTCACGAATATGACACTCACTAAAAGACTAGATGAGCGACCTACACTGGCCCGGCATCAAAACGATACGTTTCGAACACTATTCTGACACATTGCGGACAGAATTCTGATATCTTTCGGACGCCATTCAGATACATATCGGATGCCATTCTGTTACATTTTGGACACCATTCCGTTACATATTGGATACAATGCGGATACCATTCCCGCATTGAATCCCGCCCCCTTCCCCCACCCCCTTCCTACTAAATATTCATAATTTGATTATTTATTGGTAATTAATTAATTAATTGATTAATTTTTTAATTTATTATTTCAGGGAAACGAAGGGAGGAAAGAATTCATTTGATTGAAACGAATAATGTTTTTATTGGTTTTAGAATTGACACAAATATACAAAAATTACGAACGTAAATTCAAGTCTGATGCGTTTCGCAGCCAAGGCACCAGCCGCAGACATCTTCTTTCTTCATAGAGTTGTGTAGGATCTTATTTCGCAGGGCAGCAACTAAAACACAAACAATTTTCATACGATAAATAAAAATTGAAAACTTGTCTTGATGATGAACGAACACTTGAACTACCAACAATAAAGATAATAATATCACAACTTTAAATACTTTCTTTCCCCCAATGCCCCCCGTGTTGATAGTTTTTAAATTAATCATCGTACATAAAACATTCATTCATTGTTCATAAAAAGGTATGAACGTAAAATTTGTGACATTTTACTTCTAATTTACCTAGGTAATTGTTGATCGATTTTCAAAAATAAAAAACGAATACATTAATTGTCCTTAAATCTAGGTGATCATCCACATCAATTTCTCAATTATTGATAATTTTGATACTTCGATTTTTAACCGCAGGTGCTCCATCCCTTCTATTGTCAATGCATGGTCAATGCTCAAGGCAACCTTGGAGGAAAGCAAACAACTCCCCCTCCCCTCCCCTCACTTCCATCCTCTATGTAGACAGGCAAGGACACGATGACTGGGGGTTGGGGGGTTGAAATCGGCTTGAAATGTATGTTGAAATATGTTAGCATGCCAATACTTTATTTTTAAGAGACGTAGAATTATTGTCCATGAAAACTTAAGCAAAATCGGTTTTTAATTTCGAAGAGGTGACATAATTTGAATGTTATTAAATTAAAATGGTATTAAAATTGTGTAGGACAAAATTGAATTGACATATAAAAACCTTTAAATATGGAGATCAATAGGTACCACTTAAAATATTTGTATGTTTCCGTAATGCAATTACCCTCTTGTACAGAATCTGCTGCAAACAACTTAAATTATTTGGAAAGAGAGAGAACTGCGAATGGAGTGACGCGTAATGCAGAACGTTTTTACTTTTTACATGAGTGTTAGTTCATTAAGAGACACAGTTACATTATTGCATTGCATGTTAAGAAATTGGTACTTACCCTGCAATTAACAATTGTCTTCTGGTATGTAGCAGTTGATTGGCAGTAGTATCTTTCTTCTTGTAGTGCAGCGTCAAAAATCAAACTTGTAGTCACGATAAAAACCGTTGGAGTTTGACTGCTTGAACTCCCTCCCCTCCCTCTCTCACAACCCCATCACGAACCCTCCCGAAGGCCGAAGGGCGACGGCCGAAGACACGAGTCTTTGCTCTCTACCCTTCGTTTTAGTTTGAAATAGCCAACACAAAACAATTAATTTAAATTTAATTGTGCGATTTTCTAAAATAACTGTTGGTGTTTAATAATCTATATGAAATAATCTATATATTTATATAGCTTCACCTTGATAATTGATGTGCTGAAAAGTGCAATTGAAAGATAATTGATTCTTGATGTCATCTTTGCATCGGTCTTGCACTGGGCCAGCATCGTGCGGACACAACAAATTTTAAACTGATTTAAAACAAATATAAATGGGTAAAACTTCAATCAAAAGTTATAAAATGTATTAGAAATACAAAATCTACTCTATTTTGCAAAATCAGACTGTTTCGTTGCAATATGAGGCATATTTCTTGATTTTTGTTTCACTATTAAATTCTTCTAAATGATGCATGAAAATGCTATAGGCCGCCATGGTTTGTGTTAGGGAATTGAGAGTGTCATATTTGTGTCCAACGAGTGTCGGGCCGGCATAAGTCCGACGGCGATGCGACGGCACGTAAAAAACATGTTCGAAACGCGCGCGCTCCCGCCGACACTGGCCCGGCATCATGTGGACACCGTTCAGACATATCCGCAGAGTGTCCGCCAGTAGACACCGGCCCGACACGGACATGGTGATACCTCACGGACATATCTGAATAGTGTCTGTCAACAGACACCGGCCCGACACCGGCATTGTGACACACGCGGATATATCTGAATAGTGTCAGCCAGTGCGGCACTGGCCCGATAGCAGAACACTGTCCGAGTGCTGATATATCCGCTTGTCAGTAGTGGGCCGGCATCAAATCGGTATCTTCATGCGACGCACCATCGCCGTTGCCGACACTCCGTCATCGGTATGATACAGGTCCGGCATAGAACTGACAGTCGTGTGTTTGCTGGGTATTAAATATTAGACAATTCGTTTTCGAGCGCACATCTTCTAGCTCAAAAGATAAAAACTATATTATATATGAGGCGTAGAAATAAAACACCTGTTTGTTCTATTTTGTATATTTTCATTTTGATTTTGGACGCCTTTATGCAGGCTTTGAATTTTCCTGAAACTTTTTCAATCATTCTTTGATTTTCCTATTATTTGATTTTGTACTGTTTTTCTCTAAAAAGGGTTACTAAAAAAATATAAAAAAAACGTTGGAACGTATTGCCATTGTGTGCTGCGGTCATGTCATAAAATAAGAAAGTATCGCCTCATATTCAAACAAGGCCAATTGTCATTTTCAATTTTGTAATTACATTGCAATAATTGTCAATTGGTCCAATGATCATAAATAGAACAATCAAGTCCATTTTCTTAGAACAGATTATGCACCGAAATGTATTTTAAACTAGAAGAACGCTATTGCATACGAATTAATATTCGTGTAATGTTGCTGCTTTATGATATACTTGGAAAGAGAGGAAGACATCGGATCAAGTGCGTCAAAAGAGCAGTGATAGTTTTATATTGAAATAAACTTGAAATTTGACAATTATTCAAAACAACCATATAAAATGTTTGTAGGTAAAATGTACATTGCTCTTAGAATTCTCAAAAGATTTGTATGCAAAATTTGAAATTTTAATTTTATTTGATGAATAAAATTTAAACTTAACTTCACATTTATTCAATTTTCAAAGTTACTGTCAATGTCAAGTACCTCTGTGTCTAGGTGTTGTGTAAGTGTTACTCTGTTACTAATTATTATTATTATTATTATTATTATTATTATTATTATTTATTTTTAAAACATCAGCATGTATACAGTGTTTTGCTGGTAGCGGGAATAGAGCAAAGCCCCGTAGCACAAGTGCCCCGCTACCAGATACATAGAATAAATACAGAAACAAACATTACGACAAATTAATAAATAACATTAATTAAGGTGCCCGAAGGCCCAAGTCAACAACAATTAAAAACACAGCATTTATCACAGGTCAAATTACAATTACAATATTACAATAGGTATATTGTAATTGTAATTTGCAAATTCAGTAACTGCAACTATAATAACAATGATAAATTTTACAAGTATCTTATCCAACACTGCGCCATTGTGACACTTCATTACGACGGTGCTTTAATCTAACATTTTTTTTGAGTGGAATGAATTTATTTATTAGCCCTCGGTCGTTGGAGAAAATTAAGAATTATAAAATGTTCCATAAGTGATAGTGTATCTTATATAGGATATGCTTACATGATCAGTCTAATTCTAAATTCTTGTTTATTTTGATAACTCATTGCCGGTATGTTCAAGATTGAAGATCAAGTGATCGAGTATGTTCAATCACTAATCAAAGATCAAGTGATCGAGTATGTTCAATCACTAATCAGTAACGAATGGAGAACAAACGCGTGAACTAATTGAAGTCAAATTTTACAAGCGTGTTGTTTAATGCATGTCCAAAAGGTTGTTATTTGGAACATTTTTTTAAAATAATTTTTCTTGAAACTTGTGGTTTTGATTTTTACCTATGTAATGTCGTGGACGTTTTCGGAACCATCTTGTAATGACATGGCAGTGGTGACGGTTTGTTCAGTCAACCGCCAGAAGATGAAGGAAGTACATCCTTCGAAACGTCGCGAACGGCCCTTATCAGGGCCACCAGCACCTCCAACGGAACAAACCGTCACCACTGCCATGTCTTTACCTATGTATTTTTATATTTGTTTTGTTTTGTCTTCGTCTTATCTTTCTGTTTGTCTGTTATTTTCGCAATACAATGTCAATCAAGGAAACGCATCAGATCCATTATTTCACAAAAGATTATTTAGAGTGATTTTATTAGGATGTAATATTTATAGATTTATTTTTTTCTTAAAGTTGAGTCATCTCTATAAAAGATTACTAAAGAAGAAATAAATAATACAAACCCTATAAAAATTAAAGATATTCAATCAAATAAAAATGTTATAACGATATTCCCTGAATTTAAAGATAACACTTCCCATTCAATAAAATATACCAAATCATATATAATAAAAATGAATCCAGTAACAACAGCACTTAAAGACAAGATTATTAACGTTAAAAAACACAGTAAACATACTGACAAAGACCATATCACGGTCCAAGATGAAAACTTTTAGTGACTACAAACCTACTATTTTATTTATGTATAATTTTGGCCTTTTTAGTTAAAATACCTATGTTTTTAGTGCATTTGTGACTTCCTAAGGCTCATGTTGAAGCCCCTGTTTCAGGGTCTATAATTTTGGCGGGGGTGCTATTAAAACTTGGGGGGTAATGGGTTATTGCGGATTTTTAAGGTTTTAATTTTATCCGGTTTAGTATTTAATTTTGTATGAGTTGGGATTAGACTTGTCGGGGGTGTTTTAGTAAGTTTAATTTGTTTACGTCAGACAGATCTAAAGGCTTTAATTGCGTATTCTTCAGTGGCTCATATGGGGATTGTGTTAGGAGGCTTAATGACTATAACATATTGAGGATTTTGTGGGTCGTTAACTCTAATAATTGCTCATGGTCTATGTTCATCAGGTTTGTTTTGTTTGGCTAATATTTCCTATGAACGATTGGGGAACGATTGGGGATTTTTATAGACCTAGGTCCGTTGGTTTCACCGGAAAATTGATTTATGTAGTTTAGCAGGTAAAGTTGTATGCAATTGCATGCATATAACTTTTGCATACATGCAAATTATCATAGCAACGAAATCTTCTACCAAATTTTTATAATCATAGAATATACCGGGTGACGAAAAAAAATCCTCCCTGTTTGAAAGGTCACTATATCAAAACTATAAAAGAGAAAGGGCTGAAACTTTTACATGTTATAGAACAAATATGAAATGTAATATGTGCAGTTTTCAGAAATATTCGATTGATGCGAAAAAAGTTACCTACAATTAAGACGTTGAAAAATCGTTTATACCAGTGTTTAAATAACGCACGTTTGAGTTTTTTTACGGAACAGGTATGGCTGAGTTGTAACTCTTTGAACTTGTATTCCGGAGGCCCGGGTTCGATTCCCACGGCCGTCCTTTCCGACTGTTTTTTTTCGTGGTATTCCCTCAGTCGACAGGCAAATGCTGGGAAGGTATCCTACTATTAGGCCACGACCGCCTCCTTCCCACCTTCCATCCTTACCTACTCTTCACCATCATCTCCCAATCATCATCATAATCATTCATCAGTCGCCATTAGCCTCGCTGCAGAACAGTGCGACGTTAAGCCCCAGACAAAAAATCACTTAAACGTTTGAGTTTAAACAAGAACCAGAACCTTGTTAAAAAAATCGCTTGTTTTGTACATTTAAGTAAGTGTGAAATGATCATAATTTTACATAAAGATTACTCCATAAAGTAAAGCATGTATCTTATAGAGACGCGATTTCAAGAAGAGATATGGAGGGAAAAGCTATTGTGACTGAATTTCCAACGATGAATTGGAAATGTTAACTCCGTTAATGTCTTTAAACGAAAGACAAGGAAGTTGTCCAAAAATTATGGAACATTATACATCTTGAATTTAGGGATGGCACCAGGTCAAATTTACCGTGAATCGAGATAACATGTGACAGTTTGAGTGAAAATTAAGGAGCTTCGAATCAAAACCGAACTATTAGGTACACTCTATATTGCATAAGTATACCTATTCCGAGAATCGCGAATGTAAAGAAAATGTAGGTCCCTATGCTATAATTTTATAAAAAAAATAATGAATTGTAGGTATAACTAACATATCAAAAAGTTGAAATTTGAAGGAACTAAGCAAATGAGGGAATAAATATGCAAGAGTTAGGTTTTGATCAGAAGTGATTCAAAGTGTTATTTTTATTACCTTTTACATATACAGTATTCAAGACTCAATATTCAATATTTAAGGTAGCACAACTGATATCTCATATCTTCCAAATAAGCCTATTTTTGGCAGAGGTATCAATAATCACTATTTACACGATACTGTGAAATATGAACAACTTCTCGTGTCTAGATTTTGAGATATTGTAGTCATAAATTCTTATTTTTAACATGTAGTCTTATGAGGGCCATTAAAATCATGACCATTTCCATGCTATTTTTGAGTTTTGAATTTTACTGAGATTCAACGTTTCTTCAAAAAACTGATTTCTAGATAGATAGTTGGACATTCTATTAGGAAAAAAATTGAAAACAATACCAACGTGTGCTATTTTAAAAGTTATCAACCAAAAACTAAATGATTTCCCTATATACCTCCTGTGTTACAGTTTTGTTCATTCTCGGAAGGCAATAAATTGAAACCTCGCTATACGACAGGGGTTGCAAGTTAAATGACATTTTATGATACATTTATACTGAAATATAGTTGAAATGTAGGAAAACGTTTTCTGAACTTGTAATTTCAAGATTATTTTTTGTATATGTAGGTATAATGAATTAAGGTACTGGGAATAATCCGAACCGTTTGTACAAAATGATAATGTTCATACTCGTTGTCTTGTCTAAGCTCTCACAAGACGATGATTATCATTAGCTGAACAAAAGTGATTGAATTACCAGCTCGAATACCAATTGCCACCTTATTGGCTCAAGTGGAAACAAGTTACGTTTTGATTGGTTTTGATCCGAAGTAGATTTAATGTAAGATTTGAATAATTCATATTTGTTTACTTTCATTTAAAAACAATATATATATTATGTATGCCACTATCTCAAAATTTGTTAAGCATGTAACAAGAACAGATAATATCATAAACGTGTGCTTTATTGTTAGATCAACGAATTAATTATTCCCTTTTTTTCACCGATGACGGACAGAGTTTTTCATTGTTCTGTCACCTGTCTTCGTTTTCACACAAAAGTGTGTCTAATGAATTAACCTACATATAATAATGATTTTAATGAATAATGACCCGAAAATTACTAATTTTCGGGTTCTAAACGCCTGCTGGACAAAATAAAACTAATGGCTTATTCCAAGCTATGAAATTATTTTCATTGAACTGTTCTGAATTCACGTCCATTGCCTTATTTTGTTAACAATTAAACTGGAAAAAGATATTGATAAAAATCGATTAAAACACTTCAAGGTCAAACTCACTACCCATTTCAACTTTATATCCGTATAAATGAATACATCACATAAAAAATAACAACAATTCATTATAGCATGAGAATCGACTTCATGTGGACTAAATTTTGGAAGCCGTAATCACCGTATTAGCCTGCAAGATAGTCGGCCCCATAGAGTATAAAATAACAACATGTGTCAGACAAACAAAAACTTAGACAAAGGTTTTGGAATTGCCATTCTTTCCACCATACATTCCAACAATTCCCTGAAGCTGTAAAGTCTACTGAGTCGCGATACCCAAGTTAGCCGAGTTCATTCACGCTCCCGATTGTCAAGAGAGAGGGGTTAACATCCATTCATGAGATCCCATCAGTCGTTAATGATTCATTTACGAATCATTTTTGTATTTTTTAATTTCGCTGCATATTTTTGGCCGACATAAAATCTACTTGCACAAATATAAATAAAGTATAAACAAATATTTTGTGCGAAAATCGAAATATTAGATTCAATTAATATTAATCAAATATGATCCGAAATTCAAAAATAAAAAATTATGCCTATAACTATATCCAATTTTACATTCATATTTTAAGTCAAATGTAGCTATCTAAATTACATTTCACTAAAAAAAATATCACGATGAATTTGGCTTGTCTTGGATCTTTCTGACGTCTGTTGGGAACACAACACAATAGAGACAGTGTCTCGACCCTAGCAGGTAGTATGTCGTGGACTCGGTCATGGACTCAAAAGAAGACAGTTTACAATAAAACCATAAAATAAGGATATTTATTATTCGAGAACTACATCGCAAAATATAAAGCATTTTAGACAGGTTTGAAAACCACCACCGTGGACGTGTAAATGAGTGTTTGAAGGTTGAAAATTATAATATAATATTCAGTATTTGGGGTGTCACAAAATGTGTTGTTGCTTAACTTTAATTGCAAAACAAATACCAATTGGATTGTAATACTGAATAGGTACTACCACAAACAAAGTACTACTCATTCATCGACTCATACAGTTTAGAAAAACAGTTTCCAATAAACGAACAGGTTATGAAATATCTGGGGTTGTGATAAGCATATGTGATATGCGTGTGAGTGTGAGTGCACACTAAGTGCACAGTGTGAGTTACACATTCACAGCCCAATCTGTCATCCAGGCACTTTTTTGGATACGATTGATTGGAGGCAAAATGGGTTGACAAAATGATTTGAAATTTTAATCGTGATTAGATAAAAGCCAAACTTACAAACTGTACATTTTGAATTTTTTGCTTTGTTAATTAGTAAAAATTAGTTGATATTTGGTGAAAAATGTCTATTTTCTTGTCTCGCTGGGTGCCTTATGAAATTTAATTTTAAAAATTTGCCAATCGTATCGGAAATTTCATAGTTTTGCGCGTTTTGTTGAAACCTAGCGCCTAATTAACAATGCAAGAAGCAAAAATGAAAAAGTGCTACTAAAATACAATATCAGACTGATACTGTGAACATCCTATCAAAGTTACACTCACTTATGAAACAATTGTTCTCTCTCAATTTGCTAAACGGCCGCGTGCATGCGCCGCCTTAATCTGTTGTTTTATAGTAGAGTTTAACGTCGCACTGTTCTGCAGCTAGGCTAATGGCGACGGACGCATGATTATGATGATGATTGGGAGATGATGGTGAAGAGTATAGGCCTTGCGTATAGACTTTTATTTAGGTAAGGATGGAAGGTAGGAAAGAGGCGGTCGTGGTAGGTTACCTTCCCAGCATTTGTCTTTCGACTAAGTATTGATTTATTGGACCGTGTTTTGCTTTTAAGTATATGTTTTCTGTGAAATTCTGTTCGAGGTGGTGTCCCATGGGATTCACATAGAATTCCTCAGAGAAAGGAAAAATAAAATTCAAGACAAAATTTAAATAAATAACATGCATTATGTTTTGTTTGCTCTTTTGAAAGGAAACTGAATGCTTTTTTCCACTCTCCTAAGATACTTTTGGTAATAACTAATTTCTGACTAATCTTTTGTTTATGATTCTAAAAAAGTATAAAGTGTCTCCATATGATGTCACAGCTGACCAAAATCTTACTGGTGCACAGATGATTTCAATATATAAATAATAAATAATCAATATATTCCTTGATAAAATTTCCTTAATTTTTTTGATACAATTTCTGTCTTTCTTTTCAATATCTACCTTACTGAACTATGTTTAAAATACGATTAAACTATTTAAAAAAATCCTGTGGGCCAGTGAGATAAACAAGATTGGGTCTGTTACCTAGCAACCTGGTCTATTGGGTGTACTCTATACAATTAATATATTCTGAAATCTGAAGTAAACACAATTTTTAGGTTTTTCAGTTCCAAAACGCACCCAAATTATACGAATTGAGTTAAAATTAACACAAATTTTGAATTTTGAATGAGCTTAATATTTTTGCTCAAAAACTGTCCTAGTGTAATTAAAAAAAAATTACACGCACGACCGGTTAGTAGGGTTGCAAGTTATGAAGCACATGCTGTAGATTTAAACAGTTTTTAGTAAATAAAGAAAAAACGTTAATCACATTTAAACTTATCTATTGAGAGTAAAACATTCAATATGTACTATCAAAAATCATATTTCTAATCTAGATAAATAAAGCCATAATCTTGTGCAATGAATCATGTTGTATCTTTATTGCATATTTAAAAAAATAGGTACACTCAAACAAATAATAAACGGTACCTCGAAAGAAAAGGATTGTCCGTTAAAGGTTTGAGGGTCTCATCCCATGAAGTCTGTGCTAATGCATTATCTAAATCTAGTAGGTGAGCTCTGATTTCATTGATAATAGCAAGGATTTATTGTCAAGGAACCTGACCAGCAGCCAATCCGTTTTGGGCGAAAGAAGAGTGTCGAATTCATTTTGGCGTAGTGAAACGAATTCAAGCCGAAAAGATTTCGTTATTGATTTCCAGCCCCATGCTCAAAAGAAATTGTGTATGTAAGTAGATAATCTCGTCCTCAACACCACAAGACCGTGTGCTAATAATCTAATGATCTTATAAAATATGAAATTAAGCATGAGTAAGGAAATATGGTTGATAATATTGGTCATAAAAGAGTTTCATTGTTTTTTCCCTATTTGATTTTGCATTTCTTTCAATGAAGTTGATCTATTTTTCATTATTGATAGTAATTATTTCAATGTTTGTATGTCAATGAATTTCAATGTGTAATTTCAATTGCAATGAACGATTATTTTTTTCAGTAGTATAATTTAATATGTATCTTTGTATTCCATAAGAAAAATTATGTTATGTGTTAAAATGTTGCCCCAGACTAGCCATTATGGCTACGGGGCTGAGTTTGTAGAAAATTGTAATTTTATTTTGTTAGGTACTAATAAAGAATATTCAAACTGAAACTGAAACTGAACGGTATCCAGTAGACTCTGGCCACTTGCAGTGTAGAGTAAAATCATTGTAAAATCTAGAAATTCTTTTGAGCATACACGAGGCTGATAAAGGCACCTGACATTACATTGCGCGATGTGTCATGAATGCAATTTAATTTGCCATTTGACTATTACAAAATAAAATAAAACTTTAAACGTTAGAATAAGAATGTACTTCGATTTGAGTTGTACGCGTATTTGCGTGAAAGAATGTTGCACAGAATAGTAATAATAGATGCATTGTCTGTCAATAAAAGGGACGAATTGGCTGCTTGATAGTAATGGGGGGGGGGGGGGGGAGAGAAATCTCACTTTCCATTGACACCGGCATGCGAACGAATGTTTTTACACCCAAATTTATTTTCAATATAGACGGCAAAATTAGGTATACCCCCAAATTTAATATCATCCCAAAAATTTGCATTCGATAAATAAAACCAACCATAATAAATATGTAAATATATTTAAGTTAAATAATCATATTAGTAAAAAGATGATATGATTTGTGGCGCTTAACAGCGAGGTTATCAGCGCCAAATAATCAATGCTAATAGTAATTCGTAGCCAATACGTTTAAAAAATAGCTAAACAACTATACCCAATTCGTAATTGTCGTTGCTATTACTTATGCATGTAGTGCACAAGTATACACTATAGTGTATAGTATGAACTAGTGTAACTTTGAATATAAGTATGCTTATAAAACTCTGGTAAATATAGCTAAGTATAATTTTCAATGAAATAAACTAATTCACATGCATTGTGTGTTGAAAAAAGTGAACATATAAATAATATGTTGTAAATACATGGTTTCTTAGAATATTGATACTTGACAAGTTGAATGGATTGGGATTCTTGGGGCCTATTGTCTGTAGCAGGTAGGAGTGTGAAGTCTGTTTTAAACATTGTGCCGGATATGCAGCCCCTCGCGCATAGAAGATACATTAGTTGCCTAAAGTCCAGGCGTAACGAGGGGTAAGGAATGAAGGGCTACATATGAACTAAGTCAGTTGGTTGATACACAGCTGCTGCCGCACTCTTCAAACTAATATAACATTAAATTGTGTTTATACTCATTAGCAGATGCGCAAGTAGATTGAACTACTAGATGAAAATGTATTATCTTGCAATTGATGATGAAAAGAGTGGTTTTTCGTTTACGAGGTCCTCGAGGAGCGCACGGCATGTGTAAAATAGGAACTAAAGAGCTTTAGTTTTCTTCTTAGCTCCTAGATGGTGCTCATATTTGACATTCGTTCAGATATAATGGCCAAATATTGGGCCGATGTCTAGTACAGAACTTGGGCCAAGATTGTAATGCCAATCTATGCCCATTATTGGGTTTGCAACATCTTTGCAATATCGTATAACCAACATTAAGCCGATCTTGAATTAATTTCATCGGGCCATTATATGGGTGCCAATATATGCCATTATAGGCAATACGATATAAAGCCATTATATGGGTACCAATATATGCCATTATTGGCATAGCGATATAAAACCAATATATGTGAGCCATTATTATGCCGATATTAGAGTACCATTATAGATCCAATATCCAAATACCAATGTGGGTCAAATATTGGTGTAACAATGTTCTCCCAATATCCCCATCTAATATTTTACCATTATTGGGTGTATGATATTGACCCAACATCACGATACCAATATAGGGAATAGATTGGTTAGCATATAATGGCCAAATATCGTTGAACCAATAATGGTCCAGCATTGGGTTGATTACATCGGGCCAATATAAAGATACCAAGCTGGAACCAATAATGGCTGAATAACGGGAATCTCGGCCGGTGTACCCGATGTAAACATTGTGGGGCCATTATTGGGCTGATGTAGGGGGAAATTTTGTGCTACCTGGGTAGAGAATCAGCCCTAATTGCTATTGTAGGCGTGGTTTTTATAGGTAAATAAGGCGGGATCAGATTTGGGGACGAATTTGTTGTCATTACTGTGATTGGTCTAGCTGGGAACAATGTTTGATAACGTTGCCTTCCGACTGTAGTTCCCATGCAAAAAATGTAAACAGAAGAGAGATCGGAGACCCCGAGTATTAATTGTTATGATCGCTGGGTCCAGACTGGTTACCAAGTCAAATGACATAATTAGCATCACTTTCACAACACGAACAATATCATCGTGGATCAAGAATAATCACACACGCAATAAACTGTTCAACACTTATCTAATAAATTGCAAATCCTTTTATTGATTTTTATTCTAACCATTATAACGGCGATTACACTGATCTTATTTCACCACCTGAGAGTATAAAGGCCATTGGACAAATTTGTTTACGAAGAGGTATAGGTAGTCTCATTTCTCTCTGTGTTCTTTACTAAGAGAATATGTAGCTATTATCGCAATCAGAGCAAGAAAGTCATTTTATTTTTTGTGCATGTGGTTCTTGTAGTAGAATGTAGTCACTGTCTACTGTCTACTTCTTGGAAGTAGAGAGTAGAAAATACGAAATAATGAAATAAAGTAAAAAAATACACATTAATATTTCCAGCCTTTTCTCCGGACCATATAAGTGGAATGTTGTGAAATTTATAAATCAATGAATTAGGTAACACGATGTTGAAATTTTTAAATAATATCATATCAATAATTGCTCAAAACTAGTAGAAAAAATCAACAAAAAGTCACACATTTTATATTTTATATTTTGAATCGCTGCACTACATCGAATTTATTATTTTTAAATGGAATGGTTTCTTGGAGTAATGATAACGGTCAATACAATGAAATAATTATTTTATTCGCCATTTGTCTGACAAATCATTGCTATCGGTGACCTACCTGTGTTCGGGATTAACGTGTGAAATAACACGTAAAATGTATAATTAACATTCAATTGCTTTGATACACAATGCTACCAAAAATATTTCTTTACCTTATAACATACAGTTTTCAGTTATAAATAATTGAGCGAGCGAAGCGAGCTTTTGACTCTTTTGACACGGACCTCTGTTTTTTTTTTTTTTTGTTTTTGGCTGCTAAATGGAGCATTAGAAATCGCACCGTTTCACCGATCGATCTGAAATTTTGCACACATGTAGAGACAACCTTTTCTGTTTGCTGACCCTAAATTTTTTTGAAATCCATTGATTGGTTAAAATTGAAATAAATATCTCCTGATAGGTTGAAAAATGAAAATGGTCTTCGATAATTCTGATCAAACTCATATTTTGCATGGTCATTAAGACCAACAATGTATCCTATTTTACAAATTTTCAGCCCTATCAGTTAAGAACGTATGCACTTATTTACATTTTTAATAGCTGTCAGAGATGAAGTATACACTCTAAAAAGTAGGCTTCTGGAACGAAGACGTTATTGCCGTCTGAAAGTTGCCCCCTTAAGTAAGACGCATAAATAATGTCTGATTTTCAAACACGTGCAAACGTTTGGGATTCATGCATGTAGAGGTGTCTGATACTAGCAAGTGTCTGATTATCAGACACTATTTCGTGTCTTAGTGTCTGACCATCAAACACTTCCTCGTGTCTGAGATTGCAAATGAATCTTGACATTGCAATGAAAATTGTATACCTTCAAAATTTTAATATTTTCCCACGGTCCAAATTTTATAATTTAATTTTTTCAAAATTTATAATTTTATAATTTGTTATATAATTTGGAATGTATGAAAATATGAAAATTATGAAGATTCAATTCTTATTGCATTGCAGAATATTCATATTAAATGCCACAAACCTGGAATAAATACAGACAAATACATTTAAATTTCCAAATCATGTTTATTGGAAATAATATATCAATATAATATTTCTAAGTAACAAAAGGCATGTGGGGTCACCCACCATAGGAATTATTCAAATAATTCTTAATTGGCTCTGTATAAAAGAACAAAGATTTGCCCAGAAATTACATGTATTAAAATCTTGAAGTTTAAATTAAAATAATATTCATTAAAATCAATGAAATAGAAATTTCATATTTAAATTCAAATGTGCAATAATGATAAATAGTGAAACAGTTCAGAAAAGACGAACTTGCTGCGAAACTTACTGCGCCCTCTGTTATTCTGTCAATATTTTAGCATTACTTAATTATGTTAATTTTCAAAAATAATACAGAATTTACGATCCTTTACTATAATACGCTTAAAAGAGAAGAACGTCGTCCCCGTAGCAACGTGGCTGAAAATTTCGTTCTTTATACAAATCTTGAATTTTACACCGATCAAGTTGAAACTCTCCAGTAATGTACAAAATTACGTGACTTGATTTATAGTAACACTTTCGCGACATTCTGTTCAGTATTTACCGAGTTATTCGTGAAAAACATCGCCTTTTCAGATCTCTTAATTTTAAACGTCAATTTTAATTGTGCAGTGAAAATCAATTTTAGTAGGCAGTGAAACTAATTTTCACAAATCGACCTGAACAATATTAGGCCATGGAATCCGGAGATCGGAAGTTACGTTACGAATTGCGTCTATAGACATCGCGAATTTAGCACCATTTTCAACGAAACTTGACTTTTCCTGTACATAATTTCAAGCGAACTGCCAAGCAAAAAGATTCGTTTGAATCCGATAATTATTTAGAGATATATTAAATAGCAACCAAATTGTCATTGAAAAAGTCACTTTCTTCGAAACTTTCCATATGTAGGAAGCCGTGAATCCATATGGCAGTAAAGAAAATATTGGAATTTCCACTGGAGACCTTGACTAGAATCACGGGCAAAGCAACATTTCATATGAATAAATGCTGACATTTTTGGGGTGGGTTATGGGGGGGGGGGGGGGGGCACAAGGGAACATTTCTGTCCAGAGTGTATTTTATTGTTACCTTTTGATATTGGACCTAATTTCCAATACTACGTCTCTCATTTGATATGACTATATAAACAAATATCAAGCAAGCAAGAATATACATTTTGTGCTGATTTCACAACTTAACATTTTATCAAAAGATTTTAGTTGGTACACCTACATAATATTGTATTGTTCATTGATGTTTTCATGTGTGCAGAGAATATGCGAACATTAAATAATCAGGATAAGTTATAAAGTGGAAACATGCATAACATTTTATATATTAAATTTCGTAATTTTTTAAGATTACATATAAAGTGACAAACTTCGATTAAATCTCGACACCACTTTACGTTCATCATAATTGCAAATCAAATCATATTCCATTTTATTATCTATCTCGCCTATTTGTTTTAATTCAGTCTCAAATATATATTCTTATCATGGACACCCCCCCCCCCCCCCCCCCCCCCCCCGTGATGGACAAGGCCAGTCGGATGCGGAGAAAAATACCCTAGACTATGATGTAACATCGCCTGACATGATAATTAAATTGTAAACAGGATTCGATTAAATAAAATTTTTGAACCTAAATAGATCATCATGTTGGATACATTTTATTCTGTTGGGTTTCAAATATTATAAAAATCATTTTAATTCTATATACCATGCAACTGTAGTTTTTGTTTTTATTCTTCATTGAGTCGTATCTGTTCATATTTTTTTATCATGCTTAAAATGTTTTAATAATATTGAGTTATTCACGATATATTTAAATATTTTCAAAATAGTTTCACATGTTTTCTTTGTTTCTAATTTACGTATGTACACTACAGGTGTACATTGGGGTTAGTGTGGGTTTGGTGCACCTTTAACAGATCTATAAAAGAGCCTTGATTTGCATTTATGATCGGTCATTTCGTGAGTTAAAAAAAATTATCACGAGAGACAATTCTTTGCCAGCATATCAGAGTAGTTTTATTTAAATGGTGGTCCATATTCAGTTATGCATTGCCTTGCCCAGAAAGAGAGCTTATTGGGTCATGTATTACTTGGCGGGGCTCTCTAGTACCTAATTAAAGTAACAATGGGGGGAACTCATCGATGATTGATTGATATAACAATGACATGGTTATCATTTATACTTGGTTTAACATCCCTTGGCAATCCGTAAGGTATTGTTACATTGCTTAGTGCCATGCAACGAAGTGATTATTACAAAAAGTGAAATTACATAATAAGTATCTAAAATTTGATTTTCATCAAGTAAGAAAAAAATTATTTTCTACATGGAAAAATATACATTGTTTATAGAACCATGCAATGAAGTGATTATTACTAATAGTGAAATAACAAATTTGACTCAAATTTGATACTCATCAACAAGTAAAAAAAAAAAAATCCACATGGAAAAATATACAGTGGTAAGGGCATTGAATGAAACGATTACCTATAGAGCAGATTTGTGGATAGTTTTTTAAACAAATTGTATCCGTTTTGCAAATCTTTCCAGAAATCTGCTCTTTTGAACGACCTCAAAATTGAATTTAAATGGCAAAAAATATCCATATTCAATACAAAAATAATAAGCTATAGGTAATTACTCAATGTCAAGAACATGAATGGCTGTAGGTACCTACATGAATTCTTCAAAGCAATTCAAATCTAAAGATGCATTAACTTCAATAAGAGCAGAAGGATTTTCTACATGGAAGCGAATAATCATCACAATATCAGAAAATATTTTAAAATTTGATATGCAATATCAATAAACAAATGATCCTTTCTGCAGGAAAAATGAATATTATAAGAGTGTCATGTTTTATATTATATTATGAAAGCTAAGTTAGGCGGTAATGAATTAGCGATTCACTGGATGGGTTTCAAGTGTTCGTGTGAGACAAATAATTTTCAAACTGCCCTATCAGTTTTTAATATTTAACCAATTAAATCCCCTCAAAAGTGTTGAAATTGATAAAGAAATGTCCCTGAAAAAAGTACTTTAAAACTGAGTCACTTTCAAATAATAAAAAAAAGAGAGAACTGTCAACTTCATTGAACATTTATCTACAACTTTCTCGCTTACTGTCATAACTCATAACCGAGCTCTAACCGGCAGTATTTGTCCGGCACGGGAACGCTCCAGTGCGCTGTAAACGCAGCAGCGCTTTGAGCATTACCGTGCCAGAAAAATACTGCCCAAATGGTTAGAGCTAGGTTATGACAATAAACACAATAAACGTTCAATAAAGTATAGACACTGTTCTTGCTTTTTTCTGTATTTATATTTGCAAGTGACACAATTTTTAAAAGTAGGTACTGTCTTCAAGGGTACTCTACTCTAGGTATATCAACTTCAACCTGCTTTGTTGGGGATTAATTGGTAAAATATTAAAAACTGTTAGGGAGCATCAACTGTACATCCTTAAGTAACAAACCAAAGCAATCAGAACTAGATACCTATAACTAACAGTTCAAAAAATATGACTGCATTGTGAAACACAAATTCATGAACCACTTTAAGAAAAAATATGGGCCCTAAAGTGCACTGTATGCTTCTAGAAGCCTATTGAATGAAATGTTGCCCCGGCATGCAGGAGCGTCAAGGAAGATCACTTCCATAAACGTTAAAAAGCTTGCATACGTAAGCGGATATTCACGATTAAAAACCAAATAACTGCCGAACAGCAGTGACATTGCCTGGAAAGCGCTGGGTACTGTGGCCCTGCACAGGATCTTACCCTCAGCCAGAAGGAATGCGTCGGTTATTTCATCGTTGTTATAGAGATGGTACATGGTCCTTGGTGCTCACCGGTTTTGATTTCCGGCTCCTGCCCAGCCTGCAACAGTGCGGTTAAAAAGACAATGTTAATAATAGCATACCGAAAGATCTTACACCAAAAACACCAGAACCTGTCTTACACCAACAGTTTGGAAGTAAATATTACGGTAAGATAATATTAGATTGCAATATTTTAATACGAGTTTGGACAGGCACTCACAGGTGAGGAAATATAAAGTACTATTAAGCAAAATAAAATTCTGTGATAAACCTTTTGTGTAAACTGCAATGAGAATATAACTAGGTACCAGTAGGTGGAATAGTATTAGCTTTTTACACAAAGTATTAAGTTTTATTTACAGTTGGATACCTATCATACCTAGTACCTATAGCGCTGGGGGGCAGTGTTGGGGAAGTTCCTTTTTAAAACGATCTTTTTAAAAGTTCAGTTCACGTCCAAATATATGAACTTTTTAAAAGTTCAAGTTCTTTATTTTAAGCATGTGTAGTAAAAGTTCACGTTCCTTAAAAAACGAATATAAGTTCTTTTAAAAGTTCTTTTTCAAAAAAAATTAACGATATAATTAACTACGCATGAAACTTAAATGGAACTGAGAAGAATCTAAGAGGGGCCCCTACTTTCCCTTCCACACCTGCCTCAAACTACCATCGCCATAGAACCAATCCACGCTCAGAGTTAAAGAAACTTTGGAAATCTTCGGATCAGCTCGGACTTCATTCCGATTCGACTGCTTAGTGCTCATTAGGAAAGAGCGAACTTGATCGAAACGTTTGTGGTTAAAACGAAAGTTTGACGTTCACGTTCTTTGTATACAAAAAAGAACGCGTTCGCTTAAAAGTTCGCAAAAAAAGTAACGCGTTCCTAGGAACGCGTTCTTTTTAAAAGTTCCTTCCCCAACACTGCTGGGGGGTCATTGACAAAACTTTTTGACGGTGTTCAAATCATAATGGTATCTAATAATAATACACAAAGTGCCTTACTACTACCTACCTAGTGTGGTAAAATATAAAAATAACTACAATGAATTCAAAAAAGGTAAAATAAAAATGTGATTCACACTATGTTGTGATTGCATGACTTCTGCAAAATATCTCATTCCATGTAGTGACAGGCATTTCAAAATACCTGCCACACTAGGTAGATTTTGTATGCATTAATTTCTAATAAGTTACAGTACCGTCAAAAGTTTGGCCGTTGCTTTATGCAATACCATCTTTCTAGTTTAGAAACACTAATGAAGAACGATTACGAAACAAGTTACCTACCAGCGAAGGCAGTAATAAACCCCGTTGACTTCATCCTGGATATTATCCGTAGGTATGGTACCTAGACCGATCTTCCATTCGTATCGTGTCCAAAATTAGTAGGTAATGTCCGCTAGTCAGTGGTTTATGTTGATCAATTAGTGAGTAGTGTCAGCCGCTTTTCCCTATCCATTGTTAAGCTGGGCTGGATCCCACCTGAAAATTCAATGCAATTTAATTTTTAAATTTCATAGAAAATAAATTAATTGTGGATTTGAATCTACCTATAATAAATTAAAATCCATGATTTAATTTTTAATTTCACAAAGGTAGGTAGGTACTACCTAGAATAAACTAGGTATCAATCAATATTAATTCTTCACCTATGCTTCATTACAAAATACGACAAAATAGTCTAGTATAGCAATAGAATACCTATGGTAGGAGGTACTAAAACCAAGAGGAACTTGACATTACCAATAAGGACTGTCCAAGCAAGAGACAATGATGGTTTGCAACAACAGTTTGTAACCAATGGAATACCGGACTTATTTATACTGAACAGTGAACAGTTGTCAAGTATGAATGCTCAAATAAAATAAAATGAAATATTAGTAGCTACCTTACCTACCAAGGTATTAGTTACTATCCTCAGTCATTCTGTAAAGCAGATTTCAACATCGATTTTGAAATCTCAGCAATGGCAAGTTCAATCATGGTGCACAGCCTGATGTAAGTGTGATTTGAGTTTGACAATATTCGGTCTCGAAAGTATCGCAGCTGGCGAAGAAACGAATCGTCGGTAGCGAAGCAGTCATTTTTCACCCAAATGTGTCAGTGTAGGTTTTTATCTTGACGATTGGGTCACTATGAAGTAAAGATATCAAAATTAACTGTTTGAACATAGACATTTATAAGCGGTTCCCGAGATATGCATGAAGGTGGCGCGCGCGCGTCAGAGGCTTGCCCAGACTAGCCCCAGGCTCTTCGACCTTGAACTGGCACGGTGGCTCAACGGCGGCCATCTTGGACCCGTCTTGTTTTGGTTATGCTGTCAGGTTATGGTCTGGTGGTGATGATTTCGCACGAAATCTTCCTTCAAGTTTATTTCATTTACTTAATTTCCAAGAAAGAGAATGAAAAGCAAATACCAGAAAGGTTAGTATCCTATTGGCATTCAATGAACATAAAATATGGATTTTATCATTCCGTACATGATTGCAATTCGTGATTTTAAGGTTATAATTTGTGTTGACTGTTTACAGACTTGACAGAATTGATGCACAACACATTCCTGAATTATTCAAAACAATTCTGTAGCAATTCATTAATACTTGAGTACGAGGAAGAAGACATGGAAACATGGGTGTCAACATGCAGTTTTCTCATGAAAATTAAAAAAGCAGACCAGTTTTGGGCAGAGTCCCATAAACTTCGACTAAATGATGAAAAAATGACCTCCCTAGAAAACATGATGGAAAGTATTTTGGTAAGTAAGGTATTTTGTGTGGGACAGAGATGGTTTACAAATAAATAAGCTAATATTCAGTTTTATCAACATTCAAATTCATTCATGTCAATTATATTTATTTGTTTACATACAATTCAATTCAATATGCATTTCTAGATCAAAATTTGACAACATTGCACTGAACTTATTGATTTTCTTACTTATTTACAGTCAACATCAGAGACATCGCAACCAGGTGAAGCGCAAGCATCCACTTCCACACCACGCTTGTCAACAAGCTTCCAGAGTCAGCGAGCATGTCGGATGTTCTTGGAGAGTATTTTAAATCATAAAAAGAAACAGACAACGGCATCAGAAAATGCTAAAAAAAATGTCCCTTCCAACAATCAGCAACATGAGAAGAAAAAACACCCTGCTCACCGACACTTCTTAGGTTCTTTGCTTCGTAATTTAACGGGGACATTTGGATATTCAAATTTGAAGAATTTCTACATCGATCGCAAGGCAGCGATTGCAAATTCAAAAATTCCAAGCATTACGTGGACACAATTTCTGGACAGGGGCGGTTTGTTATATTGCACCTTTGAGTTTTATGACTTCTTTGAAAGGTTTTTACCCATTGAAGATATGTATTTAGAATCCCACAAGAATCGGAACACGAAAGAGCTACGCGAAAGCTTATCGAACAATGAAACACTTAAAAAGAAATGGAAATCGATTTGGAAAGGATCGGACGACAAATGTGAACCTACCTACCGTGAAGCTGTGAAGCTTCACATCAATGGCAGGATGCGAGCGTTTGTATCGTACGTGAAGGACAGCAATAAAACTAAAGCTCGCATAGCACGTAACACTACCAAGTTCTTAAAGAATAAGAAATTAGCTGCTTCAGGAAGTAAGAAACCTCTTCGCAATCAACTTGCCAACTTGGGGACCAATGGACAGACTTAGGTAATCCAATTCAGCGTCGGGTAACGTTACCCTGGCCAGCGTACGTGATTTCCTTCTTGGCGATCTTCATCGACTTAAGTTTAGCAGCGTTGTCTCCGTATCTGAAAAAAGTACATTGAACCATGTATGATTTTCATTTCTAATTTGACAGATTCAAGTTTTATGGAATTTATTGTTGAAAGGGCTGTGTATTAAGTAAGAAATATTTTTATTATTGTCATTAATCTGAAGATAACTGAATTAATCTGTGATGGACGATGGTAAATTTACATGGAATCTTATATTGAAATGGCTGTGTATGAGTAGCATTAATTTAAGTTGGGTCACTATCAGACCAGAACTGAATTGATCTGTGATTGTATCTACCTTTTTCTGGATTTTTTTAAGAGGCTGTGTATGTGTGTCATTAATTTTATTTGGGTCATATTTGGACAAAAACTGAATTGATCTGTGATGTTGCTAAGAATGTATTCTCTCTTTATTTTTCTCTTATTTTCTAGGTGCTATTCATTTCATATATGTTGTAAAATATGTCAGGAATTTATTTGTTCTTTGTACTGATTAGGGATTGGGAATTAATAGACACATTTTTAGTACAAAAAATTATTTGGAACCATAACTGTTCTGGTTGATTACTGTGCTTGTTCTGTGGCAGAGAGCATCAGAGAGTAATAATTTAATACAGGAGACAGAAAATGCTGATCTGTTTCATCTAATAAAAATTAATAACCTTTATCTGCATGGATTGTTTCCATTATTTATAGTATTATAAAATGAAGAGATATGTACCTAGTATTTTTAAATAAAAATGTTGATAATTACCTCATTACGTTTGGATTTGTATTGCACCCCCCAGCACCCCTCTGCTTTGAAAATTCAAGTTCAACTGGATCTTGATTAAATTTATTAGTCAAGATAAATGACGCTCCCTTTGCCAGCATAAACCTAGTCATGTCTGCCACCGAATGAGCTGAAACATGAAAATAAACAATTTAATTTTTGTACAAAAATTAAGCACGGGGAAGAAAAATATGAGGAAGTAATTTGACTGTAATTACCTGTGATTTTAAGCCCCTCTATGGTAGCTCGACTCAGGAGCATCTTTGAACGCTGACTCTTTGTGAAGGTCCCAGGCCGCTCTTGAACTTCTTTCTCCCACGTTTCCAAATAGTCGATGAATGTTCCCGTGAGCCAGGAAAGTCGTTCATCCTCAGCGCTGGTGTATGCCTTCATGTTTTCGTTTCTTGTGCGAGAGCCTTCTCGGAGATTTCTTGTGTTCAATATGTCGAACCACTTATTAAAAATCTCTATGAATTCCACAGTCTCCGTCATCGACTCTGACTTCAAGTCTCGGACGGCGATGGCCATTCTGCGGGAGAGAACTTGCGCCGCAAGCTTCACTTTCATGAGTGAACACGCGTTGAGTGTAATGTGCTCATCTGTTATGTGGTACAGTTTCCTTATTCCATCTGATAAATCGGCTTTATAAGCATCGACAATGTGTGACCACTGAATAAACTTGTTGTTCTTCCACAACAGTCTTGTATTTTTATGCCATCCACTGTTGGAAAAACAATTTCGTACAGTTTTTAGGAGGTGGGGCACATCGCATACAAAGTAGATATTGCAGGTCTTATTGTACAGATTTTTCGTATACCAACTTGTACAGTTCACTTTGTCCAACTGACACAGTTTATAGAATGAACGGTTGGCTGCCGCACCGTCGGAAACAAAGGCCAACACATGAATTGCATTTGTTTCCAGCAGTTCTACTGCCTGCCACATGATTGTGTACAGGTTGTTGGCGCTTAAAGATTTAGTCGGGAAGTAGGCAAACGTGGAGAGTATTGATGTTGAAATGCCCCGCACCATGATTTGTAGTACATGTGTGGCTAGCGACTCTTGCGTTCTTGGCAATCCGTTCACCTCAGCCTCAATCTCCGACAAGAGTTGATCGACGTTGCTGAGGTGAACGAACCCAATTATCTCATTGGTCGAAGCTTTATAGACGAGGTCCTCCTGGATCTTCATCTCATCATAGAGCAGCGAGCAAAATCTCTGGTGGGGTTCATCTCCTGCTGCACGGAATTCTTTGACGATTTCTGCCAGCACATCGTCCTGGAAACCCGGCCTGATGTGCGTCAAAGCTTGTATTTCATACAAGCGTTTCTCGGATGGAAGCGTAATTACCTTCCTCAAGGCCGAGTAAGTCGATGATGATTTAGCTTTTAAATATAAGCACCATTTTAGCATCAGGGGATGCCACCTATGCCCTTTCGGAGATTTAGCCCTTGCAGCTTTCAACTGTTCATCGAAGAACAATTGAGTGAAATTCGTTTTGCCGTCGTCCTTCTCAGAAGCTGCAGAGCTTAATATCTCCATGAAATCACCATTGTCCATCGTGCCTAGAGCAACGCCCTTGCTGTTGATTAGATGACGAAGACGCTTCCGCATCCGCTCGGTCTTCCTCTTCTGTAGAACAAGTGCGCGTCTCGCCTTACGAACACTGTTCTGTGCTTCTTCTTGAGTCATATTTTTCACATTAGAACTTGGGTGCGGATGTTTTCTTAATTCTCTTCTAGCAAGCTTCCTCTTCAGATTTCTCATCTTGGGCTTGCAGTTCTTGCAGACAGTATCTTTCGATAAAAGCAAGCACTGACTTACATAATCTATTGCCTGTGTTGCATCATTGCTTGGCAAACCAGAGCCATTCGGGAACTCATCTTGAAATTTCTTTGCAACATGAGCCCGATACTGTGAATGACAAACATTCCAAGTTGTATGTGCAAGTTTGAAATAAGAAATGTCATTTAAACACAATTTATGAGAAATAGTTTCCCATATTTGGTGATCAGGAGGTATAACTTGGTCAAATACTTTTACTTGCAATTCCAATGTACGGTCAATTTGGAAACTCAATCCGTCTTTAACTAATACATTTACAACCTCCTCATCAAATTGAACACACAAATTGTTCATCAATATATTCTTGGCAACACTTGCCAACATACTCTCAGATTGCACTTCGCATTGAACATAACTGTGATCACTTCTTGAATGCTCATTCTTGGCTATATTTAATGGCTCTGCCACTACTGAATCTGCCTCGAAGTTCTTGGAGTTGTTGGCTTCCGACGAGTGGCACTCGGTGTTGTTGGTAGACTCGGCGTTGTTGGCTTCTGACGAGTGGCTCTCGGTGTTGTTGGTAGACTCGGCGTTGTTGGCTTCTGACGAGTGGCTCTCGGTGTTGTTGGTAGACTCGGCATTGTTGGCTTCTGACGAGTGGCTCTCGGTGTTGTTGGTAGACTCGGCATTGTTGACTTCTGACGAGTGGCTCTCGGTGTTGTTGGTAGACTCGGCATTGTTGGCTTCTGACGAGTGGCACTCGGTGTTGTTGGTAGACTCGGTGTTGTTGACTTCTGACGAGTGGCTCTCGGTGTTGTTGGTAGACTCGGTGTTGTTGGCTTCTGACGAGTGGCTCTCGGTGTTGTTGGTAGACTCGGCATTGTTGGCTTCTGACGAGTGGCTCTCGGTGTTGTTGGTAGACTCGGCATTGTTGACTTCTGACGAGTGGCTCTCGGTGTTGTTGGTAGACTCGGCATTGTTGACTTCTGACGAGTGGCACTCGGTGTTGTTGGTAGACTCGGTGTTGTTGGCTTCTGACGAGTGGCTCTTGGTGTTGTTGGTAGACTCGGCATTGTTGACTTCTGACGAGTGGCTCTCGGTGTTGTTGGTAGACTCGGCATTGTTGGCTTCTGACGAGTGGCTCTCGGTGTTGTTGGTAGACTCGGCATTGTTGACTTCTGACGAGTGGCACTCGGTGTTGTTGGTAGACTCGGTGTTGTTGGCTTCTGACGAGTGGCTCTTGGTGTTGTTGGTAGACTCGGCATTGTTGACTTCTGACGAGTGGCTCTCGGTGTTGTTGGTAGACTCGGCATTGTTGGCTTCTGAAGAGTGGCTCTCGGTGTTGGTAGACTCGAGAGTGATCTTCCTTTTCTTCGGATAATGAAGAATTCGCTCTGCTGGACATTTCCGGGTAGAACTCCGGGCTCGGTCCTAAAATATTCAGTGATTATAAGTAATAGGTACTACCTAGGTACTTATTATAAAAGGTAGGTACTAGGTCTACAATTTCTTGTGCAGATAGCTATGAGGTAGTTTTAGTTAGGTACACTCGGCCAAACAAAACTTGAACGTTGACCAAATTTGAATGACTGCTGGTCATGTCCCATAAGTCCAATCAAAGCTTGTTATTATCACCTACTAAGGTCTAGTAGGTAAGGTCACCTACTAGAGTGAGACAATCACTTAGACTGACTTCTTATGGTGCGATCTTACATTTATCAGCCTATCAGATTTATTGAACGTTCAAGTTTTGTTTGGCCAAGTGTAGGTACCTACAAAGTAGTACTCACAGCCCTGGCCAAAATCTATATTTAAAATATGAATAAACTAGCTATTGTAAAATTGTCTGTGAACCAGTGAAATAAACAAAACAGAGTCAGAGGCTGGTAGAAACCAGGTGATAGCAGTTGCAAGTACTACCTAGGTAGGTAGGTACCTTAGGTCCTACTCTTTAATTATGCATTTGTACATACACATTCAGCAAGATAGGTACTTACAACAAGATGTTCCGGTGTGTCAGCTGGAATTGGGTCTGGGTTCTCTTCAGTAGGGCCAGATATATCATAAAAATGTTTGGTACAAATATAAGTTTTTGATGAAATGTCCAAAAGTGTTAGTTTTCTGTCGGCACGTTTGCACAAATGTAGCCACCATTGGGCTTTGCTACACTGTTGACACTGTTTGGCATTGTGAAGTAAACTGGGATTCATTAAATTATTATAAAAACTGGCACAAGGTTTCGTGAACGGAATTAAAAAAACGTTGTCTTCGTGATGTCTGGTATTGTTTGTGCACACGCCATATGAACAATAAACACTTTTCTTCCAGCTCTTCTTTGCGTAACTTGCTTTCCCAATCATCATAGAAAGCTATTACTATACACTTATTATAATAAACTACATAATAAACGCCTATTGATTCAACAAATACATCAATAATTATCCGAAATTCGCAATTTATAACATTCACACTACGCACTGACAGCTACGTTGGACGAACGAATGGATCCAAGATGGTGGATTTCCCAGCATGCAATGTTCTTCATGAGCAGGACTGACGTCACGGCGAGCGTCAGAGCTGTGTCCGCGCGCGCATCGTGTACATGCATATCTCGGGAACCGCTTATAAATGTCTATTGTTTGAACACAATAATAGATCAATGTATTGTATGTATGGTAAATAGGTCAACATTAGTTTAAAATGTTAGGTTAGATTCACCAGCCTCTGTTGGCTTTTCACTTACCTGGATATCTTTTATCTGAAGACTTACTCTCAACTCAATCACTAATCTCTTCATTGACATATAACACTGCTGACACAATTACACGTAACCAAATTATAATCGAAAGTGCAATGCAAAACACATAAAAAGTCGCCGGCTGGCTGCCAGTTGATGGCTTCGCTTGGGTCCCCTCCCCGGTTCCCCGTTCCCACCCTCTCTCTTGTAGATCACATGATTTCCTTGCCCGCGCGCGCGGGAGAGTTCATTTGAATTTGAACACAAACAGAACATGTATAACAACACTGGCGCTGATAACCTCGCTGTTGAGCGCCATAAACCATTACATCTATCTGTATAACAACACACGCATAACACGTAACGTAACACATGTGTTTGTCAATTTGTGTTTTTTTATTTGTCAGTGACTTTTTAAATTACTGTTGCAAAAATATTATAATATTTATTATTATACGGACACTTTTCATACCGATCGCATTCATGTTTATTTATGTGATTTTTTCAATTTTCGTTAATTTTATTTTATTAAAATATTTATTTTTTGATGATTTTGGGGGATTTTTTGTTTATTAGTCTTAAATTATTATATTTTTTTTTTGTGTTCTTATTTTTTTATTCTTATTTTTTATCTTTTAATTTGTATGTGGTTTTATTATTTTTTGGGGTATTTTTTGAATTATTTGATTATTTGATTTTTTGTTTATATTTATTTACTTTCATATTTTTTATTTTTATATATTTTTTCGAAGTGTACACTAAATATTATTAATATTAATTATTTTAATTTATTGGTTTTCATTATTTTACATTATTACATTTCTTGTAGGTGCTATTAAAAAACATTTTTTTTTGTCTGCCAACAGATAACATTTTCGTGTATATAAACAGCATTTTTTTCTATTAAATGTCAGAGATTAATACAAGTTTAATGATGATATATGTTTCTATTGTTGGTAATCCAATCCTACTTTTACGGTTAGCACATAACTTTTTTTGTCAAGCAAATTCTCTCAACACGTCTGAAAATGTTGTGTCTGATTTCAAGACAGTTTCGTAATTCGTGCGCCATGCACCCAAGTGTTTGAAATGTTAATAGTGTCTGAATTCGAGATAATTGCATCAAGTGTAAGGAGATAAGACGCGTATATGTGTCTGAAAATCTCCCGTCTGAAATAAAGACGGATATGTAAACCTTATTCAGACACATGAACCAATATCAGACACTTAGAAACGTTTGATTGCGAATCAAACACATAATCTGTCTGATATTAAGACATTATTCAAAATCTCTTTTAAGAGTGTAGAAATAACTGTTTTTCCACTACCACAAAGATCTGATTTGCTTTAGGAACCACAGTGCTTATAGATGCTATTTTCACGTTTCAATTAAAAGCAGATACATTTATGTTGACTGAGTGGATAATTTTTCAATTCAATATGTACCTATGTATATGTTTCTGTGCGTTCTGTACGCATTTCCGGTTCGAGAATTTGTACGTACCCGTGCTCGCTCATCAACGCGTTACACTGAGCGTTTTTCTAGTAAAATAGTGCATACAGTAGAGACACACATTGATGTGTCGATGACTCAAGAATAATAGATAGCCCGAGATGCTACTATTTACAGTGAATTATTATGGATGCTTAGCGAAGTGTTGCCGATTTCAACAGTTATTCAATTAGCAGAAATATATTTAAATCTTCAAAAAACATAAATCTTCAAATTAAAATTTAAAAAATAGCATAAAATATAATATTAAGTGAAGTCTTTATCAATACAGCAAATTTTCATATGATAAATAAATTAAATTGTTGGGAAGATTTGTATTGCAGTTTTGAATATCAACATTCTATATGTTTCTGAAAATTTTCATTTACATTTATCACCTTACAATGAAAATTGAATTTTATGCCATTTCCAATCATTTTAGACATACACTTTATAATAGATAGATTTGTATAAATTAGGTAAGATGATTTAGACAACTCTGAGGTCCGTCTGTCTCCAGTCGTCGTTGATTGCGTAAATGCCGGGGGAAGGGAAGATTATTGTTGACATACAAACTCTCGCTATCAGTACACTATTTATAATTCCATGCTGTCTCTTAGGACCCTCCCATCATCCCCTTCCACACCGTTACTGGAACTTCCAGATGTTTACTTGCGACTTTAGTCGATTATATTGCCCCTGGTGTTAGGCAAAATACCCTACAATTGATGGTGTAAGAAAGCAAATTGTGCCTCTACCGATCAAGTTAGAAAAAAAGTTTCAAGAGCAAAGTTGCTTGAAATTAAATCTAGTTTAAGCGTCGTTGAGCCAATTTTTAAAATTATTAGTTTTATTTACTCAATAATTACGCAACATATAACTACTTATAACTTTAAGGTGATTAAAAATTTCAAATAACTGGTCAACGCTGCATAATCTGCAATTCATTCTCCACAACTTTGTTGCTTTAACATCTAGTCTATCTTCAACGAGACGGGGCGATAACTGCTTTCCAGCCGAGGTCCTCATTCAGAGGCTCTTCCTTCCCCTTAAGGCGGGCATACCTTTTTTCCCGCCTACGGTCGGTTTGAAGCGGTTTTAGAGAGAAGTACAAAATATAAATTCAAATTGACATATTTGGCAAACGGTTACGATTATCAAAAAAGCAAGACTTAGGTGACATGTATTAAAGCTTTATCAAAATTTAAATCGATGGACGAGCGACCAAGTGTTTTAGTGCCCGACAAAATGCTGACCACATAGTAGAAGCAAAGTTATGACAGTAAGCAATGAGAATGTAGATAAAGGTTCAATACATGTCACCTCTGGGTTGCTTTTTCGATACCTATTCATAACCGTTTGCCAAATATGGCAATTTATATTTTGTATTTCCCTCTAAAACCGCTCCAAACGGACCAATGGCGGGAGAAAAAAGAATGACCGCACTTAGGTATTATATTAATTATATGTTTTTAAAACTTGCATTATTATAAAATATTTGTATACAATTACATGTTATTTGTACTTAAGATAAGTTGTAAAAAAGGAAGGGATGTGCGTTGTGAAAAATATCCGACCGAACCGGGGCTCGAACCCGGGACCTCTCACTTGCCACTCACGTTCTGACGTGCAATGAGTAAAAGTAAAAGACGGTTGCGCACGCAAGTTCAAAGAGACATGGTGACAGTATCGTCACCGGTGGTATGACAGTTCGTAGTGATCATTCTCTACCTTCATTCCATTCTCCTCGGAGATCTCTATAACCCTCATCAGTGCGTTGTGTCTAATGTTCGTCCGTCCGACCGGGTAGCTCAGTTGGTAGGGCTCACGACGGTCCGGTTCAGTCGGATATTTTTCACAACGCACATCCCTTCATATCATCCTGACTCTATATTTTATTGTATTGTATTTTATCATCATCCCGTATGGAAGTTTTCCACAGAAACCTACATTCTCACTTATAATTTGTTTAAGTTCTAAAATATGCCCTGCGGGGATAGATCTGGGCTTCGTCTCTATGACCATCATCCGGATATGGCAGCCCCCCCCCCCCCCCCCCCCCCTCCAAAATGATAATGATGGAAAACCATTCCTACAAGCCTGTCAGAAAACCCATTGGATTTTACAAAAGTTCATGCCCCTGGTTTAAATATTTTATAAAAAGTATTGCATTTTGAAATGCTCAAAATATTGTGTCAAACTCGCCGGAAACTAGATGTGAGTCTATTTATTTAGTCAGATTATTGTTATTTGCTGGTAATGAAGTGTGAAATCTGTAAGATATCCAGGAAGTGTACAATTTCAGCAGTTAGAGTGTTGAAAAGCTCTCAAGTATCACAGAGTAGAGTCTGTTGAAAGATGGGGACATAGGGGAGAGGCAATAAGCAATATCACTGCCAGTGATGTAGTCGACGGGTATACGCGGGTATACGCCGTATACCCAAAAAAAGTATTTTCTTCGGAAAGTATACCCAAAAACTTAGAAGGGGTATACGCGGGTATACGCCGTTTACCTAAAAAATAGTTTTGCTGAAGAGAAGATGTCAGGAATACTTCAATTTTTTTTGTATTTTACTTATAGTTTCATTTCGTAAGCAAAAAACTCAAAAAAGTTAATTTCAAAGTGTCAAAACACCAAAAAATGCCCTGCGGGGCAAGGTGGTGCTATGCCCTCCACCACCACAAAGTGTCAAATTATAAAGTACACCCGACAATTCATAAAACGGTATTTAAAAGAAATGGATTGTCTGAAAAGAATGTCATGACATCATCTGATGAAGTCTATACTTACTCGTAATCTACCTCTAGTAGGTGAGCTCTGATTTCATTGATAATAACAAGGATTGATTGTCAATGAACCTGACCAGCAGCCAATCCGTTTCGTTCAAATACCGTTTTATGTATTGTCGAGTGTACCTATATTGAATATTTTAACAAAATACGCCACATAACGTCTCAAAATTGATTTTACAGTGTCCAAAAATCAAAAAACGCCCTGCGGGGCAAGGTGGTGCCATCCCAAAGTGTAAATATAAAATATATTGAATATTTTAACAAAATACACCTTATAACGTCTTAAAATTGATTTGAAAGTGTCCAAAAACCAAAAAAAGCCCTGCGGGGCTGGGTGGGGGTCACCCCCCTTATTCTGAGGAAAATTGTTTTCCTTGCCTTGCCTTGCCTTGCCCCCCCCCCCTGGCAGAAATTCTGCGGACGCCCATGGTAGCGTATACCCCAAAAAAATATTAGGACTACACCACTGATCACTGCCAGCATTTGTATGTCCTCACACGTTTGAACGTTATAACTTTTGAGAGCGTTCAAACGTTCACACCCCTAACAGATTGTAGATAATGCAGGTAACTTCACTTGAACAAGCACACCTACCACTTGTAAGGAGAACAGATGCGTCGGGCAGCGGTTAGAAGCAGTTTTCACAGCTCGGTCAGGCCGATTGGGTTAAAAATCACAAATCGCACATAATCGTACAGGAATTCAAACATGATCACTGGAATGTCATTTAAATGATGCAACTCGGGTGGCTTTTATAATAATGATATGCTATATCGTGGAAATCTTGGCACTTCACAGCGCAAAGTGCAAACTTTTGCTTGACATTTTTGCCTGAATTCAGAGCTCTGACTACCTTCATTGCTATTGCCTGGATCATTCCATAAGCATGTGTTAAAATTAAAATACATATTTTATTTACGCTATAATACTTCGATTAATCCATAACCCAGAAAAAAACACTCCGTGTAAAAAAGGCAGCCAAGTCTCTTTACTTAAAAAAAAATCAACACCGAAAAGGAGTGATATCAAAAAAGGAGCCAAGTCAATGACATTTCCAAATATTTAATCGTATCTTTGAAATAAAAGTGTAAACACCGAGAAATACTTTACAAAAGGACTTGGCGCATCGTTTTTTTAAAGACATCATTCTATCCTAAAAGTGGAAAGATTATTAACAAGTAGGTACATATTCCTCTTTTTATTTGAGCCAGTATCTATGAATCAAGCTACTTTTGGTAATGGCTATTTTATAATTTTGTAATGGCGATAGAAGAAAGATGTCATGCTGTAATAGAAGTAATAATAAGGGAGGTAGAATTAAATAACAAGGAAGTGGGCTCATATATATTCTTATAGCACTGTTAATATGGTGATATTAGAAGGATATCTTTTCATAATTTGATCATGACTGAAGGAAATCATGAAAAGTTGTCAAATAATTACTAACTATTTATAGAACACTATTATATTATGGCAGTAAATTATTATGGTATATATTATACCATTATATGGTATATATTATACCATTATATGGTATATATTATTATGGTTTTAATAGTTGTTCAATGTGACTTCACTGTGTACTTTGTGAAATGTATTGTTATAAAATGTGGATTAATAGAAATGTATTTCATTGTGAGAAGGTATAACGCATGAGACTTAATTATGTTGACCACGAAACAATAATATGAAGATAACTATTGTATATTTATTACAAATATAGGCAACAAGTTTCATCGCGTACATATTCAAATAGAAAATATTTTACAGTAGGTATGTAGGTATAATATGTAATTGAAAGTTGTGTCCCTATTATTCTAAAATTTCTAAATTACGGTTGTATATAAATGGCATATGCTTATGAATAGAAAAATTTCTTTAAAAAAACGATGCGCCAAGTCCTTTTGTAAAGTATTTCTCGGTGTTTACACTTTTATTTCAAAGATACGATTAAATATTTGGAAATGTCATTGACTTGGCTCCTTTTTTGATATCACTCCTTTTCGGTGTTGATTTTTTTTTAAGTAAAGAGACTTGGCTGCCTTTTTTACACGGAGTGTTTTTTTCTGGGATATCACTTCTTTTGTTAGTTTATTCATACAGCTTGTAGCACATGTCCGAGCAAGGACTAATTTCTTTAAAAAAATACGCCTCAACCGATTAGGATAGGTACTAAGAAATTACAATCGGTCCAGCCGTTTTCGATATATTATAACGTCCCTTCCGGTTTTGAAATGGCGGCCGAAATTAATGTCGTCTTGAATTCATAATTATTAGTCCTACAAAATTGCATAATTTGATTGCAATCGGTACAGCCGTTTTCGATATATTATAACGTCCCTTCCGGTTTTGAAATGGCGGCCGAAAATAATGTCGTCTTGAATTCATAATTATTAGTCATACTATTTCCAAAATTTGGTTGCAATCGGTACAGCCGCTTTCGATAATGACGTCACTTCGGTTTTAACAATGGCGGCCGAAAATAATGTCGTCTTTAATTCATAATTATTAGTCCTACACATTTCCAAAATTTGGTTGCAATTGGTACAGCCGTTTTCGATATATGACGTCACTTCCGGTTTTGACAATGGCGGCCGAAAATAATGTCGTCTTTAGTTCATAATTATATTAGTCCGACATAATTCTAAAATTTGGTTGCAATCGGTACATCCGTTTTCGATTTATGACGTCACTTCCGGTTTTAACAATGGCGGCCGAAATTAATGTCGTATTGAATTCATAATTATAAGTCCTACACAATTCCAAAATTTAGTTGCAATCGGTACAGCCGTTTTCGTTATATGACGTCACTTCCGGTTTTAGAAAATGGCGGCCGAGAGCACTGCAACCTTGAATTTATAATTATTTACAATGTATGTTTACTAAATATCTATTTAAAAGTATAAAGTGGTGAATTTAGTGTCCTTTAGAATATTAATGACGTCATTTAGCATTTTTATGACGTCATTTCCGGTATAGGTAATAAGAAAACAATTTAGTTTTATCTAGTTGATACTTCATGAATGACCTTCTGAATTCAATAGCGCTAATTTCCGTCAAATCGCTCATGCCGTTTTCAATATATGACGTCACTTCCGGTTTCATTTAGTGGTTCCTGCCGCCATTTCCGGTACCGTTAATTTGTATATTCATTTATCCCAATTGATTTTTCAAATAGATTGCAGAATGAATATACAGGAGCTAGTTCAGTGGCAATCGGTACAGGCGTTTTCGATGTATGACGTCACTTCCGGTTTCAGGAATGGCGGCCGAGAACACTGTGTATTGAAATTATAATTTTGTATTGTCTATGTTACAATGTAAGATAATTATATGTGTATTTAAAGTATAATTTGATGAAATAAGCTAAATATTGCAAATTTATGACGTCACTTCCGGTTTAGAATATAAGAAAATTAAATTTTTAAGTAACATACTTCATATAGATGACCATCTCAATCGAATGGCGCTAATTTCGTTCTAATCGGTCCAGCCGTTTTTCATATATGACGTCACTTCCGGTTTAAAAATGGCGGCACAAAAAATCACAAGAGGCAAGGTATCATCAGACGCCAAAAGTGCATATGTGGTAAAAATTTCAGGTTGATCGGTTCAGCCGTTTAGGCTGTGGCGGTGACAGCGACCTTTTCTGATATCATCTGAAGAAGAAGAAGAAGAAGAAGAAGAAGAAGAAGAAGAAGAAGAAAGCGGTGTAATTTCACGATTTTCACTGCCCTCTAGGTCGTAAACGGCATGACTGGTTGTTGTCGCGTGATGTATATGTTGTCAGGTGGGCCATAGCTCAAAATTAAGACATTTCACAACAATGAGAGATTTTTCATAGTTGAGATCCAGTAGGCTGAAAATGCTATGTTGTTGCTTACAGTAAAAGTAGTTGGTCTGCTCCTCAGTTTATATAGGCATTTACGGTATATGTAGAGTGACTGTGAGTGTACGGTACGACTTGGCTGAGTGGAGCGACCGCTCCACTAGATACTGAGCGGGCGATCAGACTTGTGATGTTTTCCAGTTGATTTTGAAAGCCAACTAAGCTGATAGTTATACCTACCTAGTAATACGATAGGTTATTAAATACACCAATTCTATCCCTACAAACACTGGGCGGCCCGGGCTTCTGCCCATCTAGCGCCCAAGTGGGACGTCCCGGGCGGGAACTACTAGGGCATGCCCTGGGCCTGCCCAACGGAGCCCAACCGATCCGTTTTATCTGGCTGTAAAATTTCTAGGAATGTCCCGTCTTGGTCCCGCCCGGGAATGGCTAGGGACGGCCCGCTCGGGCGCTACGACTGTTTGAATTTGAGCTGCTCTAATGACTTATTTTTTTCATATTTATAACTTCATTTCTATAATAATTACATCTACATTTCACATGGATATATTGATTTAAGAATAAATATGTTTACAATTCCAAAGCAAAGTATTCATACCATTTTAAACGTTATTAGTAAAGTTTCTTTTATGAAATCGGCAGTCGGCCATCTTCGTGAATCAACTTGTTTCCGTTCTCCCTTCTTCATTTCAAACGCGGCGTTTGACGTTTGTTGATATTTTACTGAGTGTCATGAGTGTGTAGTTTACGTCCTTTTGAGTGATTTTGAATGTGATTTCAATTATTATCTGTGTCCGTGAATGCAGTGTTCACTGCTGAATAGTTTGTCTTAGTTCATACCATTTAATGTGACACAAATCGTGAAATAATTACAGTTTTGTTGTGCCTCTTTTGCTTGGATTTTCATCACAGAGCCATACAACCCATTGAAGGTGAGTCTTCATCACAACTACATAAGTATCCAGGCATTAATCGTTGTTACTTTAGTTTTGTATGCTGGGGATACTAATAAGCCAATAGGTAGTGTGACCAATGTTCAGTAAACATTAACCTCACATGTACATTTTTGTAATGTAGCAATTTATGCAAAGTAAAATTTCCAACTAGGAAGGACCTAGGTAACTAGGTAGTTTAGGTATTTATAAAATAAATAAAGTAGGTAAACAGTTTGCTTGGCGTGGTAGTCTATACATATCAGTGGTAGTAGTCAGTAGGAACCCTACCTGTAGGTACCTACCTAGTACGTACCTCCGCCTATTTTGGGAATATTTTCACCTCTACATTAACCAATAACCATCCCACATACCTACCAAGGTACCTACTGCAGTTTTAATAATGTTACTTGTTAAAGGTGAATCTACTCTGGAAGAAAATAGGCTATTAAGATATTGAACTCCAGAAACAAAGCGCGTATTCGTCCTGCGAGCGAACCAAGCTGTATCGTCAAACCGAGCCGAAACATTAAGAACCGAACCGAGCAGAGTGGTAAATATTTTCATTATATTTAATTATTTAACTTTATCAAGGATTTTAGATATACAGCAATTATTTTTGTTTATGTAGGTACCTTACAAGGCCAATAACAAACATTTTTATTGTGATCCGAAAGTAAAAATTATGTTGCATGG
Source organism: Leuctra nigra (assembly GCA_934045905.1). NCBI lineage: Eukaryota > Metazoa > Arthropoda > Insecta > Plecoptera > Leuctridae > Leuctra > Leuctra nigra. Next base: position 374,254 of record OW203762.1, on the reverse strand, counting down.
AAATTACATTCTTGTCGGAGGTAGTAGATACATACATTGAATGGTGGTCCCGCTTCATTCAAATACGTAGTAAAATTTTTGGGATTGAATGTTGTCATACAAAAAAATAAACCGCACCTTTTGAATTTCCTCTAACGCGCCGGTGGTAAGAGAGCAGCCATTCCATGAGAATGCAGACATATGCCACATAATACATATGACTGCTGAATTATTAAATGTAAATAAATCAGCATGTTTTTATATTATATTCATGGTATTTTCTTGCTGATTCCAAATATGTAATCAGTTTTGTGCTAAGTTTGAATAGTTATTTTGTTATCAGTAAAATTGTGGGACCGCATTTAAATTTAAATTTTGTGTCGAACCATGTAAATTACATAAAAAATTTAGAAGGCTGCACAATGATCCTAACTATTTTTATTTTGATGAATAAGATGCTGAACATAGCATCTTACACCCGTACACCCGTAACACGGAATGGCTGAGAGGAAATTAATTTGAGTTGCTAACTTTCACCTTACTTTTTGTAGGTTCTACAGATTCACCGTGAACTTGCCCTGCTCTTATTCTAGAGTCGATTTAATTGCCTACCTACTTCAATTAAAAAGTAAATTTACTTCTTGGCAAATTAGCGAGAATTCTGAAGATGCACAGGACTTGGGACTTCATCGAGTTAATGGATTCAATGTTACCTACCCTACAGATGTAATGATTCAGAACTCTCTGATGGTAAGCCACATTTTAGTATTTTATATGTGTAGTATTTCCTCTAACCTTACCTATAAATCACATTTATGCAATATAGAATGTTTCAAATTTTTATTGGGGTTTTAAATAAATAGTGTACCTAATGGTACTAATTTTACCTCAAGTGATTATTGTGGCAGGTCACACAACACAAAGCGATTTTTGTATTATTCATTGCCAAGAAGTTTATCCTATCAATTTACAAATTCTTCATTGAATCTATCCTTTTTTTTAGGGATCACTCTGTGCCAAAAATTCAATTTTTAAATTTTTTGTAAAGACTGTTATTTGCAGCTATCTGCTATTGCAGTTATTTACATAAATAGTTCTTGTGTAGTAGGTAGAAACTATTTGCTAGGCAGCCTCATGCTCAAAAGAAGTTGCATCCACATAGATTGCGGATGTCAGTCCTCGACACCACAAGACCGTGTGCTAATAATTTATGAATGGAATCCAGTATCTGGCCATTAAATCGGAAAATTCTTTTGAGCATAGCATAATAATAGTGTTAAATATTGACAAAATTAGCAAGATCTTATGATAACAAGATCTTGTAAATGTTGGACTTTCATTGGTCTGACCGAATAAAAATGTACACAAAAAATAAAAAACACTTCTAACAATACGCTGCATGATCTTGCTAAACTTTTCAAGATCTTGTATAAATCTTGTTTAGGTTAGAATCTGTACCTACAATAATAAATAATTGCAAATATCTTGCGAACATTATTAGTACAAGGTACATTACCTAAATACTTTGCAATTTTATTTTTTCAGATGAAAGAAATACGTATTCAATAGCATTCATTTTCTTGAAAAACTGAAGATGAAAAATTGTGCCAACATATCCGTGAGTGAAGTAAAATCCGAATTGTGTCTTGTCGATAAAGAGACAGCGTGCCAGACTCACTGCCAGGTAGTACCTACCTCAGAATGTTTTGATACTATGTGACGTGTGAAGGTTGAAGGACATTTAAATTATGCTTTTTAGATTTATATAACAATATGAAAGTAATCAGTATGGTCTTTATCATAGATGCACTGTTAATAATGCATAGAAAATTATTTGCGCATGATGATAACTGCAGATGTTAGGTACAAATATTTTTAGTTTGTTTATTGTCGACATATTTTGCTGCATTATTTAAAGTTTTGTTTGTTACTTAATTGTCATGCAAATGAAGCTATACCTATACCTACTACCAGATAACTTACCTACTTAATTTGCAATTTTAAGTGATGTGGTAGTATAATCTTTTACAATAATATACGTATATATTATATGAAACTGTTTTTTTTAAATTTTCGTGTGTTTTCCTGCTCTTTATTATTCCTAAAATTCAATTGCAGTGAATCTCCTATGTGTAGCATTTTATTTTTTGTAATTTATCAAAACAATATAGTTAGTAAGTAGGGAATACGTGAAAAAATTATTATTGAAACGATTCAATCGTCCTGTAAGAGATTATCAAAAAATAATTGCTAATTTCAAAATCCAACAACCGATTCATATATAAACAAAAATTATGGATCTTTTTATCCTTCTTCATTTTTTTATGAATAAGGTACCTAGAGGTAATACTTAAGTCTCGTGAAATTTTGTTCCAGTAAGTTTTTAAATATCAACGCAAATAATTACTGACATTTGTCACCCGCGAAATGTAAAAAATTAATTCATGCAAATGAAATTCAATTATAATGGGACTTTTGGAGGAAAAAACGACGTATTACAAGAATCCACTTACACTAATGTGTTACCATTGTGGATCATCTGTCAATTTTCTGTAAATTTTCATGTTAAAAGTAATCAAACTTTGTAAATTCATTCCTTGAAAACTATTCATCCCACAGCAAAAATAAAATCACATCTGTGTTCAGCAACATAATCAACTTTCATAAAATAATGGTCTATTATTCTGAAATCTGAATTTCACGAGACTTCCCCATTATGTGACAGTCAAGTTGAGGATTTCAAATGATCCCAAAATATTTCCTCCAAATAAAAATGCGTTAAAAATAAAAACAGTAGGAGGTACCTTAGGACAGGTAATGTGTCAAGTCAGTGGAACAGCTTTCAAACAATAGGGAAACATGGCGAGATAAAATAACTTCCAATAACCACTGATTAACTTTATAATATACCGGCTATTTTTTTTATTAATATTTGACCATTTAAATGCATTTCTAATGTGTTTGAGTAGGTACCTAGTAAGTACCTACTGTTCTTCTAGTTGACATAACAAATTACAACTGTTGTGAAATATTCCGTGAACTGTGAACTAATACATTGACCCTGAAAGGAAATACCTGGATTTTTTTTTTCGTATGGCAACGCCCACTCTCCGAAATTGTGAAAAAATCCCGTTTCTCGTGTCACTCACGTTTGCAATTAATTATGTCTTAATAAAACGTATTTTTTCCAGGTACATTCGCATTCAAAATTAGTGCCTATATGCACGTGTCTGGATCAGAGGCACGTTTTATAGGTAGGTACTGCATTTTGAATGAGAGTGTACCTAGCAAGCTAGCACGTGACCGTTATGGAATGTGCGTAGGGGGAGGGGGCTACAGAGCGAGCAGCTGCTCCCGCGCGGGCCGCCCGGGCGGGGGCCAGGGCCGGCCTATGCCTCCCGCGCGGGCCGCCCGGGAGGGTCCAGGGACGGCCCATACCTCCCGCGCGGGCGTCATGGGACGGCCCATGGCGCCGCCCGGGCTTATTCCCAGTGGCAGGCCCCGGGAGTCTCACTCCATGCTAATCACCCATAAGACGGGAGGTCCCTGGGCAGGCCCGTACGCCCATCTGGGACGGCCTAGGACGCGCCAAGGGACCTCCCAGTGTTTGTAGGGATGAGTATCATCTACGTTTGCTTCTTGAATCACTTATTTGAGTCTCTTGAAACTTTGACAGTGAGTAGGTTGCGTAGGTAAGTTTCTGACAGTCGGTTGTTATCAAGGTAAGCAGGAAAAGGGGCGGGGCGTGTGTCAGGCAGTGGCTCAAGTCTCTAACATCGTGGCTTTAACCTTAGACTAAATATTCAGTCTAAGCTTTAACCCAAAACCTGCACTGCACTGCAGAAGCCACGAACATCCCATAGCGCATGCGCGAACACTTCACTTTTCGCAGTACAAAAATTAAACCAATATTTATTATGGTGTAAGCTCAAAATACCCTTTTCCCCAAGGTCGCTATATTATGAAGCTCTTTGGTTGTTTTGTTAAAGGTTATAGTAATAATATGCAATTTGTAATGTCCTTCTATTAGTACTGTCGGCACAAATAGTGTAATATTATAATTATTTTTGGGAAGGACTGAGACCTTCCCACTTCCCCTTTCTGACTGAGAGTAGCTAAAGGTAGTAGGTGTCACGTTTTAATTCGTAGTAGATAATAGTAGAAAGCTCTTCACAAAGTAAGGTTAGGTTGCCATGATGAAACTACTTTCAAGTCTTTTCGCATGCTATTGCAGCATCTCACTTGCCTTTTTCCTTGTCCTAGGTATGCCGAGATTCCAAGTAGGGGAATGAGCCTATTCCCAATTCCCCTTGTATACAGCGGTGGTGAAACTACCCTATTGAATATTATATACGATTATTTAGCTTAACATGTCATGCAACTCGACATGTTCTCAATAAATATCTCGATAGTTTCATTACAATTTTTACTTTGTGTGTCTTTCAGGTCAGACTCAAACACAAGCGTTACACCATTGAAAAACGCTTCTTTGTTTGGGATTTGTACCTCTGTCCTAAGTAATGTAGACAAAGGGCGGCATCCCCTCTTACCGTAATGGACCATGGTCAACCTTTCTGATGTGCCGACTGAAATTGTCTCACATTGCACCAAATCGCAGGAAACCCTAGCACAGTAGGTTCATCAAATCTGCTTCATATCAAGATGTATTTTTAAATACAAAGACAATACTATATCGTATAACAGAATTAATCTTTTAAAAAAATACGAAAATAATATACTGGGTAATGATAATTAAAAACTCGAAACAACTCTTGGAACTACACCAGTACTGCGTTAAAATAAATAAAACAAACTGCACAATATTTCGCGAGTGCTTCGACTCGCTTCGTCCGGTCTGGTGCCTACTGAATAATGATGACCTCAGACACCCGCTCCTAGTCAACTCAACCGTCCAAACAACATCCCCAGCACGACAACTAGCACTATCTGTGGGTTTAGTCAACAATTAAACACTCGTGTCAATGCCCCTAGGTATTCTGCTGGATGCATTTGACCGATGACGACAACAAGGAACGCCACGATTCATCAAAAAAGCAACTGCTCTGGCTAATAACATTATTTCCACACGCGATGAAAACCGCCTCAATAAACCTACGTTTTGTAGTATTCTCTTCATTGTACATTTTTCTGGCCGCATCCCATTGAAAATTATGACACTGTGTCCAAGCGTGATCAGCAACTAATGAAGAACTAATTTTGTGGTTTTTAACCTTCTTATTATGCTCCTCTATCCGAATAGATAACGGTCTACCTGTCTCGCCAATGTAAACATCTCCACACTGACAAGGCAACGAATAAATAGCATTTCTTGAGCTTTGAATTTCTTCACGTGGCTTAGTAGAACACAACATACTTCTCAAAGAGTCAGAGGATTTAAAAACCGTTCTTATGTTAAAAGAGCTAAGAATGCGCCTAATCTTTTCTGAAAATCCTGGAATATAATCAAAAGTAATAGTTTTAATGCACTGAGGTAATGATTGACGCATTACTACCTCTCCAACCATTTTATCCCATTTATCCGAACTCAAAATATTCTCTAACATTTTCTTGGGATACCCATTCGATTCAAATGCCAGTCGAAGCAATTGTGCATCTCCTCCAAAAACAAATCCTTAGAACTACACAAATTCAACGCTCTGGACATAAGACAAGAAACAACACCCTTCTTGACATGAAACGGATGGTTAGATTTAAAATGTAAACACTGGTCTGTGTTTGTAAATACATTTTAAGTTTCGTAAATAAAACGTCTAAAAAAGGTAAAGAGCCATCCTTCTCGAGTTCTAGGGTAAAATTGATATTGTCATAAAAATCGTTGAGTCCGGATAATAAAACAGGTATGTCTTTACACTGGCTTTCTGGAATAATGGCAAACACATCATCTACATACTGCTCCCATATAGCAGGTTTACATGAAAAATTCCCCAACACCTGCGTCTCCAAATCATTCATGAAAATATTCGCCAGCAGAGGTGATAATGAATTCCCCATGGCCAAACCATGCAGGTAAAACAAATCCCCAAACCGGAAATAGCCAGAAGAAGACAAACACAGACTAAGCAGCTCCAATGCCTGCCACCGGAACCTTAGTCCTTTCGCTTAAACCTAGATCATACTCTAATTTATTCTTAACAATGATCAATGTCTCCTTCACCGGCACGCTGGGATAAAGATTCACCACGTCAAAACTAAGCAGAACGTCCGATGTTTCTACGCGGTACCCTCGTAGTTCATCCACTAAACCCTTAGAGTTTTGCACGAACGAACTAGAACCCCAACCATACGGTTCCAGAATCTTCAACAGAAACTTGGACAGCTCAGCACATGGCGAACCCCTGGCGAGTTTCTGTTGAAGATTCTGGAATTGTGTCTAATGTCCATCTTGCCGGCCAGGTAGCTGAGTTGGTTGAGCTCTATCCCAGCAAGTGAGATGCCTCGGTTTGACCGGATATTTTTCACTTTGCGCATCCATTCCTATCGTCATGACTCCACTGAAAACGTGTCTTCTAGTTGTATTTAGTGATTTTTGTTTTATTAAATCAAATACTCGTCCTTGTTTCGAATGAACACAGAACTATATGAAAAATTTTCAATGGCCTGCTAAATTTAACAGACCTACTAGGAAAACGCTCAGCATTGATGAGAGATCATATGTACGTTCAATTCTAAAACCTGAATTCCGTACCAAACGACAGAAAACATATGCATACATCCATATTGAATTAAAATATGGACCACTCAATCAACATAAAAGTAGCTGTTTTCCATTGAAACTGAGAATGGCCATTAACACTCTGGTTCATAAAGCAAATCAGATTCAGTTGCAATGGAAAAACATTCATTTCGATACTTCATTGCTGACAGTTATTAAAAATGCCGGTAAGTTCATAGGTTCTTAACTAATTGGGATGAAAATATGTTTAATAATAGATGGTAAAATATATGTCCATACAAAATTTGAACCTTATCTGACAATTTTAGTTTTTCAGCCATTTAGAGAGGAACTTTATGTTATTTATTTTAATTTTAACCTTTGAACGGATTTCCAAAGCATTTGGGTCTTCAAACCGAAAAGGTGGTCCTAACAAATGGAAAATTTCAGATCGGTCAATGAAACGGTTTGACCACTATTGCTCCAGGTAGTAGACTGGGATCGGTTTGTAAGAAATGTGTCTCCTTCTCATGAGTGGTGCACCAGGGTGTTAAAAGCTGCCAACAAAGATATTCCTATTCAGAAAATCATGCTTCATCCGAAAACCATTGTTGGCACTTTCAATTTTGTGTTTTTACCCCCCAAAACTCCCCAAAACCCCCCTCAAAACACGATTCTTCCATTCTGAATAGAATAATACATAAGTTGGAAGATAGTTGTCCAAAAATTAAATTAAAAAATGTGTTTGTAGAGGAAAGATTAAAGAAGAACTCTGCTAATTCAGAATTATCAATTCTTATCAAATTAGACCCAAATATTGCCCTTCAAACCGCTTTAAACTCACATTTTGTAGTTTTTGTATAGCGCCAATTACGTATACCACGTGATTGCAACTAAACGGTTTAAGACTTAGTTTTGAAACTTTCCCCAAAACATCATTAATAATGTGTGGCCATGATGCAGTTGACAGATCTAGTGTACATATTTTATTTGTTGAGCTATAATTGAAAGAAGACGGCGAAGTCATTTAATCTCAACACTCAGCACTGCGCTAGCCGTCCCGCGTAACCAATCACAGAGCGTCTAGGTGGCGTGTTCCGAGAGTGGGGGGAATCTGCCTTTCTGCCTTGGTACGTGATTCGCTGTCTCCATTTTTTTTTACCGATATTATGTGTACAAAATATAATTTGCTGAATTTCAGGGTGAGTTTGACTTGTTTACGTTTGATTATTCACTATCTAAAATATATTCATTTAGTATTGAGTTGACTATAAATTATTGTGATGATTAGTACTATGGGCGTCCGCAGGATTTCTGCCAGGGGGGGGGGGGGGGGGCAAGGCAAGGAAAACAATATATTACGGGTTAAGGGGGGGGGGGGGGGGGGGTTGCGCTCCCACCCTGCCCCGGGGCGTTTTTTGGTTTTTTGAAACTTTGAAATCAATGTTATATGAGGTGTATTTTGTTGAAATTTTCAATATTTTTTAAATTTGGAGCTTTGGAGTGGTGGGAGACATGTTCAAACCTGCCCCGCAGGGATTTTTTGTTTTTTTGACACTATGAATTTTTTTTTTAGTTTTTTAGTTTTTTGGTTACAAAATGAAACTATACGTAAACAACAGACAAATTTTATGTTTTCCTGACAACCAGTGAGGGGGGGGCACCCCCCCCCCCCTGTGTACGCCCATGATTAGTACAGTGAATCAAGGCCGGATAACACTGTGCCTTCAAAAGGTCTAGTCAAAACAATGTAATTAATTACACTGTCCGCTCTAAAGCTATTAAGTAGATTTTGGTTCAAGTAGGATTGTTTGACTAATAGTCGTATTGTTTTCTTCATAACAGACTTTCGAGACCGCCATGCAATGCATATTCTGCAGCAATGCAAGCCAAGAAGACATGCAAAATGTTTCTGAAAAGGGTAGAGAGAGAGTTAGAGATTGTCTCCAACTTAGAGAGGCAGTTCATGATATCAAGTAATATCCCCAGTTTGTTATAATGTTCTGTCAGATCCAACCCATTGGCACAGAGGATGCTACTCTGATTTTACTAATAAGACAAACAATATGCATCGCCTCGTCTCAACAAGTAAGAAAAGAAAAGAAGCAGATCTGTTCCTATACCTTGCCTCCTCTGATTCATACCTCATACCTCATGATCATACCTCATACCTCATATCTCATACCTCATACCTCATACCTCATACCTCATGATACAGCACCTCATTTATAGAATTCGTTTTCTGGGAGCAAGAGGGGCAGAAGAAGTGGAGAGTCCAGATTTTCAGCAACGAACTGAATGTTTTGTGGAACTGAATTGTAAATTGAAAAACTAATAAATGTTAAAACAAAATCTATGAGCAATAGCATTTTGGAAGACGCAAAACACAACCGGGTTAGGTGGTACAATTGACCTTATTGCTCTTGAGGCATGGTATATTTTCGAAGACAAGTGAAGAGAAACAAGATTTTTTTCTAGCAACAATGGGAGCAATAACGCTGTGGTATGGCTAGTAAGGGCCGGTTTTTGTACATCTTGCTAAAGTTAGCTACTGGACAAAGTTCTTGATAGCGTTAGCAAACGTCTTTCATCTTCTTGATAGTGTTAGCTAGAGGATGAAATCAATATCAAATTAGGTGCTTGCTAACTTATATCAAGAACTTTTTTTAGCAAGAGGTACAAAAACCGGCCCTAAGTGAGCTATACGATATGCAGCCAAATGTAACCATAGTCAATATTGTACATAGTGTATTCCTAAGCTGTTAATAAAATTCTCTTCTATTCTATTCTAACAATAAATTTGGAGTCGCTACCTTGAGCTAAATTAATAGTTCCTATTCAATTGTACATAATAAGATTCAGTGCAACATTTTTTGAGCTTTATATGTCTATAGTGTCTAGTTTAGTGTGTACTTATATGTCTAGTTACCACAAATCACATATTTTTTTCACATATTACTTTGAAGGTATATTGAATAGGTATTTGTGCCGGAAAGGGCACATGCATACCTCGGGGGGGGGGGGGGGGCAGTGCCCCCCCCCCCCCGAGGTATGCCTGGATTCAACACTGATTGAAGTATTGATTGAATGAATGGTTCCTTTCTAAAACAAGATTTACCCTGTGGGTATATTTTTTGAATTAATAATTTATCTAGGATGTAGTTAATTGTTCCAAAGAATATCTAGGTACGGACCTTTTTTAAGTAAATACTCCAATAAATAAGAATTAATTTTATTTCTTGGTAAATGAATTGCCAACCCGCCACTGAACTCTCTAGCACGTGATTGTGACCTTCAGACAGCCGACCAATCAGCGGAGCGCGTTACTCGCAGGCGGCACGCTAGGCGCTGCTGAGATATTCGTTCACTTGTCTTTCCGAATTTATTGTGATCAACATATTCGCACAACTCTCTGTATGAAAACTTCATTGCATTTAACAAGCATTGAGGTTACAAATGCATTTTTATTTTTTATTTTACGTTCAGTAGTTTTTGATATACGGCCTTGCACAAATAATATATGCAATCATTTTTTCTGACACTTTTTCATTGTTGCACCCTGATTTCGACCTCAGTAATAAATGTAGTGTAATTGTTGAAGTAGCCATTTCATTAATTAGCCTTTGCCGAATATTTCTGTTTTTTTAACTTCTTTCTAGAGTACATATTGTGGATTCTGTGACTATATTTCTTTTGGGCTACCGAAATCAACCCTTAATGAGATTTAAGGGTGAAATAGTAAAAATTGAGACTGCCAACAATGTTTTTAGGATTTAGCGTGTAAAAATCTATAATAATCACTTTGTTGGCAGCTTTTAACACGTCGGGCCAAAAAGTTATATTTTTTTAGTTTCTTGTCCAGTCTGCAGACAAAAAGAAAACAAGGTCCATGTCTAAAGAGTCAAAAGGGGTCGCTGGCTCAATCATGGCAACAACCAATGGCAAAAGTATGAATGGCCACTAAAAACTGCTAAACTTAACTTCTTGATTAACAGAGCATTATTTCTGGCCCTTAAGGGGTGGTGCCGACGAGAAAGTGCTAGTGCAAACCTAATTATTTGAGGCACTTCTAAATGATAGATCATCGCCAAAACTGCAGTGTAGATAGAGAAGGAATCAATCTTTCACCTGATAAAATTTTCATCTCAATTAAATATCCACGGATTAAGATCGCCTTTAATTAAGGACATTTTCAAGGCGTTCTTTCAAAGTGTTGATCGGAATTTCTTCATTTTTTCACACACTTTGCATCCATTCATGATGAAGCGATGTTAATGTTTTCAAAGTGATCTAATAAATACTTTTGCGTGTACATTTAATTACGTAATTTTTATTTGAATTGAGCGGGTTTAGAAACCCAAGAGTTTTCTGACAAAATGTAGAAGTTTTGCTCGAAAATATGCCTCAATCTTAGCTGGGGGAAGAGAAGGCCGAGTGACGAGGGTGAACAATAGGCAGAGGGCAGAGGGTGAACAATAGGCAGAGATTGTTATCTCAATCCTGTGCAACCCTAACTAACCGAGGATACCTGACCACAATACAACTGGAGTTTCAAAAGAACGTTTTTCCAGAAGGTGAATACGAAGTTCGTCTGGCCCGTAAGGATTAAATATTCAAAGGTCTGGTATGACATGCTAATTTTGAAAAATTGATTTGTTTATTTTGTTGTTGTAAAGATTATAAGTATAATCAATCGTATTACTTGTATACGATTACAAATGGTATAAACTTTAATATTTAGCCCACTTTCAGCAAACATTTTATAATATTTATTAGGAAAAATATAATAATTTGATTATTTAATTAGGTACTCTCTTTACGTTATAATAAAAAAATAAGGCAAATAAATTAAATATGTAGTATAGAAAATGATTACTTTTCATTTAAGCTCTCGTTAATAATATAATTTAAAACTGCATATATATTTTTGAAGTAATTTGTGCAATTGCATTAATTTAAAAAATAGAAACATGTATTTGGGATGGGTGGGGGACGGACATTACTTAGAAATCTAAAATCTAGAACTGCATTCCAAAACGGGTTATTTCGTATCGAAAATTGGTCAGAAAATAGTTTTAAAAAATGAAATCAATTCATAACTTTTTATTGATGTTATATTAGTATTGATAATTATTTACAAATAATTTTTTTATCAAAAACCGTTTAGGTCAATTTGAAATTAATTTTTATAAGCATGCATGACACAATAAAGAAAATTGGTATTGGGAAGTTTTAAATAATTTTTTATTTACAAGATATTTATTTAACAATGGAAATTTGAAAAACAAATAATACTAAAAACTTATATAGAAGCCAAATAATATAATGGCCAAATAATAAAGATATCTTTAGTTCATTGAAGAACACTCTTAAAATGTCGCATGGAAATCTAAAAAAAATTTCCGAGAATTTATGATTTTATAATCTTATACGCTTTGAGCTTACCTATAATTATTTAGTAAAATACAGTAGGTTGTAGACAGGTTCAAAAGTGTCAGCAGCACATTAGTTTTCTTCAAAATGTCAATCTAACATATTTTTTATACATAATATTTAATATTTCAATTTTTACATTAATTCTTCTGCTTCTTTCCCTCCTGCGGCGTTGCATTCTCCAGCAGCGTTTTCTTCTTACGTTTGTAAAATAATTCATACGAAAGTAAATATCCTACACAGACTTTTCGGGAATTTGTTTTGAAGAGCTGCATTAGCACATAGTTCATATCTACATTTATTTACTTTTAGCTACTAGGTAATGGTAATGAATAAAAAAAAACGATGGGTTTGAAAAAAAAGATTTTCAGTGGCAACCTCGTAAAATACAAACACGACATGTACCTACGCTTTTATTTCTTGTTTTGAACGGATATGAAAACAAAAGACCCGAAAGAAGATCTTCCCGAAGTCTAATGGCGTTTTTCACTGGACTGCACTAGTGCTGCACTCTGTTTCAAATTTGCATTGAGTTTTGTATGGTGACGTCATTTCAGTGCAGCCCCAGTGCAGCCAGTGGAAAACGCCATAAAGTAAAGATGAGTTGTAACAAGCTGTATTTACTACAATAATAATAAACGAAGAAGTTGATGTACCGGGAATGCATATTATAGAAACCCTACTCTGGACAACGCCCGGTACTAAATATAAAACCATAAAACTAAATATATTGTTATATTTAGTACCGCGGCGTTGTCTAGTGTAGGGTTTCTATAATAATTGTATATACTAGAATCGTTGCTTGATGTCGTCGGTTATTCGGTTGAAGCTCCACTGTTTGTTTGTGGTTTTGGGCCTAAAAAGGGCCGTTTGCCACGACGTTTCGGCGGACATGGTTCCGTCATCCTAGGTGTCGGAGGTCGAATGGTGAAGTTTTGAACAATGGAGCTTCAACCGAAGAACCGACATCAAGTATCTGCAACGGCTCCCAGACCCTCAGTCAATCAATCTAGAATCGTTTGTTGTAACTAAACAATTTTCACTGTCATGTGGAGCCAGCGGAAATAATAAAATAAGTACACTAAATGAAATATTAGTGAAAGTTATTTCGTCAAAAAATAATTGCAATATGATGCACAGAGAGCTGTACTCTAATAACAACAAGAACGTGTAATATTGTCTAGTAGACGGTAAAGGAGGGTCGTAGACTTCTTGTCTGGAAGTACACCTGCGTATTATAATAGGCAGGATGAAAGCGGCCCATAGTCTCTCAATGTCTCCAAGTTCTTCAAAGAGCTGTGAAATTCCTGATTTTTTGTGTGTTTTTTTGCAAATCTTTTATTTATGGCAATAGTTTAAGTATAATCAGACACGAAATTAAATTACAGTGCTTTTTTAAAATTCAAATATCGATGATAATATATCATCAAAATAAGCGAAGCACTTTTTGTTTCGTTTTCATCTTCAAATATTGGCGAAAAACAAATTTTAAAAAAGCTATTGCATTCAAATTCAAAGTGGAATAATTATCTGGGGTTATAATAATTATATTACGAAAAACTACAATCAAAGTATGTTTGCATATGAGGGGGGCAATTAGGCAGGTATCAGTGGTGCTGAATGGTCAAATCAGACAATGGAATCTACCTGGGATCATAGTCAGGTGGATATTTTGCCATGACAGGTGTGGGTAAGTTTCGCATGGGGAGGGGGAGATGAATCGACTGCTCTGAGGAGCGACGTGGACCTGCTTCCACAAGGGTCCAACCTCGACTGACTCAATACTACCTGTGTCAAATCGGGGAACTGAGCTGCCCCCCTTAAGGTAGGGGGAGCCCCTGTAACGGTACTTTCCGCAATTTTTGACTCATTCGGTCTTCGACCGTTCCAGAGAGAGGTCACGTTTCTCATTGCTCTGATCAAATATTACTTCTTTCGTCGAGCAGGGAGGAAGGGTTGCTTGAGCTGGCTATTGTCCGGCCGAGATCCTAATCTCTAGACTTGACAGCAACTCGATGAGCGGAAGAGAACAATGCCTGAGCGACCCTTTCCCTTTACCTGCTCTAATGACACAACTTATTGACAATTGCCGTACTGATATTATTACGCAGTAGACCTACGTGAAAATTGCGTGTTTTTAACAATTTAGAATACTAATTACAACATACCTCACTTTTTAAAATGGAATTTTAGTGCAATTTTAACTGATGTTATTGTTAATGCTTAGAAACTCTTACAGACATGATGAAATATTTGGGTTTCATTCATTTTTAGGATATTTCGTTATGTTTAAATTATTTAGGTTTGGCATAATACCAAATAAAATTATTCAATTGATTTTAAGTATCTAATTTTCTGTGACGCAAATTTAGTCCGATATTAGTTAATGTGGCCTTATAGTAATACCGGCCCTTATCCAACAAAATGTATGTGAATAATCAAGAATGTATTGACAAAGAATGTGTGAAGCTGAAGCCCAATATAATACTACCTCGTACTCGAAGGAGTGAGTTCATTTATTTTTTAGATCGTTTTAATTAATCCGATGTTTGGACAGTAGGTACTTACATCAACTACCATCATGGTAAACAAAATTTGGATTATATAAAAACGATTATCCACGGAAATCCAAATTCACTAAAAGACAATTAACAAAATAGTTATGCATTCAAATTATAATTGGTATTTCATGGGATATTTCATCCTCTTTTAAATATTCAAATTCCAATGAATTGTAAAAATACAAAAGTATTTCGTAAAACTCATGCGTTCTTTTAAAAGACAAAATTAGACAAAAGTCATCTGATTAGTGATTTCTAACATTTCTTATGCACATTAGAGGGAGTTACTGGGAAAGTTAGAAGCAAGAGGGACAAACACGGGAAAATCCCTGAAGTTCATGTCGCCTGAACTGGGGTAGTTTGCTACGTGTAATCGTGAAATGCAGTGAAATTCATTCACTTGCAGATATTGCTTCTTAGTGAACAGTCGCAGTGATCTGAATATAGCCAAGTTTGAGTGTCATTGGAGTGTCTTTATAATTTTGCTTGATTGACAAGAGAGATATGTTTAGTGTTTAGAGTTTCTGTTTTTACGTAGTATTCAAGTAGACGGGCGAGTGATTTTAGTGCGTTGAGTGCCGTCTGCGTTTACATTTTTCTCGTGTATAAAATAAAGAAAAAGCTTTCTATTAAATAAGTTATAAGAGGGACTGGAGTACCTTTCAGTGTAAGATTTATTTTTTGTTCTTGTATTTGTATTTATTTCGTACCTATATAAAATGCGCACCTATAAGACAAGTCGTAAGCGAAACAAACGATCGATGATAAGTCGTCGGCTGGCTGCCAAAAGGAAGGCAGAGAATAATCCCGAAGATACGGAGTAAGTGTAAAAAATTTACTATCATTAGTACATTTTAATGGCGATTTATAATGATACATAATATTTATTTGTTATTTTTATATTGATGTCCTACTGTAGGTCCATTTCCTATGAAGCTATAAAGCTTATCAACACTCGATTATAATTTTGAAATATCTACATCTTTCACTCTTTGCCAATGGAAAAGGCCGGCTTTTCGTCTTGCTCTGGCTAGTATAGAAAATGTTGTAGCTCGCCATCTCAAAATTACAGTTTTACACAATCGCACTATTCGACTAGAAATAATATTCTGGACGTTTTTACTTTTACTATAGTTTTGAATACTTTAGGTATATTGATTCCAGCAATAATGCTCCAAAATAATAATTTTTATTGAGAGGGCGTACTGAATTTGATAATGTTATTATAACTTATAAGTACCATGCGTTTTCATTTACTTTTTAATGTTACTGTACAGGAGCTTATTAGATGCACTTCTGGGTGAACCAAGTACCAGCACCGGCCACAATGATAATATCTACTGCACACCACCGAAGAGAAGGTCAGTGAGATTTAATTAATTGCAATTAGTTGATATGTGAACGGTGTCTCACAAAGTGTGTTATTTAAATGATCGATATAATGAAAATGCAATATTTTAATACAAAATTTGGTTTAGTTGTTGAAAAAGCAAAGCGATAGCTACTCATTTCGACACTTTTGACTCTGTTCTCAAATTTTTTGCTCTAGGAATTTTCTGCGGGACCAAATGAGATATTCACTTTTGTATTGCATGTACTGGCTCATCAACCCTTTATACACTAAAAAAGTGTAAAGCTTATTATTAACTTATTTATTCACTTATTATTACTTAATAAATAATTTGAAAATAATTCGTTTTATAATGCAGGTTTCAGCAGACTCGTACTATGTCCGCCGTGAATAGCTCAGAATTAGCTGAAGTTCCAATGACGTCATCGCCGCAGACCTCACCGTTAGTACACTCTCTAACATACATCTCGATCATTCAATTTGTTAGCAATTTTTTTATTGAAACATTTGATGGGAACTATCTTATTATGTATTCAGGGAAAATGAAGGCATGGTTGAGCAAACTATGCATCTTCCACCGCTCGTCATTGTCACGGATAAACCCGATGGAGAGTCCGTCATGAACGTGATTCCTGGCCGTCGCGTCGTCGATCTCTTCCACGTTGCGCAACAATTTGCAGAATTTGAAAAGGTGAAACGAATCCACTCTACACAATGCACTTATGGCGCTTTCTTGATATCACGAGAAGAAAGGAATGGGCTACATTCCACCCTGATATATCAATGCAACATGTGCGAAAAGCAGTTCCTGATCAAAACCGATGCGACGGAAAATGGAGTAAACGATGCAGCGGTGTGGGGCTCGCTTTCTGTGGGCATTGGAAGGGCGCAGTTAGAGGAGCTCTTGGGCGTCATGGATGTACCCATCATGACGGCCAAGAAGTTCAGGGGACATGAAGAGAAAATCGGACAGGTAAAAATTTATTCAAATATCTGGATTGTAGTGGAAACAAGTACATGTCACCCTCCTTCCCCTTCCATGAATTTACGTTAGTTTAGCAGTTTCTGTTACTGACGATATACAGGTCAGAGTTTTTCTTCGATCGAGCTGAAATTTTGCACACGTGTTTGGACATTCTCTGGGCGTTGCAGACCCAAATTTTTTTGAAATCTACTGATTGGTTAAAATTTAAATAAACATCTCCTGATAGGTTGAAAGTGAAAATGGTCTTCGACAAATCTGATCAAACTCATATTTTGGCTATACATGTCTAGAGTTTTTCCTCGATCGAGCTGAAATTTTGCACACATGTAGAGACAAACTTTCTGTTTGCAGACCCCAAATTTTTTTGAAATTTATTAATTGGCTAAAATTTAAATAAACATCTCCTGATGGTAGGTTGAAAAATGAAACTGGTCTTCGATAAATCTGATCAAAATCATATTTTGGCTATACAGGTCATAGTTTTTCTTTGATCAAACTGAAATTTTGCACACATGTAAAACCAACCTTCTCTGTTTGCACACCATAATTTTTTTTGAAATCCATTCATTGGTTAAAATTTTAATAAATATCTCCTGATAGGCTGAAAAATGAAAACGGTCTTCGATAATTCTGATCAAACTCGTATTTTGCATGATCATTAAGACCAATATTGTCTCTTATTTTACAAAATTTCATCCCAATCAGTTAAGAACGTATGCACTTATTGAAATTTTTAATATCTGTCAGTAATGAAGTATCGAAATGAATGTTTTCCAGTGCCAATTGAATTGATTCTGATTTGCTTTATGAACCAGGTGCTTAGATGCTATTTTAAAGTTTCGATGAAAAGCATATACCTACTTTAAAGTTGATATCATAATCAGTGCTCGAAGTGGGCCGGTATGGGACGGTATGGTATACCGGTACTTCTTTACACATTTGATTTCATACCGTTTCTTCTCAGAAAAAACGGAATGCTTAAAATCAGATATTCTTGGAAATTTACGTTATTTTAGATTCTAATTTACTCGTATTTCATGGTTATCTTTTGACTGCATATTTCAAGCATAACTATGAACTATGAACATCCACTACAAGATAAAGTAAAATTCATTATTTAATTTAGTTGTTTCATCATGGTAAAAGACTAATCTAACTAATGACATGACAATGGTTGTCAGTGTAATTCTGGAATCTGGACCATCATCTAATATCGTACCAACTCACAGGAAGAAAACAACTCACAGGAAGAAAACAACATCTAAGAAGAATGCGAAAAAAGGTTCAAAGAAAGGTGGGGTATATTATTGTATTTATTGTTGTTACATGTGAAACAATTTTATGTGAATTCATTTTATAATGCCGAATGTGTGTTTATTTTCCAGCTACTCAAGTTCCTCAAGAATCAGATGAAGACTGACCCCCCCCCCCCCTGAGATTCTTAGTAAACTGTCCCCCACCCCACAAGTACTTCAGAAAAATGCCCCTCCCACTTCCGAGATGTTCAGGGAACTCCTTCTTCACACCCGCCGCAAGAACCCCTCCGCGAAGTTCTTGTTAAATAATTATTCTGTAATTATAACTTCAAATTATGACAATAAAATGTACGTTTATAAACACATTTGGTTTGTTTGTACCTCCATCCCACCACAGACGGTCTTGTAATAATCGCGAATACATCTGATAGTGATAGTATAACAGAGTGCAACGACTTTTACTTTCTCAGATTATTGATTCCAGTTATTCTCTAAAATAAATCACACTCCACGAACTTACATCATTGTCGTAAATTATGATTATTCTTTCTGTCAGTTTTTTGTTGCTATTTTAATGTTCTAAAATAAATTCATTTTTGTAAATTGTAATTTTTATTTTTTTTATTTAGTAGCTATTGAAGTTCAATTTAAATATTATATGTCAATTAAATTTGTTTTATATATTATATATTTTCATATAATACCGATTTTATTATCATCAGAGAACAAAACTGAAATGATATTGTAACTTGATAATAGAATGTCAAGCGAAATGAGAATCTTTAGCGAGATGCGAAATATTCGAAACGACTTTGAAAGAGATAAGATCTGATCAGGATGTCCCTCAACCCCATTAGTCGGTTCAGTCAAGCGAAATGACTAATGCGACCGTCATTCTACCTGCGCTCGATGCCTTACTGCAGCTCAAATCAGGCAGTTGGGGCACACCTGTATGCATGCATCCCGCAACAACAAATAACACTAATTAATTAATAACAGACGATCCAAATAAGATACGAGCTTCAAAATAGCTTATTCTCCGCGGATAGTGGTCCTTCATGATCTGTGAAAATATCAGCTTAATAAACACAATGGTTTAAGAGCCTGACCCATTTCAATGAAAAAATGGAAAAAGTTACATCATTAGCGTCGCTCAGGCTCTTGATTAGAATGCACTAAGAATTTGAATCAAATTCCATTAAATCGCAAATGAAATTATCTCGGGTTTAAGCCATTGCGCACTTCTCTGTGACTTCGGGATTAATTACAATTAAATGTTCAACACAAATATTTTTATCCGAACTCAGAGGGGCTCCCACAACCTTAAGTATTGACGTTACTGTCAATTGACGTGTCAAACAACTTGAAATTGCCTGTTAAAAAAGTTTATTAGAATCTTTCTTTTCTGATACTTTGAGAGCCACCATGTTTAATACTCCCAATGTTTCACCTAAGTAAGCGATTTCTCCTATCGAGTTCAAGCAAAATTTGTTCCTTGGATTCATAAACAAATCGTCCTCACGTCTCATCACATCTCCTCCTGACATCTCCTCATCTCCAGTCATTGGTTGCGCCTCACATCGATTTTTGTAGTTCTGTTTTATTTATGTTAAATAAAAATGAAATTCAGTCATTGCAGAAGTTGCAAAACAGGGCCATGAGAAGTATTTTGTGGGTGAACACTGAACAGGTATACCTCTTTTAAGAATATGTGTTCAGCATGTGCATGTGTTCATGAGCATGTGCATGTGTTCATGTGTTTATAATTACAATGTAATTCACAAATGACAATAAAAAATACTGAATACTGAATACACTTTCATGGCTTAATGTTAAAGAACGTACATAAGGGCATTGCTCCAAATGATCTTTGTAAACAAATCACAATTATTAAGGATACTCATTGCAACACAAGGTTAAAAGACAATACAATAATTCCAAAATCTTCATCTAATTTATAGACAATACAATTTTTCATAATGGTATTAGATTGTATAACCGCATATCCCTATTACCATTAGAAATAGTGAGTCACCACATGAATTCAGAAAGGGATGTTGCAAATTCATTAAAGAAAATAAGCTGTTATCGAAAACTGCGTACAATTTTTATACTGGGACAATTTTTATCAAATAACTTGCAATATTACAAGCCTGCCTCCTATATTTCTTTCTTTCTTTGACTGCATTTCCATTTCATTTTTCATAATCTGCTGTTTTAATGTTATTTATGTATTTAATTGTTATATCTATGTATTTAACATTGATTTTATTGTGTTTTTGACAATGAATGTATATTCAACTGTATGTGTTTTATATATTTATGTATATTTTAATAGCAGAACTGCTAAAAAATAAAATGAATCTAATCTAATCTAATCTCCTGAGATCTCTTCACATCTCCTCACATCACCTCACATCTCCTCACATCTCCTCAAATATTTTCTTCACATCTCCTCACATCTCCTCACATCTCCTCCTCACATCTCCTCACATCTCCTCACATCTCCTCACATCTCCTCACATCTCCTCACATCTCCTCACATCACCTCACATCTCCTCACATCTCCTCACATCTCCTCTCATTTTCTGACATCTCCTCACATCTCCTCACATCCCCCCGACGGTTGCCACCTTATCGCGGTGGTGGGGTTTGTGTTGGCCAACGATCCATTGCAGCTACGCCGGCGAGCATATGCTCATGTGTAAGGGCTACCCATGCCGGACAGGTCAGTGGTGAGGTCCAGGCAAAGAGCAGCCAGGGTTGGCCTAACCATGTCCTCCCTTGAATTTGCGGTCCCCATCGGGCCGGCCTTCCCCCTCGAGATGGTGATCCCCCTGAAATCGGGTTCCGCCGGCCCGAATCCTCACAGCCCCCGGTCCGTCCCCATTCCGGCCTGGCCTTCCCACCAGTGCTAGACTCCCCCGGATCGGGCCCGTTAGGTCAACCCCCTCCCAATGTCCTCCACTTGATTCAACAAAGTTTAAAGTAAAATAATTAATGTGCGCAATATAACCTCGTCGTTGACGCGCCTTTAAACCCTATTAATCTAATCTAATCTCCTCACATCTAGGTACTTTTTTTTGCCAATTTTCAGACTAATCTGTAGTTATCTTCAAAAGTTGTTGTCATTGGACATTTTATTCCATACTCTTGTAATATTTGCAAATTTATGCCATAATTATAGGGAATTTTACGGCTATCTTGATGCTTCCGTTTCAAGGCATGTATAGAGCAGAAACTTGCAAACGCATATCAAATCACATGCAGTACGAAGGCTCGCTTCCCAAAGCGTTACACAGAGCGTTTTCCTATAGTTAATATAGGTACACGTTTTCCATCCCTATACCGGCAATGCTAAAATGGCAGTATATTTAGGTACACTTAACACTCTACAAAATGATAAAAAGGTGTTTCAAAGGAATTGTTTGGCTGAATAAAATTTGATGACATCATCCTATGAATGAAATATGGCTTTCCCTTTTGACCTAGGGTAGGTGGTGTTGATTAAATACGAACTGCAAGAAGAAAAGATTTTCCTTGAGTGGGGGTCGAACCTACGACCATTATTCTATGCTACGACCTTCCGAACACAGCGGCTGCAATTTGAACTGCCTTGGTAGCTCAGCTGGTAGAGCATCCTATGAAGTATATTATGCTAACTCGTCATCTAACTCTCGTAGTTGAGCTCTAATTTCATTGATAATAAGACGAATTTTATCATGGAGCCTGATCAATCTAATCTGCTAACCCGTTTCGTTAAAATATCGTGTTATGATTTGTTGTGTGTACCTACATAAGAGAGAGAGAAAACTTTTATTAATAATAATAAAACACTGTCATTATAAAATGATTGCCACTTGGACACAGTATAGCAACAATATCAAATAAGAATAACCATTTAAAATTATGAACATGAAGTGAAAATAACATGAAACAACCCTATACAATAAAACAATTGGTAAATATACAAATAACTTTGAAATAACTAAAGATTATGAAGCAAATGACGTTGATGAAAATGATGAGGATGATGATGATGATGATAATTTATTAGAAGTAAAAAGCTAATATGGACTATAAAGATGATTACGTAAAATGGAAATGGAGCCCTTGAGTGATAATATACTAATGTGAGAAATGAATGATTTACTAAACTTAAATTTACTACAAAAATCCTTAAAAAAACGAGTAATAGTGCCTCTTGAGCCGACGAGCAGTCCTATTACTTCTAACGAAGTGGCGTTGTACTTGTCCAGGAAGTAAGGGATCGTTGGATTGTAGATAGCCTTCTTCTCCATGTCGACCTCTTCACTTTGGCCGGCATGGGATTCGAAGCGGATGGTCGGGTCCATGATGTAGCCGCGACGAGAGACTGGATCAATGGCAATGATGTCGATGCGCCGATTGCTCTCGTCGACAGCCACACCATGGACCTCTTCTGCGACCTCCCAACCTTTCTTCCTGAGCTCGCCGGCGATGGCTGCTCGGACGGAGTGGTGGCGTGTGTTGCGCAGCAGTTCTCCATGTTTACTGAAGCCAAGAACGTGAGGGAGGGTTTCGATCTCGGTGCCGCAACGGCGACACCGGTTCCCGTTCTAACTTCTTCCATGGAGGACTCTCACCGGCGCAACATTGGCGGTCATCTTGATACCATCACGCCATTCCGAGCTTGACAGTCCATTCATTCTTGAGACCCATGAATTAGCCGGTGTATATTCGCTATAGAGCACAGCTCCTCGACCTTTCTGTGACAGAGCACACCATTTGGTGTACTCCTCTTCTCGAAGGCGGTCACGAATGATCGAGGGCTTGACTGGACTTGGCGTAGCGTCAATAGCGTTGTCTGATTGAGTAATTAGTCCGAGCTTTTCGAGACAGAGCTCTCTCTCCTGCGTAAAGTTTCTTGTTTCCAGGACGTAAGCGTTTCTGCTCTTCTCGAGGACGTTACATATGTTTATTTTCTGGATAAATGCCTCCCATCGCGCCCTGAACACATTTAACCCTTTATACTTATGTGACGTGTAGAGCATGGAGTCAGGAGTGTCGAATGGCAATGAAACGATTTCCTTGATAGTGCTTTTTATTATTTTATCTAAATCGTCTAGGAATGATATTGGTAAGTTGCAGACTGCGGCGTTTTGAAGTGGATATACAAGAGTGGGAAATATGTATTGCGTGAGAATCTGTAACTTTTGGTGAGGCTTCAACAATGGTGATTTAGTGAGTTCTTCTAATTTGGATCTTAAGTCATTTATTAGTTTGAACCTGTCAAAAATTATTGCTTGGTTGAAGGTGATTCCTAAATATCTTATGGTTTCATGGTGACCAATTGCTCTAACTGAATTATGATCATCCAGAGAAATTATAGATTCATTTAAGGCTCCTTTTTTGATATTAATTGCAATTGATTTCTTGTTGTTCAGTTCCAGGCCAAGCTCTGCTAATCGCTGACGAATAGTGTTTGTGAGTACTCGAGCTGATTCTACGTCTTTCGCGACCACAACCAGATCATCTGCAAAGCCCATGATGGATATGCAGTCGAGCTCGTCCACTAACCTGTAACCATACTGCGATGATACCTCCGGTTCAGACAATTCGTCCAAGATGTGATCCGTCGCCAGATTATAAAGCGTGGGCGACAAAGGTGCACCTTGCATAACCCCTCGATGCAATGGGATGCGTTTAGTTTTCTGGTTGTTTGCTTCGACTTGAGAAGAGTTTCCTTCTTGTAGATTGATGATTAGGTCTTGTATCTTGATGGGTAGAGGCGATGAACGTATTGTGGCGGCTAGATGATCGTGCCCAATATTGTCAAAGGCTTTTGTAATGTCTAAGAAAACCAGAGTTAAGTTCTCTTTCATCGATCGAGCCCTTTGTAATAGAGCATTGACGATTGACACATTTATATAGGATCCCGGAGAAGTGGTAAAACCTCGTTGATGTTCGTTGAAAGACGTGTAACTGCGCACGATCTTGTCCAGCGCCCTTTCAATGACACGGCGTAGTACTGAACATATTGAGATGGGTCGCCAGTTAGATGGAATACTGGGATCATCTGATTTATGAATCAATACTGTCCTTGCCTCTTGAAAGCTTGCAGGAACCCAGCCTGTTCTCAACATCGTGGATCCAATCAAAGAGAGAATTTTGACCACTCTTTCCGACTTGACTATTCTCATGATAACTTGATCTGGTCCTGGAGCTGTATCCATTCGGATAGACTTAACAGCTTGTTCGATGATGGATGTTGACATTGTTAGTGAGAACGAGTTATTTATGTCGTCCCTCTCGACGTCCGTCAATTTACTCGCGTAATGTTCTCTCTTGTGTTCATTTGGTGTCGAAAATCTTCCTCGAAATTCCTCTTCCAAGATAGCGCTTTCAATCCGACATTGGGGCTTCTTGCTGTTAATAATCAGATTCACAGCTTTTCTCCTTTGGTTATAGAAAAGATACTGCGCTTTTTGATACAGGTAATCCTCCTTACGTTTCTCTCTTTCACGCTTTGACTTACGTTCAGGATTAATAGAGTCCTTATATTGTCTGTCATTACTTTTAAATGTACCCTTTTTCCTGGCGTTGTAATACCGTGTAGCTGGATTTTTTTGGTCCTGGAAGAAGTACAATGGCTGTGACGAGATACTCAGTAAACTCCTTCACTTGAGTCGAGAATTGATCTGCAGTGCAAGGTTCTATGAAGATTTGTATCCATTTGTCAAGTTCAGAGTGAAGTTTATCGGTATCACTTGATGTTCCTGATTTCTCTGTTGATTCTGCATCTATACTCTCTTGTTCGGTGACTTGCTTGTTATGTCGGAGCGATACAGTTTCCCTGTATTTATCAGGATGAGCTCGGGTGATGTGAGCTGATAACCCTTTATACAACTTCTTACAATGAGGACACGGTACTCGAGTCTCAGCTACTGGCTCAGTTATGCGCGAAGTTTCGTCAGCAACAACACTTGTAGTTCTAACAGCAACTGGACTGGGTATCACGTTGGACATGACATCTTGTATTGGCGATAAATGGTGCATTTTTTTATCGTGAATTTTTAATCCTCGTATCGTTCTAAAGTACTTGGAACAAACTTCACATTGATGCTTGTGTTTACCTACTTCTAAATCTTCTAATGATGACAGGGTTCTTCCGACGCTCTCTTGACTAATGACATTTGATACGCATTGCTCAAAATGATCCAAAAAGTGCAAGTGCATTAAAGGCGGGAACTCTTTCATGCAATTGGGACACGCGATCGTAGTCGAGGTTTGAGTCGAGATGCCATCAGATGGATTTCTATCTTCAATTGAAATCGGTACATCTTGATGCCTTGATCTGAGAGCACGGCCACTCTGGTCAGGATTCATCTTACTGTTCTAGTAGGCTCTATCATGATACATTTTCAACTGTCTTTTTCAAAATTATTTTCTTCTCAGATTCAAAACTTACAGTTGCAAATATAAACTTACTGCGATGTTATAATGACAGATTTATCATGTCAAAGTGTACAGCAGCTCATAAGGAAGAAAATGGTATGAAATTTATAATATATTACTGTCTGGATTACAATAAAAAATTGCAAAATGTGTGGAGCGATGATCGCAGCTTCTTATTGAAAAGAGAAACCAAAGAGACCTTTCAAAGAGACCTTTAAAGAGACCTTTCATTGGAGCTATTTGGAGACTCACGATATTTTGCAGGCTGTTAATATAGTACGTCATCATTATCTTCAAAATATGTTTGGGAAATGTTTGGGCAAGAAATCAATGAGAAGCTTTAATTATTGATTGATTGTCATTTTTTTTGCCATATTACAAATTTTAATTGAAAGAGCTTTATGCGTATTTACATTTCCTAAACACTTCATTTGGCAAATAAGTGTATAGATAGGTACATGGTCCAAATTTCGAGTGATTTGGTTAGGAACTGTCCGAGATAAATGTACACCTGTGACTCTACACTAGTTACTTAATTAATCCTAAACCATCTTCAAATAATACCCCACTGTTGGGTGATAAATTCGTAGCATTATGTATTTCCTTTTCTAGTAATTTTTATTAATTTTATGTAGTACAATTAAAAAGGGTGAAGCTACTTCTGGCCAGATTTAAACTTATATTTATTAATTAATAACTAAGATTATGAGTACTCATCACTGAGGTGTAGATAGCTATAGTCCATCATGGTCCATCATCTCATTAGATAGTTCATCATCAATATAGTTTTTGTCATGAATTTTCTCTTCGTGCACTTTTCTTTCCCCTTTGCCGCCTTCTTTTCTTGATTAATATTCTTCTTTTAATAACAGTTATTTATGACATTTCTTCTAGTAATGATTTTTTTTAAACGATACACACAACATTCTTCTTCTAATCTTACAATTCAACTGCCTCTTTTTCCAATTCAAATTCACCACACCAATCTCATTCTGAACACCATACCATATTTTTCCATTGTTGTGGCTTTACAGTTTTGAACCCTTTTTATTTTAAACCTCGACCCCAAAGGTGATATGTTTCGAAAAGATAACTTAATATTTTTAAAGACATTTTATAATATAAATTAATGTTTTAAGAATTTAAATATAACTGTAATAATATTCTGTACTACTTATTTACTTTAATATGATTGAATCCTGAATAAAATATGATTTAAATGTCATTATTTATGTTATAATTTTGATCGCCATAGAAACAATCACGGCCTTCTATAAATTCATAAGGAACCACTTGTTGTTTACAACCTAGATAACTCTCCTTGGTACAGTAGTGCTACACACCCAACAAATCATAAAACGGTATTTGAACGAAACGGATTGGCTGGTGGTCAGGTTCCTTGACAATAAATACTTGTTATTATCAATGAAATCAGAGCTCAACAACTAGACGTAGATGACGAGTTTATTTATTTCGTATGGGGAAAAAGACAAATTTTTTTGATTTTATAACAAATAAAAACACTGTAAATATACTTCAAATCCTAAAACTATTATAACATAAAATGTGATGAAATTTTAAGTCTAAATCTAGATTTTCCAGCCATGAAATAGCCTCCGGTGCAGCTTCATAGAGACTTGTCGGCTCACCAACAAATGCTCTCAGCTCACACTCGAAGGCTATGTGGTCCATGGATTGTATTTCGGCCCCGCAGTCGCATTGAGGAGAGGGTTGGTATCCCCATCTATTTAGGCACTCTGCGCTCCTGCCTTGACCAGTTCTAATCCGGTTGAGGGTTCGCCATTGACGCCGTGGAAGGTCGAAACCGGAAGGACGTGCTGTGGGATCCTCGATTATCCCCTTGTCACGCGCCGAGCTGTTTAATTCCCATTCTTCCTTCCAGGCATTCAATATACTGAAGTCAGAGCTAACAAGTTGTTCTGCTGTCTTCATGGGAGGACGCCTTGACTTCAGCCTATGGCCATTTGCAGATCCCACATCAGCATAAATCGGAAGGTCCAAGTTCCTCTCAATTTTGTTATACTCTCTTAGAAGAGCCGACTTTCTGAGTATATGGGACATTATCCCACTTTATTAGTTTCGCTGTCCGAGTTGAATTGCTAAGAGCAATTGAAAGAAAATGAGGGGAAATATTTTTTTTAATTTGTATTACGTACCCCTCTACATGTTGCAATCACTATTTTTGTGTTAATGTACAATAATATTTTCAAATTTGCTACTTTTATAGGTGAAAAGTAACCTCCGTCCCGTGTCCGTCTTTGAAAAGTCAATGTTTGAGCGCACGGCATTTAATTCTGAGGCAATGAATATAGTAAGATGATTTTTTTTAGTGAAAAGACCACGCAAAGTTTACATATACACAGATGAAACATCAGTTAGTCCACACAATTAATTGTAGTAAATGTTTTAGTGGCTGTCCATCACTTTGGTTGTAACCTCCGTCCCGTTTGAAAACTCTGGCTTATTATATTGTAGAGTTGGTAGTACAAACCCAGATTTTTTTTTTCATTGGTTCGTCAACCTGTCTTCATAAATTTGCTGCTTACTTCATGGCGCTCTGATTAAATGACAGAAAATGAGAAGTCATTTTCTATCAAAAAAGGTGAGAGTTCCCTTTCTCTCGTGTCCACCCCTGTATAATTAAAACGTGTCAGGCTACATACTAGCACTAATTTTTATTAATTTGTACTATGTTGCCCTGAAATATTTCCAGAGTTTCGAGTTTCTGGCCCCTACCATTAAATTACTGTCGTCATTTTCCTGTCCCTCTCCTGTCTCTCCTGTAACTCCTGTCCCGCTTAACTCCTGTCCCAAAACAGCAATTTCAATGGGGTCGGGAAGTACGAAAATTTTAAATTTTCATTTTTGTATGATCTGATGCGATACAAGTTACTACTATATGTATAATAGTATGTTAGAATAGAAAAACTCTTGCAATGAGTGCTGTAAATATGATTTTCTTGGATTTAAGTAACTACCGATTCTCCGAAATAACCACTGTCCCTCCCTTAAAACTGCCGAAAAAATTTAAATTCTGCTGATAGCATCTGTTTATATTTGTTTTCCTTAAAATGTTTATAATAGTTTACTCATTTTATTTTAGTTTGTGTTATTTGCATTAAGATTTTCATGTGCAAAACTAAATGTAATGTGAAATTTTGTTAAATTCCTTCAAAAGCTTTTGTACAATATTGTTCAGAGTCTTTAGCTTTGCTGCCGAATTCTGTAGATGTTCACGAAAGGTTAAGCTTCTATCAAACACAACACCAAGATATCTAGGACAGGGATTATGGTTTAGTACCCGATTGTCCATGGTGACTGACAGTTTAGCATTTGCCATATAGTTGTTTAGGTGAAAGCAGGGTACTTCGGTTTTGCTAGTACTAGGCCAAAGCCTCCAACGACGGAAATAGTCACTTAATGTTGCCAAGTCTGAAGAGAGTATATTTTCTGAAATCCGTATATCCTTGCTTTGTGTTGCTAAAGCAATGTCATCAGCATAAATGAACTTTCTTGAGTAAGTCGACGGCAGATCACTAATATATATGTTGAAAAGGAGAAGGGTTAGTACAGATCCTTGAGGTAAACCGTTATTCAATCTGTATGGTTTTAGTTAGCATAGTTAGCATAGTTAGCATAGCATAGCATAGTTTTGTATAGTTAGCAAAGCGGATATGAATATGATGCAATCATATTTTTTTCAGCTAATCCATGCTTTTGAAAAATAATCCATTGAAGTTGCACATAAACTCTTTTGGTAATTGTTTTCAACCTAACATGCCCGTCATATATTCTGGGTCATTTGCAGTTTTTTATGCCTCTATAATCTTGGGCACTTCATGTTTCTTCTCAAAAAGTAGTCAAGTAAAAAAAATAAAAAATTCGGAAACACAACATTTGAAAGTTAAAGCAAAAATAATATGCAAAACTTGCTTAAATATAGTAACTTACCTCTATGCTTATACTACTATCGAGCATGCTCTGAAAACGCAACTTTTTGAACTTCCTCTAAAATTTTAAAAATATGCTTAGAAAAAAGAGAACTGAGAAGCTTTATTTTTTATTTTTTAAAGTATTGGTTAACTATAACATGGGTACCTACTCTAATCATTGCTCTAACGTCAGAAAATGTAAATTTTACCTGATTACCAAAATTGAACCCTGATCTCAATAAAATATTTATATTTATTTCTATGTCGCACCGAGAGATTTTTTGAAACCCCAAAATAATCTCGTACGGAGGGACTAAAATAATTTAAACCATGCGTAATATGAAAATGCGAAAAATAATTAGTACATCCAATTTTTCGTCGATCTTGAAATATAAACAGTTAAACAGATTAGATTAGTTTGGTTTAATGGCGCGTCAACGACGAGGTTATATTACGCACATTATTTGTTATATTTAACTTTGTTGATCATAATTGGAGGGCAATGGGAGGGGGTCGACCTAACGGACCTGATCCGGTGGAGTCCAGCACTGGTGGGAAGGCCAGGACGGATAGGGGACGGACCGGGGGGTGTGAGGATTCGGGCCGGCTGAACTCGATTTCAGGGGGATCACCATCTCGAGGGGGGAGGCCGGCCCGAGGGGACCGCAAATTCAAGGGAGGGCATGGTTAGGCCGACCCTGGCTGCTCTTGGTCTGGGCCTCACCACTGATCTGTCCGGCATGGGTAACCCTTACACATGAGCATATGCTCGCCGGCGTAGCTGCAATGGATCATTGGCCAACACAAACCCCACCACCGCGATAAGGTGACAGCCGTCGGGGGGAACAGTTAAACATCAACCTCATGGATAGGTACAATATGAGTGCCCACCAAACTCGACTTAAAAGTAAATTGGATCTTCTTTTTCAGCTTGCTCACATTGTCTTTTAATTTGGTGTTTATAAGCTAGAATCGCCTAAGAAAAGAGCAATTCTAATTGCTCTTTGACTTTTAGCCAGAATAATCGTTTTTTTTCTGTGCTATATTTACAAGTTTTACATTAATCTGTACCGTTCATAATCTCCGTTTTTTGTGTGTAAAAGTAGTGCCTTAATGTGATCAAAATAACGTGTTTTTATATAAATTTGTTTCAATATATTCAAATCTTCTATCGTGTGCCGTTACAGGACGCTATTTTTTTGTTGTGTGTTTGTGTCGAATTCGAAGAACTGCATCTGTTTAGTGTCCCCCGTCACACCCCCTGTCCAGCTAGTTCCAGTGTTAATGAGCCGTGACCGTTGTTCTGGTGAACGAAGCTCGCAACCTGCTAAGATGTTCGCCGCCTCTCAGCCCGAGTCCTCATGTCCATCTGTCACCTGTCAACATTGCGGACTCGGGTTCAAGCCGCGAGGAATCAGGACTCACATCGCGAGGGCGCATCCAGAACATCGCCTGCCCAGCTTCACCCCTTCAACAGAGACAATAGCAACCTCCACCCCTTCAACAGCAACGGCAACAACACAGACAATTCCAGATTTAGAAACTCCAAGCCTATTAGAACAACAAATGAGAATTGAAATTGAACAATTAAAGCAGAAGACTCTGGCAATGCACAACTACATAAACCTAGCAAATAATTATATAAACTCGCAACACACAAAAATAAATCGTCAAGAAGAGATAATCTCACAACAATCACAAGACATTAACTTATTATTCAATCGTCATGCAGTTCACGTGCTGGATCTCTTACAACTGCATCACATTCCAGCATATTCCATCATATCTCAACAGCAACCGCAAAGTGATAATGATAATGAGATCAAAACTTTTGATCTCATTACGCCATTCAAAACAGCCGGCCAGAATCACGAACCAAACATCATTGACATTATCACCCTCGAGGACTCTTCTCCCCCCGCTCCACCCCGCCCACTCACACCATCTCGCCTGCCGACCGCCGGGCATGTTGGAGACGTCGTCGAGACCACCCGCACCGCCTCCAGCAGCCCTGCAGAAGTCCGACCAGCTGACCGGCAAGCCACCACGCGGCCGCCACGTGCGTGCCAACTGTCATCGCGAGCCACTGTGACAGCGCCGAGACACGCGGCTCTCACTCGCTCCAGGGATGAGAACATTCTGCTTCTTGGAGACAGCCAAATCCGAGATTGTCGAGAGCTCTTAGTAAACAAACTTCCACACTCGACAATACGAAGCTCAATGGTACCAAGTGCCACGGCCAAAGACATCTTGGCGAACATTGACAGTGTTCTGCATCCAACTATCTGGAAGGCTCCAGACACTGTAGTGCTGTCATGTGGCACGATTGACATAAATGAGACTTTTAAAGAATCAGAAGAAAAAAGCCTCATTCAGTTATTCCGGCAATCAATTTCAACATTTAAGAAACATCAAGTTCGAGTGATTGTAGTGAACATACCATACAGGCACGATTCTCCCCATTTAAACAATAAAATATTCAGTGTAAATAAGTCCATAAACAATATAAAGAAAGATTTCCCAGATATTACAATAGTCAATACAACAGACATACCTCGAACTTATTATACGAATCACGGACTGCATTTAAATCCTGTCGGGAAAATCAATCTGTGTTCTAAAACCGCAAAGGAAGTATTATCGCCCTCGAACTTTGCAATGGCCATCAGCCAACCTGACAATTCACTGCCAATAGCCTCAAGAGGTTACCCACCTCTTCCGACTCCCCCACGTAGCCGTCGAGTGCATCCCCGCTGGTGACCGACCCGAGCAGCCATGAGATCAGCAGACAACAAGCCACAAACATTAACAATCATAACCAAAACACCCAGTCTCTCAAGAATAAAATTCAATCAATAAAAGTGTTTCTCGAAAATACACAGCCTGAACCTCACATACTTTGTCTCACAGAACACTGGTTTAAATCCGAAGAAGAAAGTAAAGCATATCCCTTTAGTAACTATATAAATGTATCAGCATATTATAGAAATACACTGACTCATGGTGGTTCTTGTATATATGTAAAGAATACACTTGTAGCTAAAGGAGTAAAAAAGCTGCAATCTTTTAGTGTAGATAAACATTTTGAATGTGCAGCAATTGAACTGATAGATAATGTAAATAAAGTAGTCATAACAAGTATTTATAGGGCTCCGGATGGCGACCCAGCAATATTTCTTTCAAAGCTGGAAACATTACTACGCCTAGTTCTGAAAAATAACACAACACATCTAATCATCTGCGGTGACTTCAATATAGATTACATTTCTGACAGTAGCCTGAAAAATCAGCTAGACGCACTGCTCAACACTTTCAATATGACTGTAACTACAGATGAACCAACTAGAATCACCAAAACATCAGCAACCGCAATTGATTACATTATAACCAATTTAGAAGACAGTCTTTGGGACTCAGAAGTCATCCGCTCGAGCATTTCTGATCACGACACTCAAATCATATCCATTCAGTGGCATAATAACCAAAATATATATTTGAAAAAACCAACTCGTAAATATAATAAAAAAAAAATCCTTAGATTTAAAGAAACACTTAAACAGGAGAATTGGGAAGATGTATACCACAGTGATCTGATGGTCAATGAGAGCTATGAAATATTTCATCACAAATTTCTGTCATACTTCAATGATGCATTTCCGTTAAAATTAACCTTTCCTAAGAAACCATGGAAAAATTGGATAACTCCAGGTATAAGCATTTCTTGTGTTACATTAAAATTTCTGCATCTACTTTGTAAATATAATAATGATGATAGTCAAAATACAAGAAACTTTTATAAAAAGTACAAGAAAATATATAAAAGAGTGTTGACATCGGCAAAAAAGATGCAAATAGACAGAGAAATTGAACAATCAGATAATAAAATAAAAACAACCTGGAACATAATAAAAAGGGAGTGTGGTAAGGACAGAAAACTTGATGACAATATTAAAATTATTGAAAACAGTGCAGTAACAGTTGACCCCGATATATTAGCCAATAAGTTCAATTCTCATTTCATTAACATTTCTAACAATTTGAATAAAATTTCACGCCCCTCAACGAAAGACACCGCTCAGCAAATTTTAGTCGAGTCGACACCTAAAACATCTAACTCAATGTATCTTCACCCAACAGCAGATGTAGAAGTACACAGAATCCTTAGCCACTTGAAAAACAAAACATCTACTGATATTGATACCATCCCTTGCAAAATTGTAAAACTCAGCTCAAAGTATATCAGTGTACCACTAGCATATCTAGTAAACAAATCTTTCGAAACGGGTGTCTTTCCCAATAAACTAAAAAATGCAAAAATAATTCCCATTTATAAAAGTATGATTAAGATAACATTAGAAAACTACAGGCCAATTTCGATGCTCCCTGTATTCTCCAAAATATTTGAACG
Organism: Leuctra nigra; assembly: GCA_934045905.1. Lineage (NCBI taxonomy): Eukaryota > Metazoa > Arthropoda > Insecta > Plecoptera > Leuctridae > Leuctra > Leuctra nigra. The sequence goes on along the minus strand of OW203762.1, from coordinate 340,218 downwards.
TATAATGTATAATAGACTACTAGAATTTTTTTCCCAACATCAACAACTATGTGACGAACAACATGGTTTCAGGCAAAATAGGAATACAACATCTGCAATATACGAATTAACTAATACGATCCTCAAATCAATAGACAAAAATGAAAAAGTAATGGCCATATTTTGTGATCTGTCAAAGGCATTTGACCTAGTTGACCACAAACTCATATTAGATAAATTAGAACAAGAGTTAGAGGAGTAGCACATAAATGGTTTCAATCATATTAAGAAGAACGGCAACAACTAGTGGAAATCAAATACCAAAACCAAAACACAGGAAAATTAGAATCACACTATTCAGACAGTCAACTAATTACTTGCGGGGTCCCACAAGGAAGTATCTTAGGACCCCTTCTCTTTCTTGTGTACATAAATGACCTCCCATTAAATGTAAATGTAACCGAAGCTCAAATCATTCTTTTTGCGGATGACACCAGTGCCATTGTAACAGCAAAAAACAACACGGATTTGGAACTCGCAGCCAATCATATCGTCAATCTTCTTAACAACTGGTTCATAGCAAACAAACTTCTACTTAATGAAAACAAGACGAATTTAGTTCATTTCAATAATAAAGGAGGAGATATTTTAAATATAAATTCTATATCCAGGCCATTAGCTTTCTCAGATAGTGCAAAATTTCTAGGAGTACATATTGACTGTAAAATGAAATGGGAGGATCATATACAAAAACTTGCAAAAAAATTAAGCTCTGCATGTTACGCCTTAAGAAATATATCAAAAATTGCAAACCTTAACACACTCAAATCAGTATACCACTCATATTTCCATTCAATTATGAGTTATGGAATAGAATCCTGGGGAAACTCAAAAAATAATAGCCTAATTTTTAAAATTCAGAAAACGGCTATACGAATTATAATAAAATCAAACTGGCGTTCTGTATCAATTAAATCAAATCTAAATTCCAACGTCATGATAATGCCCAGTTGCAAGGAAACATTTCAGGACCTTCAAATTCTAACCATGCCATCTACATACATATATAAAGTACTCATGTTTGTCAAATGTAACCCCCAAACATATGTTTCAACCTCTCATGAATACAATACCAGACACAAGTGTCTCATTGACGTTGATAAACATAAAACAACACTGTTTGAGAAGGGACTGCGCTACAGCGGAGCCAAACTGTTTAATATACTCCCAAACCACATTAGAGATCTACCATTAACTCAATTCAAATTTGCAATTAAAAGATACCTCCTGAACAATAGTTTTTATTCGATTGACGAATTCGCCGAAAAAGGTTTCACCGAAAATATGTCTCCTTATCAGTTGTAGCTTTGAATAAACCAAGTGTAATCACATGTATCATTATTGTATAATATTCTGTAATTTATTTTCAACTGTAAATGTTTCTGTAATATATTTTATTTTAACCCTATGGCGACTGCCATCAACTCTGTCATATTCAGTATTCTATTGAATATTAAATACCAAATCTAAGTTTGAATGTATATTATAATTCATTAGAATTAAATTATTACTAAAATAAGAGTGTCATATATATAGAATATATAACATGAATGTACCAATTTCCTCGGAAGAGGGTCAAAGGTTACAAATAAACAAATAAAATAATTATATTTCATAATTTGAATGGTTCAAAAAATAAATGTCTAATTTATTGTCAAAAAACAGTTTTCTGCAAAAAAAAATTCTGACTAAATTTTGATGATTTTATATGCAATAAGATTATTAATTTATGAGGTTTTCATAAAATTGGGTTAAATATCAGTATCTTCAATATCTAGTGGAGCGGTCGCTCCACGCCAGCCAGGTCGTACGGCGCGCGCACACTCTCATATAAAGGCTGGAGCAAACCCACTTTTACTGTAGGCATCAAAGTGGCATTTTCGGCCTACTGGATCTTAAAATTGGGAAATCTCACATTGTTGCGATATATCTTAATTTCGAGCTATGGCCCACCCTACAACATTTACCAAATTCGGGAACAATAGGTTACGCCCTTTGCACGCTAGAGGGCCGTGAAAACAGTGTTATAGGGCGGTTTTCATAATAATCGTAAATCACGTAAATCACGGAGGCCGGGACAATCACGGAGGCCGGGACAATCACGGAGGCCGTGATCAAGTGCCGGCAGCTGATGTGAAGCTCTTCACATTTTATTGTTTTTTTATATGTTTCTTAAAGTTTACTAACCCGAAATTGATATTGAGGTGAGTGGAAGTAGTTTATACATATCTTGTGATAATAATTTGGAGTTGATATTATTATAGAAGAGGAGAATAATAAAGAGAAGATATTGGCTTTCTCATTTCGAAAGGAAATTTCACAAGGAACAGGAGATTGGTTTTGTTATTTCACGGCCATTTGGCACTGTTTCTCGTCAACAACCAAGGTTCAATATTTAAGAAATCAAGACCAAATATCAGCAATGCCAGCACGAACACGAACCGTTAAAACATCTAATGGTACTCAACGTGAGGAATTAAATAATACTAGAACTAGATCTTCCATGAGTTCAAGAGAGGAATTAGGTCCCTGGACCGAGGAAACTCATACCAGCCCTATTCCTGACCAATCTGCTTTCATATTAAATGAAACCATACAGCCAAGAAGGCAGAAATGGACAATGGAAGAGTATAAGGAGATTATGTGGTGTCATACATATGTTAGTCATACTACACTGACTGGTAACATGAAGATGACTTTTCAACTGTGGAGAAGAAGAAATCCTCATATACGGCCTAACATGGATTCAAACAAACTGGCTAATCAGAGGCGGTACATAATTAAGAACAACAAGTTGACAGTAGATGAACTGAAAGTGATTGAAGAACATGTGAAAATGGTTATTTCAAGAGATAATGGTGTTCAAGATGAGGAAGTAGCTATTGAAGATCAAGATCAAGACCCTACTAATATTTCGATACCTGCATTATTATCAATGACCCCGGAGAGATTGAGACTGAGGCCAATCCTGAATGGACAACTCCGAGTGGAGGAAACAGGAGGTATTGATGAAACAGGGGATATTGATGATCGTGATGGAGGGGAAGAAATTGAAGATCGAGATCAAGATCTTACTCATTGTTCGTTGGCTCTACTCTCATTGGATCCGGAGGTGGTTGGTGAAGTGCAGCACTCGGACCTAGAGGACGAGATCATGGAGCGCTGGAGACAGATGAAGGCGGAGTCGACGTGGTCCAGGGGGAAACTTCCTAAGTTGAAGGTGACGAAACAAACTAAGAGAGTCCTTATTGAAGTTAATTCTGCGCTAGGAAAGATCGCGTTAGCAAATGATCACATAAATCTGACTGACATCAACATCTTGATATATGCAGCTGCACAAACACTATTTAAAAAAAATAGGTTATGAGATCAAAGAGAACACCGGGCAAAATAGTAAAAATGATCAGAAGTGGAAGAAAAGAATCCAAACCCAAATTGACGAATGGAGGAGGGAAATATCTCACATAACAGAAATTCTACAAAGTAAGGAGTTATCAATAAAACTACAAAAGATTAAAGTTAAACTTGGGTTTAAATACAATATTGCAAGCTCAGATGATTTTACTCGTATCAAAGAGATACTCAAGCAGAAAATACAGGCGAAGGCCCAAAGAGTGAGAAGATATAAGAAACGAGTGTTGCAGTATCAGCAGAATAAACAGTTTAATGAGGGAGCTAAATCATTTTACAGAAATATACTCAACAAACAAATTGATGTAAAAATCCACCCTCCGATTGAAGATATTGAGCAATTCTGGAAAGGAATTTGGGAGGATAATAAACAGCACAATCATGAAGCTCAGTGGATCAAGAATATGAAAGAAGAGAATTCAACAATACCGGAGATGGAATGGAGAGACATTACAGCTTTAGAGGTATCAAAACAACTATACAAATCAGCCAATTGGAAAGCTCCTGGGTTAGATGGAATACAGAACTTCTGGCTAAAATCCTTTACAACTCTTCATGGTCGGATAGCAGATGCTTATAATAGTGCAATCCGTGATCCAGAAGGTGTTCCCGAGTGGCTAACCCAGGGTAAAACCTGTCTTTTGCCAAAGAGTCATGAAACGCATCTTCCAAAAAACTACAGACCCATTACTTGTCTATCCACAATGTACAAGAACTTGACGGCCATCATATCGAGCAGAATGCATATATTTTTTGACCAACAAAATATCATGCCGATGGAGCAGAAAGGATGTAGCTCAGGTTCTTTTGGATGTAAGGACCATCTTATGTTAAGCAAAGCTATCATGGAGGATTGTAAGAGAAATAAAAGAAACTTGCACATGGGGTGGATAGACTACAAGAAAGCGTTTGATAGTGTTCCACATAGTTGGATTCTTCAAGCTATGGACATCTATCGATTAAACCCTAAACTGATTAGATTTTGCAAATCAATCATGACAACCTGGCGAACTAGTCTTACGCTTAGGACTCACAAGGAAGTAATCACGTCTGAGGGTATTTCAATAAAGAGAGGAATATATCAAGGCGATTCTTTGTCACCGCTTCTTTTCTGCATGAGCCTCTTTCCTCTAACAAGCATGTTAAACAAATCTCGATGTGGATACAAAGTGAAAAATACTGATGTAAGAGTAAATCATCTAATCTATATGGATGACATCAAAATATTCGCCGAGAAAAGGGAAGAGATGGAATAAATGATTGGTATTGTTAAACGTTTTAGTGATGATATATGTATGGAGTTTGGCTTGGAGAAATGTGCAACAGCTGCATTTAAGAAAGGGAAAATAATATCATCTGAAAATATTATTGTTGATAATAACTCTTCAATCAAGATGTTGGATCCTGGAGAAGCATATAAATATCTAGGAATTGAAGAAGGGAATGGAATCCAGCATGTAGCTATGAAAGAAAAGTTGGTTCAAGAATATCGGAGGAGAGTTCGTTTGATATTGCAGACTGAGCTGAATGGGAGAAATAAAATTCTTGCAATTGGAGCTCTTGCACTGCCAGTCTTACAATACAGCTTTTGCATATTGGATTGGAGTCTCAAAGAATTAAAGAATATTGACAGAAAGACCAGGAAACTACTAACCATCCACAAGATACAACATCCAAGAGCAGATGTTCAAAGATTGTATGTCTCAAGAAAGCAAGGTGGAAGGAGATTGTGTCAGGTGGAAGGCTCATACAGATCGGCAATGATTGGGACTGCCGAGTACATACGACTAAAGAAAAGCGATCACTTTGTGAACATCATCAAAGTGAGTGAGGAAAACAGACCAAAAACCTTATCGATGTTATCATTAGCAGACAAATTCAAGTCTAGCATTAACATGTTGAATGTACAAACACAAACAGACAAGGATATTCTTCACCAGGTAAGAAAAATTAGAGAAGTCGTCAAGTCAAAACTACAGGACCAATTATGTGATGAATGGGAGGGGAAAGCCATGCATGGTCAGTACCCAAAGAATATGAAGAAAATATTTATTAACAGGCCAAGTACATTCAATTGGCTTGTGAAAGGAACCCTTAAAGGCGAGACTGAATCCTTAATTGTAGCTGCACAAGACCAATCATTAAGAACGAGAAGCTATGAGAAGAGGATTCTTAAGACTGGATCGAATGGAATGTGTAGACTATGCAAACAGCACGAAGAAACGATTGACCACATAGTGTCAGGATGTCCAGTGCTAGCTAAGAAAGAGTACATCGAACGTCATGACAAGATAGCAGCTTCCCTTCACTGGGCAATATGTCAACATTTCAACCTCCCAAAATCCACACATCACTATGATCATCATCCACCTCAAGTATGTGAAAATGGAGATGTTACATTAATATGGAATGAACAAGTACGAACTGATAGGACCATCTTAGCCAACAAACCTGACATCATTATAAAAAATATAAAAGATAGCACATGTCTAATTATTGATGTTGCTGTTCCTATGGATGGAAATGTACTGAAAAAAGAGTCGGAGAAAATATTGAAATACCGAGACCTCCAAATTGAGATAGGACGGATGTGGAAACTGTCAACCAAGGTATGTCCTATAGTAATTGGAGCGCTTGGAACTATCACCAACCACAACCAAGATTATGTGAAAATGATCCCAGGAGAATTTTCTTGCACCGACCTCCAAAAGCACGCGTTATTGGGATCGGCCTACATCATCCGTCGAGTCATCACTTGAACCACAGAAACTACAAAACCCAATGCAGCATAGAATCACGGTGTGATTCCGCTGCATGAATGGATGTTTTGCCAATATGTTATAATAGTGTATTGTACTGTATTATAATATATTGTGAATAAAGACAATAATAATAATCTCAGTAGTAGTAGTAGTCTCCTGGAATTCAAATCCGGTAAACAGGCCACAGCCTAAACGGCTTAACCGATTGATCTCACATTTTTACCACGTGTGCACTTTTGGCGTCTGATTTGCCCTCCCCCCCTTGACTTTTTTTGTGCCGCCATTTTGAAACCGGAAGTGACATTATATCTCGACAACGGCTGAGCTGATTGGAACGAAAATTGCGCCAAACGATTCGGACGGTCAACTATATGGATTATAAAAAGCAACAGACTAAAATTTATGTTAACGAAACCGGAAATGACGTCATGAAATTTGAAATACATCGATTGGCATTTCGGCAACAAATTTGATCCGATTATTTTGATATTTATGTAACGTATGTACTTTTGATATCTCATTTGACTTGTTATAAAACCAACCGGAAGCCGCCATTTTGAAACCGGAAGTGACATCATATATCAATAACGGCTAAATAGATTTTAAAGAAACCAGCGCTAAACAATTTAGACGGTCAACTTTATGTATTAACATCAATAATATTTGCAGTTTTCCATACCAAAACTGGAAATGACGTCACACTTTTTAAGAATCTCACAAATTTACATGTTGATGCAATAAATATACTATTTCAGACAGCTTATAATAAAATGTAATCATTTTTAAATTATAATTCAAGGAGTCAGTGATTTCAGCAGCCATTTTGAAACCGGAAGAAACGCCATATCTCGAAAACTGGTTGACAGATCGGTATGAAACTAGCGCGAAACGATTCGGAAGGCCATCTCTATGGAATAGGAACATTCAAACTAGAATGTTCCTTTTTATGAGACCGGAAATGACGTCATTCAAATTTATAAATTATTATAATCCCCTCCTATACAATAAATACATATTCAGAAAGCTTAAAATGATACACATCATTTATAGTTATAAATTCGTTGTGGCAGTGCAGAAAGTTCAGCAGCCATTTTGACAACGGATATGTTGCCATATCTCGGAACTTGGTTGACCGATTGGAATGAAACCTTTGCTATTCTTCATGAAAATAACCAAATTGTAAAGGGTGATTTTTTTTAAGGATATAGTAATTGTTCATTCGATTGTCACAAGTTGTAAGAATAAACTAAAAAAAGTAGTGATATCCCATTAAAAAACACTTCGTGTAAAAATAACAGCCAAGTCTCTTCAACTAAAAAAAAATATGAAATCTAAAAATTCTGCACTGAAAAGTAGTGATATCAAAAAATGAGCCAAGTCAAAACTTTATTTGAAAATCAAAAAATACTTGGCGCATCGTTTTTTTAGGGCATTATAGGTGTACTATGTATTTGGATATTTTATGTATATTTTATAATTGGCCTATACTTCCAAGCTTTTTATATACACGATGCGCCAAGTATTTTTTGATTTTCAAATAAAGTTTTGACTTGGCTCATTTTTTGATATCACTTCTTTTCAGTGCAGAATTTTTAGATTTCATATTTTATTTTAGTTGAAGAGACTTGGCTGTTATTTTTACACGAAGTGTTTTTTAATGGGATATTAGTTTTAGCGAAACAAAAATGTGTTAATATTATAAGTGAGGGTTTATATCACGCGGCACACATATGCCGATAAAGAAGACATCCCAAAGAGCTTCGACTGCCCACAGATATGCCGACTATAGCAGTTTAGGCTTTGGGTATTATAGGAAAAGGGTATTTTGAACTAGAGCCTATATTATAACCAACATTAAGGGTCAGTCTTTCAATACTCTACTCACTTTCAAAAGGTTGATTAAGACCATATTGTCATAACAACAACAACCAATAACATCTCTAGAATGACTGTGCATTGACACATTTGTTGCCTACGAAACCGGGACTTGAACCCGGGATCTATTAACTTGCCGGGCGATAGCTCTACCAACTGAGCTATCAGGCACATGGACAGTCAGTCAATGGAGGGATGGTGTACGGGCAGGATTTTTGCCAGGGTTGGGATCTAGTGGAGCGGTCGCTCCACACAGCCAAGTCGTACCGTACACTCACAGTCACTCACCATACCGTAAATGCCTATATAAACTGAGGAGCAGACCAAACACTTTTACTGTAAGCTACAAATAGCATTTTCGGCCTACTGGATCTCAACAATGGAAAATCTCTCATTGTTGTGAAATGTCTTAATTTTGAGCTATGGCCCACCTGACAACATATACATCACGCGACAGCAACCAGTCATGCCGTTTACGACCTAGAGAGTCGTGAAAATCGTAAAATAACACCGCCTTCATCTGCTTCTTCTTCAGATGATGATGATGATGATGATGATGATGATGATGATGATGATGATATCAGAAAAGGTTGCTATCACTGCCACAGCCTAAACGGCTGAACCGATAAACCTGAAATTTTTACCACCGGAAGTGACGTCATATATTACAAACGGCATGACCGCTTTTACGGAAATATAAGGCTTATGAATTCAAAGGGTCGTTCATGAGGTATCAACTAGATTGTTTTCTTGTTACCTATACCGGAAATTATGTCATAAATATGCTAAATGACACTTAATTCACAACTTTATACTTTTAAATAGATATTTAGTAAACGTACTTTGTAAATAATTATACATTCAAGGTTGCAGTGTTCTCGGCCGCCATTTTTAAAACCTGAAGTGACGTCATATCGAAAACGGTTGTACCGATTGCAACCAAATTTTGGAAATGTGTAGGACTAATAATTATGAAATAAAGACGACATTATTTTTGGCCGCCATTGTTAAAACCGGAAGTGACGTCATATATCGAAAGTCGGTTGTACCGATTGCAACCAAATTTTGGAAATATGTAGAAATAATAATTATGCATTCAAGACGGCATTATTTTCGCAGCCATTTCAAAACCGAAACTGACGTTATATATCGAAAACGGCTTTACCGATTGCAAACAAATTATAAATTTATGTAGGACTTATAGTGATTATGAATTCAAGACGACATTATTTTCGGCCGCTATTTCAAAACCGGAAGTGACGTCATATAACGAAAACGGCTGGACCGATTGTAACGAAACTATTCTCCTATTCTTCTTGGATAATCATTTTAATCTTATACCAAACACAACTTTTCTTAGTAACCAAATCGGTTGAGGCGTATTTTTTTAAAGAAATTAGTCCTTACTCGGACGTGCTACAAGCTGTATGAATAAACTAACAAAAGATGTGATATCCCAGAAAAAAACACTCCGTGTAAAAAAGGCAGCCGAGTCTCTTTACTTTAAAAAAAATCAACACCGAAAAGGAGTGATATCAAAAAAGGAGCCAAGTCAATGACATTTCAAATATTTAATAATATTTTTGAAATAAAAGTATGTAAACACCGAGAAATACTTTACAAAAGGACTTAGCGCATAGCTTTTTAAAGATATCATTCTCTATTTATTAATCCATATTACCTAAATATTCCAATAAATACACATAAGTGTACTGTTACTAACTTGCAATGAGAAACAAATTAAGATATTTTTATCGTGCTCTAGATTTCAGTTGTTTTAGGTATATTATTGCCGGGTTTTAAGGAATTATGGTTCGAGGTGTTGCACGTATCCGTGCTCATTTATCAACGCGTTTCACAGAGCGTTTTCCTAGTACCAAATTTGGGAACAAACGTTATGCTTTTTGCGAGCTTGCCTCTCACTTCGACATCTTCTTTAACTAAATCACACCCTCTCGCATTTTACCTCCCTCTTTGCCTATTCCCCAGCTCCAACTTTGCAAATTCTTTCCAAGGTATTCTTTTCTTGTCCAACCTTTTCATATTCCCAAACAATGGGAAATTCCCAAATTTCATATTATCAAACGCCCTCTACTAATCCTAAAGCACAATCTTTCTACTCCCAATTCCTTTTTTATCTTAGTACTTCTAATCTTATCTAATTTTGTAACTCGCTTCGTACTTCTCAGGAACTTCATTTTTGTTGCTAGTATTTGGGTTTCTTCTTTTCCTCCAATTGTCCAAGTTATTGTTAAATAAATTAGGAATGCATGTCATAAATTTTTTATACATTCAAATAAAGCAACAACGGGAAATTAATTTAAATTCTGTGCTCCCAATGTTACAAGACTGATAATAATGAACGTTCTCATGAGCTGAAGAATATTCCCCTCTTCATCTCCAGGCGAACACATCGACGAGGAGATCCAGCGCAAGCGCAAACACTTGGTGGAGATCGACAAGGAGATGAAGAAGCTGGACAGAGAAGTGACTCGTCTGCGCATGCTCCGTGTGAGCGACGCGCATGTGCAGTCTAAGGCCGTGCGCACGCAGCGAGCAGTCAGGACCCTCGAGCAGCGTCTGCACGTGGAGACGCTCAAGTACAACGCCATCAACGCCGAGAACGTCGCGATGAGAGCCGACATCGCCTCGTTGTTGCGTCAGAGGCGAGAGTTCAACGCCAGCTATCAGAAGCTCATGAGCTCGCTGCAGCAGGGCAAGAAGGTGAGTGACGTCATCAGTTACTTAGTTAACTTATATTTAAGTTAACTTATAGTTATTTTAATCCAGAGTTGGTCCTACCCGGCCTTGGCAACATAAACAAAAACGTATAAAGACAATATTTGTGCACGAACTCTTAGAAAATCTGAAAAGAGACACGGGGTTTGGGTACAAAATATTTTCTTGACAAAATCATGGAGTTTTATACACATATAGGTTAAACTCCATAGAAGAATTGGCAGTTATTTTGAACAAAGATGGTCACAAGTTGCGGTTTCCTTTCGAGTTGTTTGGTTTTGCCTGCTTTGCGCCAAAGCGCGGCAAGCTGTCAATGTCACGCACAGGCACAGCTGGTGATGAGCAGTGGTTACTTAAGAAATAATGAGAAAGAATGAAAATCACATTAATTATATGATTTCGATATAAAATTTTGATTAAATATAAGATTTTGTTTTTGTTATGGCTCGAAAAGTAAACTTGCAACTGAATTTAAACTTAAATTTAAATTGTTTCTCCTTTTTCATTGCACTTGGAAACACGAATTGACAAAAGAAGGCAGTGTAAGGCTCTATCTCTATCACGTATCAGTTATTTACGCGCAAAAACATGATTCTAAATACACTGCCTTCTTTAACAAGCATAGTTCGCGAATGCGAAGCACAGTCATATTCAAGGAGGCAGTGCTTACCGCAAAATGGCGGATGGAAGTTCCAATCATCGAGGAGTTAACTTAAACTAGGAGTTGATCTAGTGGAGCGGTCGCTCCACGCCAGCCAAGTCGTACGGCGCGCGCACACACTCATTTAAAAAGGCTGGAGCAAACCCACTTTTACTGTAAGCATCAAAGTGGCATTTTCGGCCTACAAGATCTTAAAATTGGAAAATCTCACATTGTTGCGATATATCTTAATTTCGAGCTATGGCCCACCCTACAACATATACCAAATTTGGGAACAATAGGTTACGCCCTTTGCGCGCTAGAGGGACGTGAAAACAGTGTTTTAGGGCGGTTTTCATAATAATAATAATAATAATAATCTCAGTAGTAGTAGTAGTAGTAGTAGTAGTAGTCTCCTGGAATTTAAATCCGGTAAACAGGCCACAGCCTAAACGGCTGAACCGATTGATCCCACATTTTTACCACGTGTGCACTTTTGGCGTCTGATTTGACCTTCACCCCATAAATTTTTTGTGCCGCCATTTTGAAACCGGAAGTGACGTCATATCTCGTCAACGGCTAGACCGATTGGAACGAAAATTGCGCCAAACGATCCAGACGGTCATCTATATGCATGATAAGTAGCAAAAGACTAAACATTATGTTAAAGAAACCGGAAATGACGTAATGAAATTTGAAAATCATCGATTGGCTTTTTGGCAACAAAGGTTGATCCGATTATTTTGATATTTATGTAACGTATGTACTTTTGACGTCTCATGTGACTTGTTATAAAACCAACCGGAAGCCGCCATTTTGAAACCGGAAGTGACATCATATCTCAATAACGGCTTAATAGATTTCAACGAAACCAGCGCAAAACAATTGAGACGGTCAACTTTATGTATTATCATCAATAATATTTGCAGTTTCTTATACCTAAACCGGAAATGACGTCACACATTTTAATAATCTCACAAATTTTTATTTTGATGCAATAAATATACTATTTGAGACAGCTTATAAAATTGTAATCATGTTTCAAATATACTTCAAGGGGTCAGAGATTTCAGCCGCCATTTTTAAACCGGAAGTAACGTCATATCTCAAAAACTGGTAGACAAATCGGTATGAAACTAGCGCCAAACGATTCGGAAGGCCATCTCTATGGAATATGAACAGTACAAATAGAATTTTCCTATTTATGAGACCGGAAATGACGTCATTCAAATGTATAAATTATTATAATTCCCTCCTATACAATAAATACATATTCAGAAAGCTTAAAATGATACACATCATTTATAGAAATAAATTCTATGTGGCATTGCAGAAAGTTCAGCAGCCATTTTGAAAACCGAAGTGTTTCCATATCTCGGAACTGGGTTGACTGATTGGAATGAAACCTTTGCTATTCTTCGTGAAAGATCATTTAAAGCAATTATTTAGGACCATACGCTGCTATTCATTAGTGGTAACGAAATTGTAAAGGGTGATGATTTTTTAAAAGAATTTAGTAATTGTTCATTTTATATGTGTCACAAGTTGTTATAGAATAAACTAAAAAAAGGAGTGATATCCCCATAAAAAACACTTCGTGTAAAAATACCAGCCAAGTCTCTTCAACTAAAAAAAAATATATGAAATCTAAAAATTCTGCACTGAAAAGTAATGATATCAAAAAATTTGCCTAGTCAAAACTTTATTTGAAAATCAAAAAATACTTGGCGCATCGATTTTTTAGGGCATTTTAGGTCTACTATATGTTTGTATATTTTATGTATATTTATATCTGGCCTATACTTCTAAGCTATTAATATACACGATGCGCCAAGTATTTTTTGATTTTCAAATAAAGTTTTGACCTGGCAAATTTTTTGATATCATTACTTTTCAGTGCAGAATTTTTAGATTTCATATATTTTTTTTAGTTGAAGAGACTTGGCTGGTATTTTTACACGAAGTGTTTTTTATGGGGATATCACTCCTTTTTTTAGTTTATTCTAACAACTTGTGACACATATGAAATGAACAATTACTAAATTCTTTTAAAAAATCATCACCCTTTACAATTTGGTTACCACTAATGAATAGCAGCGTATGGTCCTAAATAATTGCTTTAAATGATCTTTCACGAAGAATAGCAAAGGTTTCATTCCAATCAGTCAACCCAGTTCCGAGATATGGAAACACTTCGGTTTTCAAAATGGCTGCTGATCTCCTCTAGATCAACCTCCACAATATTACTCCAAGATAAAAAGGTGTTTATTCCATGTAAATCGATCTTAGATCGACTCAAAAATTAGCTGGTCTTCGTTACTTGAATGTTTTAATGAAAATATATTATCTACAACGTTTTATCTTTTTGTAAGTCGACCAATGCATGTGATTGAATGCATGTGATTGAATGATAACGGTATTCATCCAATAATTAGCGGCGGCGATGGCCTTGTCGTTTGCTTGCAACAAGTCTTCTATTGTGCACGGATAATCTAGAAGAGGACAGCTCAGTAGATGACGCGGGTCCTGCACAAACAACTCCGCAATCGCACAGGATCGATTGCGCTGATCGATGGATTGATCGATTCGGCTGGCAGGAAGCCTCACTTCTGCAGGTTGGTCTTGCATCTCGGTACCCCGACTCTCATGTGGTTCAGCGTTCTCCACCCTACATAAGGTAGGTCACCACCTGGGGCCAGTTCTTCCTTCACTGGAATGTCAGGATTGTCCAGCTCGCTCCTCCACTTGGCGATGCGGTTCGCTTCCTGCGTTCCTTCCAGGACACGTGTTCGTGAAAGGAAGTTCTTCCTGGACCGAAGCCGCCGTGCCGCTGGCTGATGTCCGTGGTGAGCGAGTGTCGGGTGTCAATGTCCTGCTTCAACCTCTCCACATCTGCAGCGATGTTCCGTCGGACAAGAGGTGGAGCTATCCCGATGATCGGATTCAGTTTATGAACTGGAGTCGGCTTCAGACATCCCGTCACAATCCGACTGGTTTCGTTGACAGCGACATCCACCTGATTAACGTGTGCAGAGGCGCTCCACACTTGTGCGGCGTACTCCGAGGCAGACAAGCACAGTGCCAGGGCAGAGGTTCTAAGTGTCCGGGGGTTGGCTCCACACTGGTGCGGCGTACTCCGAGGCAGACAAGCACAGTGCCAGGGCAGACGTTCTAAGTATACGGATTTGCTCGTCAGCTTCTTAATGATGTTATTTCGTACACATACCTTACCTCTGGTGTTAGCAGAGTGTTGCCTGAAAGTCAGAGTACATTCAATCACATGCATTGTTTCCTAAAACCGGACCACGGAACTATGCATGTGATTAAATGCAGGTTATTGAATGATTTTGATTGAATGCAGGTGATGCTGGATCTGATCGAGCAAGCCACATTGGCCTACGACCAGCGCGAAGAGGCGGATTCCATGTTGGATCATCTGCGAGGCGCGCGCAACCGCAATGTCGAGATGCAGAGACAGCTGATGGAGGAGATGGAAATCTCGCTTGACCGACAGAATGCGCTCAGAGACTTCCTCAGGTACACACTGATACTTGTACCTGGGGGTTCTTGTAAAAGGGTCTAGGTGGGCCCTAAACTGCACTTAGTTGGGACCAACTCGTAAGATGAGTTGGCCCCTTATGCCCCACCACCGCATCAAGGGAGCAGTCCATAGGTGAGGTTGTTATTATAATCGAACCCTCCCACTAACTCCACATATTCCACAACTGCGTTAAACCTCTGTATTAAAGTCTGGATGAGTCAGTTCTGAAAAAGGATTTTGAATTTTCCAAAGATTTGATGTGACCGTGAGTTTATGTAGAACACTTTAATTATATTTTTATTTTAATTTTTAGTTAGAATATATGCTATAAAGGCCGATGCACAATTGACTCGGACGGACGACGTGGACGGACGACGGACGACGGACGACGGATACGATGTATAGGTATGACTTCTGCGTCGGCCGTCCGCGTCCGAATTGTGAACAGCGGAGTGAATTTGTCATACCTTGGCATCGTATCCGTCTCCATCGTCCGTCCGCGTCGTCCGTCTGCGTCAATTGTGCATCGGCCTTAAAGCTTTCATCGCCTTCAATATTCACAAATACATCACTTTTACTCCGTTTCAATCTTTACGTACTTGCCACATTCAAATTAAACTTATTTCAGTCTTTCAGTGAGTCTTAATGAGATTAAATGAGGCAAGTCTCAATAATATCCTTGGTAGTCTGGTGCAGTGGTTCATTTTTGGGTTGTTGAGAGCTGTCGTATCCCCTAACTCATTTGGTTAAACCCCTCACAATTGTCATAAAATGGTGCAGGAATCGCGAAGAAATGCGTACTGGATTCAACCATGAAATTCAAAATGTTTCCCCTGTCAATCGCCGAGCGTAGCAACATTAACCACTTGTGTCCTATTAGTCCCGACCTGACAGAATGTTCTCGCAGGATCAAGGCGCAAAAGAGGGTGATGTTGGCGGTAGAACAGCGCAAGGCAGACAAGAGGGACAAGGACAGAGCGAGTCTGGAGAGGAAGATGGCCGACTACAGCGTGATCGTGCACAACATCGAGACGCTACGTCACGAGGAGGGCTTCGGCGAGCTGACGCAGGCTCTCGCCGCGCATGAGCAGAACAACTGGGCGCTCTACAGCCACGTCATCGAACTACATCGCCTCACGGAGCGGCTACAGGGCGAGGTACTCCAGGTCAGAGAGGAGTTCGACGTCGAGACCAATGCGATGAAGAAGATCAAGCTGGAGAGGATCAACACTTTGACGGCGCTGGCGAGCGAGTTGGAGCAGAGGGAAGTGGAAGTGGAGCAGACGGAGTGGGAGCGGGAATTGGCCAAGTGTCAGCTGAACAAGTTGCTGGCTGACGTGGACCATCTGTGTCACAAGGTACTCATTGCTGTCACTTCTAAACGACCGAGCTGTTTAACACAACACGGGCAGTCAGGCTACAGTCTTCTTGACGCTTCGTTCAGAAGGTCGTGATCAAAACAATTGCAATCTGTCATTATGTTGATTTTTGGTGAATAAATAACTAGTTTTCGCAAGAGTTTAATGAATAGGTATATGATGTAACTAGGAAAACGCTCTGTATAACGCGTTGATGAGCGAGCACGGACACGCGCAACACCTAGAACCGAAAATATGTCTATCGAAAATATCATTAAAAGCCAATAATTCTTGAAATTCGTCAGACTTGTAGGTATAAAAATCTCCAAATATTCCTAAAGTATTAGTCCCAATAGCCATGCAAAGTTTTAAGTTGATCGATTAAACCTTTATGATTAAAATGTTCCTTGTTAAAATTCAAAAATTATAGGATATTTTAAAAAAATATATACATGGGACCACTCATATGATATAAGTGCGTGTACTTACACAATATTAGACCATTAGACGATCTGTTGAACGGTCATATCAGTTTCATACGTTTGAAAGTTTCTGCTCTAACTACCTTGGAACTATAAAGAGTCGAAGTAGCCGTGATCAACATTTTCGAGAAATTTGACAGATAACACGCGTCAGTAAAATGTCAGTAACTTTTGAATTTAAACAAAAATAAGTCTGAAAATTGTCAAAAATACAGATAATGTTTGTCCCAATGACCATGCAAAGTTTTAAGTTGATCGGTCATACGGTTCTAGTTTAAATTTCAAAAATCATATGAAAGATTTTTAAAATTTTAACCAATGGGAGGATTTGGCTGAAACTTTGTATGATTGAGTACAATGTTAGTGGTAATGACATGTCAAAATTTCAAATTAATAAAACAAACCAATCGAAAGATAATTTTTTTTAAATTTGAACCAATCACGGGATCCCGTTCAAAAACAATCCCAGGGACCGCATAGAGTACGTTAGTATGTGTACAAAATTTCAGATTGATTGCTTGAGCGGTTTGACCTAGTGTGTGACCACAAAAAAAAACACACAGAGAAAGTGCCATAAGAGTACCGTGGTGACGCTCGCCTAACACACACACACAGAGAAAGTGCCATAAGAGTACCGTGGTGACGCTCGCCTAACACAAACACACAGAGAAAGTGCCATAAGAGTACCGTGGTGACGCTCGCCTAACACACACACACAGAGAAAGTGCCATAAGAGTACCGTGGTGACGCTCGCCTAACACACACACACAGAGAAAGTGCCATAAGAGTACCGTGGTGACGCTCGCCTAACACAAACACACAGAGAAAGTGCCATAAGAGTACCGTGGTGACGCTCGCCTAACACACACACACAGAGAAAGTGCCATAAGAGTACCGTGGTGACGCTCGCTACGCTCGCTCAATTAAACATGCCGATTGTATTTAATTGTTGATGTACGCGCGAATTCCGTACGAAAGGGTTGAGGGTAGAAACAAGTGGACTGTATACTAAGGATGTGACATGGAGGCACTCACTTACTTGAGATAGTTGAACTGCAGAATAGTTCGTGATGCCTCGTGGTGATGATGGTAACGTGAGCAGGCCGGCTCGATGCAGCTTGATCACGTGTGTACAGACCGAGTTCGTTATTGCTTGTTTACAGAGCAAGCTCTTGAGTAAGAGTGAGAGTGCGGGGTGATTTCAAGGGCAGAATCACGTGGTTATAGGTCTAGGGGTTGATGGGAACGGAAATTATAGGAGGAAAATTGCGCGGGAAACTGGCGCAAACATACCGGCCACCAAATTTGGCC
This sequence comes from Leuctra nigra, assembly GCA_934045905.1. NCBI lineage: Eukaryota > Metazoa > Arthropoda > Insecta > Plecoptera > Leuctridae > Leuctra > Leuctra nigra. The sequence continues at coordinate 322,060 of OW203762.1, read as the reverse complement.
CAAAAATTTGTAGTCCAAAACTAAACACCAAATCGAAAACGAATAGGAAAAACCCATAACCGAAAATGAAAAACGAAAGCAGAGTTCTAACTTGGCTTGAGTTAGAACGAAATCTATCTACAAAGAATTCTAGAGACAGAGGAGTTCTAGAACAGACTGGTTCAAGAACAAAACGAGGAGAGACAGAGAAATGATACGATATACAATGTTTCCTGCGCCCTTACGCCACAGGAAGAGTGACGAGTTTGTTGACGGGCCTTGTATATGTGCCTGTCGCCGTTCGGAGGGTGACGACACGTACGACTCCGTCACGTCCGGGGTGGAGCTCGACCACGCGCCCGATCGGCCAGGAGAGGGGTGTGGTGGAGACTTCCAGGATGAAGACCACGTCACCGACGTGGAGGTTGGGGCTGCCGCGTGTCCACTTGCCGCGTTGCATCTGGGTATGGAGGTTCTCTGTTGACCAACGGGTCCAGAAATCTTGATGCAGCAGGCGGACTCTTTTCCAACGGGATATATGTGACGCGTTGTCGGGCAGCAATTTCTCGGGAGGCGCCAACAGGGTAGCACCAATCAAGAAGTGACCCGGGCTGATGTAGTCTTGACTTTCAGACGGGTCTGGAGACGTGGCGCACAGTGGACGGCTGTTGAGAACGGCTTCGATGCAAGCAAATTGCGTTGTGTATTCCTCGTGTGTTTGCGGCGTGTCTCCTATAAGGCGTTTCAGTAGAGCCTTGGCGGATTCACCCCAGCTTCCCAGAGACCGCCAAAGTTTGGGGCATACGGGGGGTTGAAATGCCAAGTGCTGTATCTCAAAGCAAGAAAGTCTGAGATAGAAGTCTTGGATTTTGACAAAAAATCATAGACCTCGCGAAGTTGTCGAGCCGCGCCAACGAAATTGCGGCCACAGTCTGAATATATGTTCGACGGCAGACCTCGACGAGACAGGAAACGATCAAGGCAGGCAAGGAAAGCCTCCGTGGAGAGATCGGAGACAACTTCCAGATGGACTGCCTTCGTGGCCATGCATACAAAAATACACAAATAGCCTTTCATGATTGGAGCCTTTCTTCGGTTGCTAGATTTGACTTAAAAAGGACCAGCAAAATCGACACCGACACAAGCGAAAAGTCGAGAAAGTTGCACTCGAGGTGCTGGTAAGTCGGCCATTTGAGGCTGAAGCGGACGAGCTCGAAACTTGTGACATGTTAAGCATAGACGAATGCGTTGTCGCAGCAATCCACGGAGCGACGTAATCCAAAATCGTTGTTGAATTAATGCTTGAACGGTCCGTGGTCCTGAATGCAGCGAGATCCTGTGCATCGAATCGCATATTAATGCCGAGAGATGCGCCTGCTTGGGTAGCAGAAACGGATGGCGGGCTTCGTCTGGAAGTAGAGAATGCCGCAGTCTCCCGGCCACTCTGAGATGCCCGGTTTGATCGATGAAAGGTTTCAACGAAGCTAGACTGGTAGACACTTCTTGGTTCTGACGCAGTTGACTGAGCTCAACTGCGTAGTAATGTTGTTGAGTGACTCTGATGAGGAGGTTCAGAGCTTCTTGAAGTTCGCTCGGTTCCAAAGGACCCGAGGGAGGCGGAGTGTTGCGTCGCTTGGCCAAGAGAAGGCGGGTGAATCGCACGACGTGGCCAAATACACGCTGAGCGCGGAGAAGAGTAGAGAACGTCTCCAGCCGTTTGAAGAGAGAATCGGGCTCAGATTGAGCGACGAGGACGACGATTGAAGGCTTCATTTCGGGAAGATCGAGGTTAGCGTCGGATGAGACGCTGGAGCGAGGCCACACTTGAGGAGGAGAGCGTAGAAACGGTGGGCCGGTGAGCCACAGAGGATGGTCCATGAGCTCAGCTGGGAGTATGCCACGCGATGCACAATCAGCAGGATTATCTTCTGACGACACATGAGCCCAGTCCGTGGGCGATGAAGTCTCCAACACTTCGACGACGCGGTTTGCGACGAAAGTTTTGAGGCGATGTGGTGGAGTTGCAAGCCACGCGAGGACGATCATCGAGTCCGTGTAGAGTACGACGGAGTCAATGGTGAATGTCGAGAGGGACGGCAGCGTCGTCTGGACAAGCCTGGACAACAAGAGTGCAGACGACAATTCCAACTTAGGAATTGTGAGTGGCTTGAGGGGAGCGACCTTGCTTCTCGCGCGCAGCAACGTGGTGAGCGAAGAAGAAGGTGATTGCGTGTGCAGGTACAACACGGCGGAGTAGCCCTTCTCAGACGCGTCACAAAAGCCAACAAGTCTTTGTGAGCTGTGACTGACGGGGAAGGAGCGTGAGATGCGGAAGTTGGCGAGCATTTGTACGTCAGCGACGGAACTGAACCAACTTTGAGCGAGTGAATCTGGGAGAGGATCATCCCATTGTAAATGAGCTGACCACAGCTGTTGCATGAATATCTTCATCCATATTACGAAGGGTGAGAGAAAACCCAAAGGGTCAAATATCCTAGCGATGTAGGACAAGGCTGACCTCTTCGTTGCTTGACCTTGAAAGGGTTGTGTCTGGAATAAGAATGCGTCAGAACGCGGGTCCCACATTAGGCCAAGTATCTTGATGCCTTGTTCTTCTGTGCTGAACACGAGGGGCGTCTCTAGGTGCTCGTCAGAGAGCGAGGTCAAGGCGGCGGAATCGTTGCTGGACCACTTGCGGAGCTCGAAACCTCCGCGAGCTAGTAGCGCTTGCAATTCCGATTGCAAGATGAGAGCGTGTTCGAGATCTTCAGCTCCGGACACGACGTCGTCAATGTATGTTTGATGTTTGATGGCGTGAGCACCAAGTGGGAAGCGTACTCCTTCGTCATCCACCAGCTGATGTAGTACTCGTTGGGCCAAGAAGGCGGAAGGAACTAGACCGTAAGTCACGGTGTTGAGCTCGTACTCAACGACGGGAGATTCGGGACGAGGACGCCAGAAAATGTGCTGATGAGCGCGATCTTCTGGCTTGACGAGTATCTGACGGTACATTTGACGAATGTCGGCGCAGAGGGCGACGGCGTGTGTTCGGAAGGTTGTCAGGATGCTGGGCAGATCAGCTTGTAGCTTCGGACCACTCAGCAAGTTCTGGTTGAGCGTGACGCCGTTTTTAATCCGGTGATGAGGCGTTGAAAACGACGCGAAGTTTGGTGCTGGAGCTAGTGATTTTGTGAACACAATGGTGAGGTATCACATAGTCAGCGGGTTTCGAAGCGGGTTGCATGTGATGAGAATCAACATAGTCCTTCATGAAGCTCCGATAGGCTTCGTCGTGTTCAGGGGTGCGCTTGAGGCGGCGTTCTAAACTGAGATAATTCTGGAGTGCGCCGGCGCGATTCGAAACTAGGGGGGAAACCGTGGGCTTGAAAGGGAGAGAGACGGAATATCTACCGAGTTCATCACGCGTGTGAGTCGACACAAAGTGATTTTCACACAGTTGCTCGTCGGGGTCTTTCTGTTGAGGACGAGAAACCTCTTCGGCCTCCCAGAAGAGGCGAAGAGTGCGATCCAACTTCGTGGTGCAAGCGAGCATGGAGAGCGGTGATTGAGTCTCGACGTCCGAGTTGAGAACGGGTCCCACAATCACCCAACCGAAAACAGTATTCAATGCTGAGGGACTGCCGCCGATTATCAAGTCTCCATTACGTTGAAGAATGTCGGGGTAGAGATCAGCGCCTATGAGGAAGTCGACCTGATCGGAGATGTGAAACTTGTCGTCCGCGAGATTAATGCCGCGGTATTTCTCGAATACGTCTAGAGGTACAGAGCTTGTGGGCAACTGACCTGAGATGGATGACAAGACTAACGCCAAGACGCTGAGAGGTTGATCTCGTTTGAAGCGCGACGCGATGGAACAATGGACGGTTCCGTACACTTTTGTGGACGCTTGTCCAATGCCAGACAATTCCTGGTGACTAGATTGAAGTCGTAATCCCAGGCGATTGACTAGAGAATGAGTAATGGCCAAAACTTGCGACCCAGAGTCAATGACTGCGCGAACGGGTTGCAGTTGACCAGCGTTGTCCTTGATCAATGCGCGGACGGTGCCGAGAAGTGCGGCACGTTGCGTGTGCTGCGTCTTGAGCTGACAAGCTAAAGCTGTCGTTGCAGGAGTTGCCGAAAGTTCCGGGGACGCGAGAGTGTCCTCGAGAGTCTGATGATTGGCAGAAACAATCGGTTGTTGGATGGGGTTGTCCGACGATCTCGTAGGATGAAGCAGCGAATGATGCGTTCTGCTTTCACACACGCGACATGCTCCTTTGGACTGGCAGTCCTTTTGCGTGTGAAGTCCTAAACAGTTGGTACATCTTTTCAGAGCGAGCAAAGTGGCATGCTTTTCTGACAATGGTTGTTTGGAAAACAGAGTGCACGTGTACAAAGAGTGGTCACCTTTGCAAAAGGGGCAATGAACTTGCTTTGCTTCGCGACGAACAAGGAATTGAGTTTCCTTGGAGGAGGAGGGTTGCTAGAGTAGCTCGAAGAGGGCTTTGGTTAGACGCCGCAGAACTAGGAGGATGATCTAAGCCACATAGCTCCAGATCTTCAAGGAACTCTATTAGTTGCTTGTATGTGGGTATGACCATGGACGAGCGTTTCGACTCAAATTGCTTTCGAGTATAGGCGTCTAAGTTCGAGAGAGAAAGAGAAAGTAGCAGAAAATCTGCTAAATCTCCGATGTCCAAAGCACGCAGTGCTTCCACACTATTCTTGTGAACGTGAAGAAATGATTGCAGCGAGGCGTGGTTGCTGGATTTAATAGGTGTGAAATCCAACACCTGCTGGATGTACTTCGAGGCTAATAATCGCTTGTTGTGATATCGATTGGTCAGAGCTTTATAAGCAAGAGGGTAATTCTCATTAGATATCTGAAAGCCACTGATAGTGGAGAGAGCAGCATCTTTTAGCGAAGAGCGCAAATAATGAAAGCGTTCAACATTGGTCAATGCTTCATTATCGTGGACGAGTGATGCGAACAATGCGTAAAAGTCTGACCATTTTGAAATGTCGCCTGTATATACCGGTAGCTGGATTCTAGGTAACGAGTTTGTTCTGGATCCATCCGACGTCGGCGTCGGCGTCGGTGTCGGTGTCAAGGCGGCGGCGGCGAGGTAAAGACTACGAGCGCCGTAAAGAATATCCTCAAAACTCGCTTCTATAGCGTCGACGGAAAGGCCATTGTCGCCTTCGTCGAGCTGGGAGTTCAAGGTCAGTATGTCATTCTGGACGGCGGCAAAGTCGGCCTCCAAAACATCAAGTTTGTCAAAACGAGATTTGTAGCGATGTGCCTCAGCACTTTGAAGGGTTTTAAACGAGTCATACGTTCGTTGCGAATAAACGTTCTCGTTTTGCAACTAGCAATGCTTGTTGCTTTGCAATCTTTGTGGACATGATTGCGAGCGAAAATGTTGAATTGGAACTAGAATCGAACCTGGGTAACGAGCTGATGCTATCAAAACAAATTCGAACTCGAGATTACGTGGCAACGTAATAGCGGAATATGAGCTGCGATGACCGACTGGAGGTATCTGATGACCTTCAAGGTCGAGTCGCGGAGAGCACTAATTACGTGGAAGTAAATTACACAATCGGAATATTCGAGAATATTCGAATAATGGAACACGAATGCTGCTGATGAGACTTATAACATGAACCAAACCATGGAAACAATGAATTAAAATGCACTTTAAACCAAAATCATTGGAGAACTGAGCCAATGACTTGTACATGCAAATAACGCAAAGAGTATGGAAACAAACGTTGAAAATAGAAACGAACTTTGAGGTCGGCACGAAAACGAAATGTATGCGGTGAAATGAGAATTTCGTTACGCATGGAGAGCCCAAGAAGATAGTGAAATCTTTTGGCTAATGAAAGACCAAAATGTAGAATATTCTGGCTGAACAGGATCAAAACCTGGAAACCTCCGGCTCAAGCTGGATCAAAAAGTTGTACGCGCGAATTCCGTACGAAAGGGTTGAGGGTAGAAACAAGTGGACTGTATACTAAGGATGTGACATGGAGGCACTCACTTACTTGAGATAGTTGAACTGCAGAATAGTTCGTGATGCCTCGTGGTGATGATAGTAACGTGAGCAGGCCGGCTCGATGCAGCTTGATCACGTGTGTACAGACCGAGTTCGTTATTGCTTGTTTACAGAGCAAGCTCTTGAGTAAGAGTGAGAGTGCGGGGTGATTTCAAGGGCAGAATCACGTGGTTATAGGTCTAGGGGTTGATGGGAACGGAAATTATAGGAGGAAAATTGCGCGGGAAACTGGCGCAAACAGTTGATCACTGAGTTACATATCAATTTCCGATCAACTTATGTCATTTTTCGATGTAATAATAACTTTTACTGATCTCGTTACTATTGTCATGAATGTGCCGTGCCCATGTTACCTCAAGATGTTATTTGTTAAGCTGGGAGTGACATGACGATGTAACTTGTCTCAGATGCGCGCGAGCAGAACGACTGTCATGAAGAGACTCGGAGGAAACCAACATCCGCATCAACACAACTTCATGCGCTATCTGGAGGAAGTGGAGAAGAAGGCGCTGGAGATCCTGGAGAATGTCAACTTGCTCGAGCAGTCGCAGCCCGCCGCGGCGCTGTACCACCAGAGCGCGCTGGTAGCGCCGTGCAAACTTGCGCAGTTCCACCCCGCGCAGCTGGACAAGATGGTGGCTACGCAGCCATGCGCCATCTGCAGCGAGGTGCGCAGTCTCAACGACCTGGACGATGCTGCGCGCATCGAGCCGCTGAACTCTCTGGGCGTGCGCAGTCGTCTGGACAGTGAGATGTGTCTCGAGAACTTCTCAGAGAGAATGCACAACTTATCCGCCTGCAGACAGCCCAGGTCGAGGAAGATCTTGCAACGCAGATACAATTAAACATCACTCAAGTCTCTTTACATCTTATACCTTGGTATTACATCTAGTGGAAAATGCACAACTTATCCGCCTGCAGAGAGCCCTGGTCGAGGAATATCTTGCAACGCAGATACAATTAAACATCACTCAAGTCTCTTTACATCTTATACTTTGGTATTACATCTAGTGGAGAATGTACAACTTATCCGCCAGCAGACAGCCCAGGTCGAGGAATATCTTGCAACGCAGATACAATTAAACATCACTCAAGTCTATTAGTCATCTTATACCTTGGTATTGCATCTAGTGGAGAATGCACAACTTATCCGCCAGCAGACAGCCCAGGTCGAGGAATATCTTGCAATGCAGATACAATTAAACATCACTCAAGTCTCTTTACATCTTATACTTTGGTATTACATCTAGAAGAGAATGCACAACTTATCCGCTTGCCCAGGTCGAGGAATATCTTGCAACGCAGATACAATTAAACATCACTCAAGTCTATTAGTCATCTTATATCTTGGTGTTACATCTAGTGGAGAATGCACAACTTATCCGCCTGCAGACAGCCCAGGTCGAGGAATATCTTGCAACGCAGATACAATTAAACATCACTCAAGTCTCTTTACATCTTATACTTTGGTATTACATCTAGAAGAGAATGCACAACTTATCCGCTTGCCCAGGTCGAGGAATATCTTGCAATGCAGATACAATTAAACATCACTCAAGTCTATTAGTCATCTTATACCTTGGTATGGCATCTAGTGGAGAATGCACAACTTATCCGCCTGCAGACAGCCCAGGTCGAGGAATATCTTGCAACGCAGATACAATTAAACATCACTCAAGTATCTTTACATCTTATACTTTGGTATTACATCTAGAAGAGAATGCACAACTTATCCGCTTGCCCAGGTCGAGGAATATCTTGCAACGCAGATACAATTAAACATCACTCAAGTCTATTAGTCATCTTATACCTTGGTATTGCATCTAGTTGAGAATGCACAACTTATCCGCCTGCAGACAGCCCAGGTCGAGGAATATCTTGCAACGCAGATACAATTAAACATCACTCAAGTATCTTTACATCTTATACTTTGGTATTACATCTAGAAGAGAATGCACAACTTATCCGCTTGCCCAGGTCGAGGAATATCTTGCAACGCAGATACAATTAAACATCACTCAAGTCTATTAGTCATCTTATATCTTGGTGTTACATCTAGTGGAGAATGCACAACTTATCCGCCTGCAGACAGCCCAGGTCGAGGAATATCTTGCAACGCAGATACAATTAAACATCACTCAAGTCTCTTTACATCTTATACTTTGGTATTACATCTAGAAGAGAATGCACAACTTATCCGCTTGCCCAGGTCGAGGAATATCTTGCAATGCAGATACAATTAAACATCACTCAAGTCTATTAGTCATCTTATACCTTGGTATGGCATCTAGTGGAGAATGCACAACTTATCAGAAATCAGACACAACATTTTCAGACGTGTTGAGAGAATTTGCTTGACAAAAAAAGTTATGTGCTAACCGTAAAAGTAGGATTGGATTACCAACAATAGAAACCAAGGGATAACCCTAAGTTTGTCTTTCATCTAATCATGATTAAAATTTGAGATCAATTGGTTTACGGGTTTGGTCTCCAATCGTATCGCAAATTTCATCGTTTTACGCGGTTTTGTTGAATAAACGGCGCCTAATTAACGATGCAATAAGCAAAAATTAAAAAGGGCTACTAATATACAATCAGACTGATCATGTGAACATACTGTAAAAGTAACACTCACGTATGAAACATTTTTTCTCTCTCAATTTTCTAAAACAGCCGAGCGCTAGTATCACCTTAATCTCTGACATTTAATTCACATTAAGTTAATTCACATTTGTTCACCTTCAATTGCAAGTAGGTTAGACCCTGTAACATTATTGTGTCATAGTTTTAATTGTTTACATACATTAGATTTTGCTTTGTGTACTTGTACTGATCTGATTGAGGAGGTTGATACTTGTTTATATTTAGGTATAACAATTGATAAATACTTTTCCTGGAGACCTCATATAAATAGCTTAGCTTCCAAATTACGTTCTTGCTCGTTTCAATTGTTTCATGTAAAATCTTTTTTACCTGTTAGAATTTTAAAATTAATATATTCTGCTTTAGTGGAATCTGTAATTTCTTACGGTTTACTTGCTTGGGGCAGCACATCCAATGTTCACCTTCAAGTCATTCGATCTATACAGGATAGAATGATCAAGAATTTGACCCCTGATGCCGTTAAGCTCAAATGTAACAATAACACTCTCTTAATGTACGATCATCTTAATTTCCTTCCAATATCTGATTTGTATAAATATAAATTCATAATCAAATATTTTTATTCGAACGAACTTAAAATTATCTACAATCGTTCCAGGGCCACTAGATCAATGGTGAATCCAGTTTCTTTAATACTCCCCCGATTTACTTATAAGTATGGAAAGCGATGTTTAAATTACTCTGTCCCTTTTATTTTCAATCAGTTGCCTCAAGAAATTAAGTCTTTAGATAATTATAGTAGTATTAAGAAAGAAGTGAAATCTTGGTTGTATGAATACTCTGATGATGTATAAAATATTTTGTTTTTTTTCTTTGTTAATCAGTTTATTATGTATTTTTCTCTCTTTTCTTGTATATTGTTTAAACATTTTTGTATCCACTAATTTTCTTTAAATTAATCCACAGAAAAGCCGTTTGGCTTTGTGGAAAACGGAATGTATGTATTTTTGTGTGTTTACGATAATAAATAAAAAAAAGAAAAAGAAAAAAAGAAAAAAATGCTGTTTATATATATACACGAAAATGTTATCTGTTGGCAGACAATAAAAATGTTTTTAATAGCACCTACAAGAAATGTAATAATGTAAAATAATGAAAACCTATAAATTAAAATAATTAATATTAATAATAATTAGTGTACACTTCGAAAAAATAAATAAAAATAAAAATATGAAAGTAATTAAATATAAACAAAAAATCAAAAAATCAAATAATTCAAAAAATACCCCAAAAAATAATAAAACCACATAAAAATTAAAAGATAAAAAATAAGAATAAAAAAATAAGAACACAAAAAATAACAAATATAATAATTTAAGACTAATAAACAAAAAATTCCCCAAAATCGTCAAAAAATAAAAATTTGAATAAAATAAAATTAACGAAAATTGAAAAAATCACATAAATAAACATGAATGCGATCGGTATGAAAAGTGTCCGTATAATAATAAACATTATAATATTTTTGCAACAGGAATTTAAAAAGTCACTCACAAATAAAAAAACACAAATTGACAAACACATGTGTTACGTTACTTGTTATGCGTGTGTTGTTATACAGATAGATGTTATGGTTTATGGCGCTCAACAGCGAGGTTTTCAGCGCCAGTGTTGTTATACATGTTCTGTTTGTGTTCAAATTCAAATGAACTCTCCCGCGCGCGCGGGCAAGGAAATCATGTGATCTACAAGAGAGTGGGTGGGAACGGGGAACCGGGGAGCCTGGAGGGGACCCAAGCGAAGCGAAGCCATCAACTAGCAGCCAGCCGGCGACTTTTTATGTGTTTTGCATTGCACTTTCGATTATAATTTGGTTACGTGTAATTGTGTCAGCAGTGTTATTTGTCAATGAAGAGATTAGTGATTGAGTTGGGAGTAAGTCTTCAGATAAAAGATATCCAGGTAAGTGAAAAGCCAACAGAGGCTGGTGAATCTAACCTAACTGTTTCAATTAATGTTAACCTATTTACCATACATACAATACATTGATCTATTATTGTGTTCAAACAGTTAATTTTGATATCTTTACTTCATAGTGACCCAATCGTCAAGATAAAAACCTACACCGACACATTTGGGTGAAAAATGACTGCTTCGCTACCGACGATTCGTTTCTTCGCCAGCTGCGCCGAGTATTGTCAAACTCAAATCACACTTACATCAGGCTGTGCACCATGATTGAACTTGCCATTGCTGAGATTTCAAAATCGATGTTGAAATCTGTCTTACAGAATGACTGAGGTTATTAACTAATACCTTGGTAGGTAAGGTAGCTACTTATTATTTCATTTTATTTTATTTGAGCATTCATACTTGACAACTGTTCACTGTTCAGTATAAATAAGTCCGGTATTCCATTGGATACAAACTGTAGTTGCAAACCATCATTGTCTCTTGATTGGACAGTCCTTATTGGTAATGTCAAGTTTCTCTTGGTTTTAGTACCTCCTACCATCCTGCTATATAGATACTTTCGCTTACTATACTATTCTATTGGTATACTAGACTATTTTGTCGTATTTTGTAATGAAGCATAGGGGAAGAATTAATATTGAGGGATACCTAGTTTATTCTAGGCAGTACCTACCTACCTTTGTGAAATTAAAAATTAAATCATGGATTTTAATTTATTATAGGTAGATTCAAATCCACAATTAATTTATTTTCTATGAAATTTTAAAATTAAATTGCATTGAATTTCCAGGTGGGATCCAGCCCAGCTTTACAATGGATTGGGAAAAGCGGCTGACACTACTCACTTATTGATCAATATGAACCACTGACTAGCGGACATTACCTACTAATTTTGGACACGATACGAATGGAAGATCGGTCTACCTTGACCTACGGATAATATCCAGGATGAAGTCAACGGGGTCTATTACTGCCTTCGCTGGTAGGTAACTTGTTTCGTAATCGTTCTTCATTAGTGTGTTTCTAAACTAGGAAGATGGTATTGCATAAAGCAACGGCCAAACTTTTGACGGTACTGTAACTTATTAGAAATTAATGCATACAAAATCTACCTAGTGTGGCAGGTATTTTGAAATGCCAGTCACTACATGGAATGAGATATTTTGCAGAAGTCATGCAATCACAACATAGTGTGAATCACATTTTACCTTTTTTGAATTCATTGTAGTTATTTTTAAATTTTACCACACTAGGTGGGTAGTAGTAAGGCACTTTGTGTATTATTATTAGATACTATTATGATTTGAACACCGTCAAAAAGTTTTGTCAATGACCCCCCAGCGCTATAAGTACTAGGTATGATAGGTATCCAACTGTAAATAAAACTTAATACTTTGTGTAAAAAGCTAATACTATTCCACCTACTGGTACCTAGTTATATTCTCATTGCAGTTTACACAAAAGGTTTATCACAGAATTTTATTTTGCTTAATAGTACTTTATATTTCCTCACCTGTGAGTGCCTGTCCAAACTCGTATTAAAATATTGCAATCTAATATTATCTTACCGTAATATTTACTTCCAAACTGTTGGTGTAAGACAGGTTCTGGTGTTTTTGGTGTAAGATCTTTCGGTATGCTATTATTAACATTGTCTTTTTAACCGCACTGTTGCAGGCTGGGCAGGAGCCGGAAATCAAAACCGGTGAGCACCAAGGACCATGTACCATCTCTATAACAACGATGAAATAACCGACGCATTCCTTCTGGCTGAGGGTAAGATCCTGTGCAGGGCCACAGTACCCAGCGCTTTCCAGGCAATGTCACTGCTGTTCGGCAGTTATTTGGTTTTTAATCGTGAATATCCGCTTACGTATGCAAGCTTTTTAACGTTTATGGAAGTGATCTTCCTTGACGCTCCTGCATGCCGGGGCAACATTTCATTCAATAGGCTTCTAGAAGCATACAGTGCACTTTAGGGCCCATATTTTTTCTTAAAGTGGTTCATGAATTTGTGTTTCACAATGCAGTCATATTTTTTGAACTGTTAGTTATAGGTATCTAGTTCTGATTGCTTTGGTTTGTTACTTAAGGATGTACAGTTGATGCTCCCTAACAGTTTTTAATATTTTACCAATTAATCCCCAACAAAGCAGGTTGAAGTTGATATACCTAGAGTAGAGTACCCTTGAAGACAGTACCTACTTTTAAAAATTGTGTCACTTGCAAATATAAATACAGAAAAAAGCAAGAACAGTGTCTATACTTTATTGAACGTTTATTGTGTTTATTGTCATAACCTAGCTCTAACCATTTGGGCAGTATTTTTCTGGCACGGTAATGCTCAAAGCGCTGCTGCGTTTACAGCGCACTGGAGCGTTCCCGTGCCGGACAAATACTGCCGGTTAGAGCTCGGTTATGACCGTAAGCGAGAAAGTTGAAGATAAATGTTCAATGAAGTTAACAGTTCTCTATTTTTTTATTATTTGAAAGTGACTCAGTTTTAAAGTACATTTTTCAGGGACATTTCTTTATCAATTTCAACACTTTTGAGGGGGATTTAATTGGTTAAATATTAAAAACTGATAGGGCAGTTTGAAAATTATTTGTCTCACACGAACACTTGGAACCCATCCAGTGAATCGCTATAGGTAATTCATTACCGCCTAACTTAGCTTTCATAATATAATATAAAACATGGAACTCTTATAATATTCATTTTTCCTGCAGAAAGGATCATTTGTTTATTGATATAAACCTTTTAATTCAGTTTCTCTTGATTTATAATAATTTCGTTTGTCTGATGCATATCATTCTCTTCTGCCGTCTGTGGTGAGTTTTTTCATCCATAATTTTTAAGATTGTGATGACTGTATGAGAAGATATCAGTTGAAATGAAATGCTGTGAGATGAAACTTTTGATTATGAGAAAACAAGATTGTTGAACAAGGCACATAGATCGCTTCATCGATGGAAGAACTATGAGAAGATATCAGTTGAAATGAAATGCTGTGAGATGAAACTTTTGATTATGAGAAAACAAGATTATTGAACAAGGCACATAGATCGCGTCATCGATGGAAGAACGAGATCAGCCTCCTGAATCTCCACTAGTTCAAGGTCAAATATCTCAAACTAGTCATACAATAATATGGCCAAACTGCACTGCTTCGTTTCCATCTGATTCAAAAGTGAATTTTCTTGATCACTTTGAGACGTGCACTGAAATATCAGACGATGGTAATCACCAGTCTTCCTTGCGAGGATCTGAGTTTCAAGAATGCCCATATTGTGACAAGTCCTTCATTCGTGTCAAGACGCATATCACTAGATGTCACAAGAATGAACTTGAAGTTACCGATAACACCGTATTGCCAAATCATAACGTTCAAGTTGATATAGATTCATCAACTCAGATGGCAGAAGAAGAAGACATGACTGGCAAACCTCAATGCTCACATTGTAATAAATGGTTTAAAAGTGTGCGAATCCACATTTTTAGAGCCCACCCGGACATTCATAGAGATCTTGTAGCTTCAAAATATACGCAGCAAGTTACGGGCATTGGTGTTGAATCACACTTAGAAACTTGGCTTCACGAAGCTAGCAAAGCCGAGCTTTTAAATTCCCAGTATGAAGTTTTTAAAGCTAATTGATGTCAAAACGGTCAACAATTCAAACGTGGAGGTGGAGTACTCATCGCAGTGTCCTGAAAAGCTACCATCATCTGTCACGAGAAGAGACATCGAAGCTCTGTGAGAATCTTTAGCCCTGGTAGAAAACGCCATGAAGAGGAATGATAACGTTGTTCGATGTGGGGATTTCAATCTGCCCCAAGTCTTCTGGCTTCCTCAACAGACTTCCTCAACATTCTAAATGTCTACAATCTGCATCAGTAACGGTCATCACTTAGATCTCCTGTTTTACAACTCTCCACTTTTACCCTTTTACTCTTTAATGTGTCTTGTTTATTCATATTTATATTTATTGTGTCTTATGTAACTTCTTTAATCATAGTTTAAAAATATTTGTTTTTGTTATGTTTAAATCCCACTTGTGGAATACTTGTATTCTGTTGGCGATTTCAAATAAAATGAAATGAAAATGAAATGAAAATATTTTCTGATATTGTGATGATTATTCGCTTCCATGTAGAAAATCCGTCTGCTCTTATTGAAGTTAATGAATCTTTAGATTTGAATTGCTTTGAAGAATTCATGTAGTTACCTACTGCCATTCATGTTCTTGACATTGAGTAAGTACCTATAGCTTATTATTTTTGTATTGAATGTGGATATTTTTTGCCATTTAAATTCAATTTTGAGGTCGTTCAAAAGAGCAGATTTCTGGAAAGATTTGCAAAACGGATACAATTTGTTTAAAAAACTATCCACAAATCTGCTCTATAGGTAATCGTTTCATTCAATGCCCTTACCACTGTATATTTTTCCAAGTGGATTTTTTTTCTTTTACTTGTTGATGAGTATCAAATTTGAGTCAAATTTATAATTTCACTATTAGTAATAATCACTTCATTGCATGGTTCTATAAACAATGTATATTTTTCCATTTAGAAAATAATTTTTTTCTTACTTGATGAAAATCAAATTTTAGATACTTATTATGTAATTTCACTTTTTGTAATAATCACTTCGTTGCATGGCACTATAAACAATGTACCAATACCTTACGGATTGCCAATGGATGTTAAAACAAGTATAAATGATAACCATGTCATTGTTATATCAATCAATCATCGATGAGTTCCCCCCATTGTTACTTTAATTAGGTATCGTAAATTCTGTATTATTTTTGAAAATTAACATAATTAATTAAAGCTAAAATATTGACAGAATAACAGGGTGCAGTAAGTTTCGCAGCAAGTTCGTCTTTTCTGAACTGTTTCATTATTTATCATTATTGCACATTTGAATTTAAATATGAAATTTCTATTTCATTGATTTTAATGAAAATTATTTTAATTTAAACTTCAAGATTTTAATACATGTAATTTCTGGGCAAATCTTTGTTCTTTTATACAGAGCCAATTAAGAATTATTTGAATAATTCCTATTCACATGCCTTTTGTTACCTACTTAGAAATATTATATTGATATATTATTTCCAATAAACATGATTTGGAAATTTAAATGTATTTGTCTGTATTTATTCCAGGGTTGGGGCATTTAATATGAATATTGTGCAATGCAATAAGAATTGAATCTTCATAATTTTCATATTTTCATGCATTCCAAATTAAATAACAAATTATAAAATTATAAAATTTGAAAAAATTAAATTATAAAATTTGGACCGTGTGAAAATATTAAAATTTTGAAGGTATACAATTTTCATTGCAATGTCAAGATTCATTTGCAATCTCAGACACGAGGAAGTGTTTGATGGTCAGACACTAAGACACGAAATAGTGTCTGATAATCAGACACTTGCGAGTATCAGACACCTCTACATGCATGAATCCCAAACGTTTGCACGTGTTTGAAAATCAGACATTATTTATGCTTCTTACTTAAGGGGGCAACTTTCAGACGGCAATAACGTCTTAGTTCCAGACGCCTACTTTTTAGAGTGTACTTAATATTAATCACATGAAATTTATTTCAATGTCAGTAAAATTCACAATTAATCAAGATGGTGCTTTCCATTGCATTTCTCTAGAGAGCACTTTATCTGGTTTGGAATAAATTTCGTAGGAGAGATGATTGGACGATTTTCTTTCTTCAATTATGTTTAACGTTTGGGGACAGTTATATCAACGAATTTTCACAATTTACACTTCACTTGCTTCTCAATTGAATCACACGTAATGTTTGAAAGTAATGTACCACAGATGTGGAGACAACGTCATGGCAGCATCTGTACAAAGAAAGAGAATAACTAATTAGTACTAGGAAAACGCTCTGTGTAACGCGTTGATGAGCGAGCACGGACACGCGCAACACCTCGAACCGAAATTATGTCTATCGAAAATATCATTAAAAGCCAAAAATTCTTGAAATTCGTCAGCTGACTTGTAGGTATAAAAATCTCCAAATATTCCTGAAGTATTAGTCCAAAGAACCATGCAAAGGTTTAAGTTGATCGATTGAACCTTTTTGATTAAAACGTTCCTTGTTAATATTCAAAAATCATAGGATCTATTTTAAAAAAATATACCTCGAGGCCAAGTCTTGAAACTTACGCTTTCAGGACGCAAACGTTTAGGACGTCAACAAGTCCCATTCACTGTAAGAATGATCGACATTGAAACATTAATTGAAGCCACTTATTTGATTGCACTCTTAAAAGAGATTTTGAATAATGTCTTAATATCAGACAGATTATGTGTTTGATTCGCAATCAAACGCTTGTAAGTGTCTGATATTGGTTCATGTGTCTGAATAAGGTTTACATATCCGTCTTTATTTCAGACGGGAGATTTTCAGACACATATACGCGTCTTATCTCCTTACACTTGATGCAATTATCTCGAATTCAGACACTATAAACATTTCAGACACTTGGGTGCATGGCGCACGAATTACGAAACTGTCTTGAAATCAGACACAACATTTTCAGACGTGTTGAGAGAATTTGCTTGACAAAAAAAGTTATGTGCTAACCGTAAAAGTAGGATTGGATTACCAACAATAGAAACATATATCATCATTAAACTTGTATTAATCTCTGACATTAATTAGAAAAAAATGCTGTTAATATACACGAAAATGTTATCTGTTGGCAGACAAAAAAAATGTTTTTAATAGCACCTACAAGAAATGTAATAATATAAAATAATGAAAACCTATAAATTAAAATAATTAATATTAATAATAATAAGTGTACACTTCGAAAAAATAAATACAAATAAAAAATATGAAAGTAAATAAATATAAACAAAAAATCAAATAATCAAATAATTCAAAAAATACCCCAAAAAATAATAAAACCACATAAAAATTTAAAGATAAAAAATAAGAATAAAACAATAAGAACACAAAACTAAAAAATATAATAATTTAGGACTAATAAACAAAAAATTCCCCAAAATCGTCAAAAAATAAAAATTTGAATAAAATAAAATTAACGAAAATTGAAAAAATCACATCAATAAACATGAATGCGATCGGTATGAAAAGTGTCCGTATAATAATAAACATTATAATATTTTTGCAACAGTAATTTAAAAAGTCACTGACAAATAAAAAAACACAAATTGACAAACACATGTGTTACGTTACGTGTTATGCGTATGTTGTTATACAGATAGATGTTATGGTTTATGGCGCTCAACAGCGAGGTTATCAGCGCCAGTGTTGTTATACATGTTCTGTTTGTGTTCAAATTCAAATGAACTCTCCCGCGCGCGCGGGCAAGGAAATCATGTGATCTACAAGAGAGTGGGTGGGAACGGGGAACCGGCCTGGGTGGGAGGTGACCCAAGCGAAGCGAAGCCATCAACTGGCAGCCAGCCGGCGACTTTTTATGTGTTTTGCATTGCACTTTCGATTATAATTTGGTTACGTGTAATTGTGTCAGCAGTGTTATTTGTCAATGAAGAGATTAGTGATTGAGTTGAGAGTAAAGCCGCGTTTACAACAAAATTAACGTTCGAAAATTAAGAAAATTAACGCAATTTCAATTTTCAAGTCCATGTAAACTTATGGATTCGTTCACAACGAAATTTGGTAAATTAACGTACGCCAATTTCACCTCAAAGTAGACCTACTTCCTACTTTCAAGTCGAACGTTAAGTGGCGCATGCGCACAGTCACCCTCTCACTTCATCTCCACCTCGACTCCAGCTGGCGGCGCCATCTTGTTTTCAGTGTGATGCATTTACTATTTCGTAATGAATGACTCCAAATTAATTACAGAGACTCAGTTTCGAGAGTATTTTGTAAGAAAAGTGTATATTAGTGTACAAAGACAAGTTGTAGGTTATCAGATGTGTGTGAGGAGGTTGTGATATTATAATGTTATGTTAAATCCGATCGCGCTCTCAACAACATAACCTTACTTTACGATTTGTTACGTTTCGAAAGTGGTTGTGAACGAGTTGAAATTGCGTTAATTTTGCAACGTTAATTTTAGAACGTTAATTTTGTTGTAAACGCGGCTTAAGTCTTCAGATAAAAGATATCCAGGTAAGTGAAAAGCAACAGAGGCTGGTGAATCTAACCTAACAGTTTCAATTAATGTTGACCTATATACCATACATACAATACATTGATCTATTATTGTGTTCAAACAGTTAATTTTGATATCTTTACTTCATAGTGACCCAATCGTCAAGATAAAAACCTACACCGACACATTTGGGTGAAAAATGACTGCTTCGCTACCGACGATTCGTTTCTTCGCCAGCTGCGCCGAGTATTGTCAAACTCAAATCACACTTACATCAGGCTGTGCACCATGATTGAACTTGCCATTGCTGAGATTTCAAAATCGATGTTGAAATCTGTCTTACAGAATGACTGAGGTTATTAACTAATACCTTGGTAGGTAAGGTAGCTACTTATTATTTCATTTTATTTTATTTGAGCATTCATACTTGACAACTGTTCACTGTTCAGTATAAATAAGTCCGGTATTCCATTGGTTACAAACTGTAGTTGCAAACCATCATTGTCTCTTGATTGGACAGTCCTTATTGGTAATGTCAAGTTTCTCTTGGTTTTAGTACCTCCTACCATCCTGCTATATAGATACTTTCGCTTACTATACTATTCTATTGGTATACTAGACTATTTTGTCGTATTTTGTAATGAAGCATAGGGGAAGAATTAATATTGAGGGATACCTAGTTTATTCTAGGTAGTACCTACCTACCTTTGTGAAATTAAAAATTAAATCATGGATTTTAATTTATTATAGGTAGATTCAAATCCACAATTAATTTATTTTCTATGAAATTTTAAAATTAAATTGCATTGAATTTCCAGGTGGGATCCAGCCCAGCTTTACAATGGATTGGGAAAAGCGGCTGACACTACTCACTAATTGATCAATATGAACCACTGACTAGCGGACATTACCTACTAATTTTGGACACGATACGAATGGAAGATCGGTCTACCTTGACCTACAAATAATATCCAGGATGAAGTCAACGGGGTTTATTACTGCCTTCGCTGGTAGGTAACTTCTTTCGTAATCGTTCTTCATTAGTGTTTCTAAACTAGGAAGATGGTATTGCATAAAGCAACGGCCAAACTTTTGACGGTACCTACTGTAACTTATTAGAAATTAATGCATACAAAATCTACCTAGTGTGGCAGGTATTTTGAAATGCCTGTCACTACATGGAATGAGATATTTTGCAGAAGTCATGCAATCACAACATAGTGTGAATCACATTTTACCTTTTTTGAATTCATTGTAGTTATTTTTATATTTTACCACACTAGGTAGGTAGTAGTAAGGCACTTTGTGTATTATTATTAGATACCATTATGATTTGAACACCATCAAAAAGTTTTGTCAATGACCCCCCAGCGCTATAGGTACTAGGTATGATCTAGTGGAGCGGTCGCTCCACCCAGCCAAGTCGTACCGTACACTCACAGTCACTCAACATACCGTAAATGCCTAATAAACCGAGGAGCAGACCAAACACTTTTACTGTAAGCAACAACATGGCATTTTCGGCCTACTGGATCATAAAATTGGAAAATCTCACATTGTTGTGAAATATCTTAATTTCGAGCTATGGCCCACCCCACTCCATATACTAAATTTGGGAACAATAGGTTATGCCATTTGCGTGCTAGAGGGCCGTGAAAACAGTGAAATTACACCCCTTTTAAAACCTATCTGATGATATCAGGAAACACCGCTATCACCGCCACAGCCTAAACGGCTTAGCCGATCAATCTGAAATTTTTACCACATGTGCACTTTTGGCGTCTGAGGTGCCTTTTTATAAATCAAACCGGTAGTCGCCATTTTGAAACCGGAAATGACGTCATATCTCAAAAACGGCTTAACCGATCGGAACGAAATTTGCGCCAATCGATTCAGACGGTCCTCTTTATGAAATAACAATAGTTAAATTAAAGTTTTCTTATTACTGAAACCGGAAATGACGTCATAGTTTAGCGAAATCTGCTTAAATTCACTTCCCTTTATATAAAAACCAACTATATATTCAGAAGGCTTATAATGAAATATTAGTATTTATATACATATTAATACCTACAATGTGTAAGAGCTTTCAGCCGCCATTTTGAAAACCGGAAGTGATGCCATATCTCGAAAACGGCTGGACCTATTGGAACGATGCTTTCGCAATTCTTCATGGCATATCACTTTAAGTTTAAATTTAGCTCCAAACAATATTTTTTTAGTAACTAATTCGGAAATGGCGTATTTTTTTAAAGGAATTAGCCATTGTTGCCCTAATAAGTTTTACAAGTTGTGTAAATAAACTAAAAAAATAAGTGATATCCCCATAAAAAACACTCCGTGTAAAAAAACAGCCAAGTCTCTTCAACTAAAAAAAAAATTATGAAATCTAAAAATTCTGCACTGAAACGTAGTGATATCAAAAAATGAGCCAAGTCAAAACTTTATTTGAAAATTAAAAAATACTTGGCGCATCGTTTTTTTAGGGCATTGTAGGTATAGGTACTATAAGTATATGTATTTATATCTAGCCTATACTTCTAAGCTATTTATATACACGATGCGCCAAGTATTTTTTAATTTTCAAATAAAGTTTTGACTTGGCTCATTTTTTGATATCACTACGTTTCAGTGCAGAATTTTTAGATTTCATAATTTTTTTTTTAGTTGAAGAGACTTGGCTGTTTTTTTACACGGAGTGTTTTTTATGGGGATAGGTATCCAACTGTAAATAAAACTTAATATTTTGTGTAAAAAGCTAATACTATTCCACCTACTGGTACCTAGTTATATTCTCATTGCAGTTTACACAAAAGGTTTATCACAGAATTTTATTTTGCTTAATAGTACTTTATATTTCCTCACCTGTGAGTGCCTGTCCAAACTCGTATTAAAATATTGCAATCTAATATTATCTTACCGTAATATTTACTTCCAAACTGTTGGTGTAAGACAGGTTCTGGTGTTTTTGGTGTAAGATCTTTCGGTATGCTATTATTAACATTGTCTTTTTAACCGCACTGTTGCAGGCTGGGCAGGAGCCGGAAATCAAAACCGGTGAGCACCAAGGACCATGTACCATCTCTATAACAACGATGAAATAACCGACGCATTCCTTCTGGCTGAGGGTAAGATCCTGTGCAGGGCCACAGTACCCAGCGCTTTCCAGGCAATGTCACTGCTGTTCGGCAGTTATTTGGTTTTTAATCGTGAATATCCGCTTACGTATGCAAGCTTTTTAACGTTTATGGAAGTGATCTTCCTTGACGCTCCTGCATGCCGGGGCAACATTTCATTCAATAGGCTTCTAGAAGCATACAGTGCACTTTAGGGCCCATATTTTTTCTTAAAGTGGTTCATGAATTTGTGTTTCACAATGCAGTCATATTTTTTGAACTGTTAGTGATAGGTATCTAGTTCTGATTGCTCTGGTATGTTACTTAAGGATGTACAGTTGATGCTCCCTAACAGTTTTTAATATTTTACCAATTAATCCCCAACAAAGCAGGTTGAAGTTGATATACCTAGAGTAGAGTACCCTTGAAGACAGTACCTACTTTTAAAAATTGTGTCACTTGCAAATATAAATACAGAAAAAAGCAAGAACAGTGTCTATACTTTATTGAACGTTTATTGTGTTTATTGTCATAACCTAGCTCTAACCATTTGGGGTTTTTGTTCTGACACGGTTATGCTCAAAGCGCTGCTGCGTTTACAGCGCACTGGAGCATTCCCGTGCCGGACAAATACTGCCGGTTAGAGCTCGGTTATGACAGTAAGCGAGAAAGTTGAAGATAAATGTTCAATGAAGTTGACAGTTCTCTCTTTTTTTATTATTTGAAAGTGACTCAGTTTTAAAGTACATTTTTCAGGGACATTTCTTTATCAATTTCAACACTTTTGAGGGGGATTTAATTGGTTAAATATTAAAAACTAATAGGGCAGTTTGAAAATTATTTGTCTCACACGAACACTTGAAACCCATCCAGTGAATCGCTAATTCATTACCGCCTAACTTAGCTTTCATAATATAATATAAAACATGGAACTCTTATAATATTCATTTTTCCTGCAGAAAGGATCATTTGTTTATTGATATTGCATATCAAATTTTAAAATATTTTCTGATATTGTAATGATTATTCGCTTCCATGTAGAAAATCCTTCTGCTCTTATTGAAGTTAATGAATCTTTAGATTTGAATTGCTTTGAAGAATTCATGTAGTTACCTACTGCCATTCATGTTCTTGACATTGAGTAAGTACCTATAGCTTATTATTTTTGTATTGAATGTGGATATTTTTTGCCATTTAAATTCAATTTTGAGGTCGTTCAAAAGAGCAGATTTCTGGAAAGATTTGCAAAACGGATACAATTTGTTTAAAAAACTATCCACAAATCTGCTCTATAGGTAATCGTTTCATTCAATGCCCTTACCACTGCCTATATTTTTCCATGTGGATTTTTATCTTTTTTTACTTGTTGATGAGTTTCAAATTTGAGTCAAATTTGTAATTTCACTATTAGTAATAATCACTTCATTGCATGGTTCTATAAACAATGTATATTTTTCCATTTAGAAAATAATTTTTTTCTTACTTGATGAAAATCAAATTTTAGATACTTATTATGTAATTTCACTTTTTGTAATAATCACTTCGTTGCATGGCACTATAAACAATGTACCAATACCTTACGGATTGCCAAGGGATGTTAAACCAAGTATAAATGATAACCATGTCATTGTTATAACAATCAAACATCGATGAGTTCCCCCCATTGTTACTTTAATAAGGTTTCGGAAATTCTGTATTATTTTTGAAAATTAACATAATTAAGTAAAGCTAAAATATTGACAGAATAATAGAGGGTGCAGCAAGTTGCACCAAGTTCGCAGCAAGTTCGTCTTTTCTGAACTGTTTCATTATTTATCATTATTGCACATTTGAATTTAAATATGAAATTTCTATTTCATTGATTTTAATGAATATTATTTTAATTGAACTTCAAGATTTTAATACATGTAATTTCTGGGCAAATCTTTGTTCTTTTATACAGAGCCAATTAAGAATTATTTGAATAATTCCTATGGTGGGTGACCCCACTTGCCTTTTGTTACTTAGAAATATTATATTGATATATTATTTCCAATAAACATGATTTGGAAATTTAAATGTATTTGTCTGTATTTATTCCAGGTTTGTGGCATTTAATATGAATATTGTGCAATGCAATAAGAATTGAATCTTCATAATTTTCATATTTTCATGCATTCCAAAATAAATAACAAATTTGAAAATTTGAAAATTTGAAAAAATTATATTATAAAATTTGGACCGTGTGAAAATATTAAAATTTTGAATGTATACAATTTTTATTGCAATGTCAAGATTCATTTGCAATCTCAGACACGAGGAAGTGTTTGATGGTCAGACACTAAGACACGAAATAGTGTCTGATAATCAGGCACTTGCGAGTATCAGACACCTCTACATGCATGAATCCCAAACGTTTGCACGTGTTTGAAAATCAGACATTATTTATGCGTCTTACTTCAGGGGGCAACTTTCAGACGGCAATAACGTCTTAGTTCCAGACGCCTACTTTTTAGAGTGTGTCATCCAGCAATCTATTGGAAACAATTTATTAACATTATAATTATTATAACAGATATTATACAGTCTTAAAACCTTATTCAAAATTAAGCTAAACAGTTAAAGGTAGATTTCAAGGTCATCATTCTTACAGTAAATGGGACTTTATGACGTCCAAGAGCGTTTGCGTCCTGAAGGCGTAAGTTTCAAGACTTGGCCTCTTGATACCACTCATATGATAAAAGTGTGTGTACTTACACAATATTAGACGATCTGTTGAACGGTCATATCAGTTTCATACGTTTGAAAGTTTCTGCTCTAACTACCTTGGAACTATAAAGAGTCGAAGTAGCCGTGATCAACATTTTTGAGTTATTTGACAGCCAACACGCAAAATGTCCGTAAAATGTCAAAAACGTTTGGATTGAAACACAGATAAGTCTGAAAATTGTCAAAAATACAGATAATGTTGGTACCAATGACCACGCGAAGTTTTAAGTTGATCGCTCAATCGGTTCTAGTTTAAATTTCAAAAATCATATGAACGATTTTTTAAATTTTAACCAATGAGAGGATTTGGCTGAAACTTTGTATGATTGGGTACAATGTTGGTTGCAATGACTTTGCTAAATTTCAAATTAATCGGAGCAACCAATCGAAAGATAATTTTTTTAAAACTTGATCCAATCACAGGAGCCCGTTCAAAAACGATCCCAGGGACCGCATAGATTACGTTAGCATATGTGCAAAGTTTCAGATCGATTGAATGTGCGGTTTTACCTGGGCTGTGCGGACAAAAAAAATAACAAAAAAACACACAGAGAAAGTGCCATAAGAGTACCGTGGTGACGCTCGCTACGCTCGCTCAATTATGCAGTTTATTGTCTATTTTCTTGGAAGGGAACGGAATAGACGTGCATCTGTATATCAATAATAAGGTACGTACAAATGTAACTCATGTGTTACTTAGGTAACTCACATGAAAATTGACTTGTGATCAGGATGGATGGTCAGGATGGTACTTGGATTCCCGAGTGACAGTTTAGAGATGTCCATTGCTTGTAATTGATATGCCATTAATTTGATGTTAATGATGAGCTATTATGGGGATGATCTTCTAGTCTCACATTGTGCATCGAAATATGACGAAGTCTTGCAATTAGAGCCGACAGTTTACTTGATGTTATTGATGGATCGTCTTGGATGGATCAATGTTCTTGGTATTCTTTTGTTGCATACTTGAAGATTCTGAAAATAAAATGTTTATTAATTGAATTGTTCTGCGAAGTAAGTAATTATTTTGTTAAATTTGTTGTTGTCGTCTACTTACTTGATATTTTGAGTCAGATTGCACATGTCCCCGAAGACCTCCAAATTGATTTGATGTAGTATTGAAGACAATAATTATCTTCTCCATGAAAATTTGTCTCTCACTCCTCCCTTCTCCATATCTTTATTTCTTTCTATCTCTTTGCTCTCCATTATTGTGAGAGTATTGCTTTGGTGGAATATTTTTGTCCACTCAACTTCAACCATGATCTGAATAAACTTAATGTCACATTTTAATTTTATGAAAGTATACGTTGAATTATTCCCCGTATGGTTTTTTTATGATTATCATTGGTCTTGACCATGTTTTTTTTTATGTGTATGTCCATTACAAGCAACTATACAATTCACCAACAATTCTCTAAATAAGAGGTGATACTTTGTTTGTTGAATTTATGTATCCGTATTGTAATAGTATTATATTTAGTAATTAATACATTAAGGAGCTTTGCTGATCGGATCAACTCTCAGATCTTCATAACGTTTGTGTATGTATTGATAATCATGTCATACGCAACCCCTCGAAAATTTAAATTATTCTCGAGTCTAGTTTCTGAGCTAATGAGTTTCCTCCCCCATGTTATGTTATGGCGACCAAGGGAAACAGGGTAATTTTTGGGATATATTTTTTGGTATATATTTTGTTTTGTTTTGAAATATTTGAACGAGAATCTTATTTTCTTTTTGATTGAATGGGCATGATCATTGCCAAGGTGTGCTACTTTAGAAGTATGAAACCAGAACAGAAATGGTTTTTATGTACCTACTATGGACAGTGTTAAGTTTTATTGATTTTCTGATATCATACAGTTGATAACGTCTTTTTATATTTAAATATACCTAGTTGAAATGTTAGGAAATGTAGGTATACATTATGGTATTTAAAAATAGGGGTCGGGGGGGGGGGGGGGGGAGTGGACCTTTTTACAACCAATGATTTTTCTTTATCTCGATATTGTGTACACCTGTTTGAGGTGGATGATACCATTGTATTGAAGACCTTGGCTGCTTTTCTTGCATTTATAGGCGTCATAAGGGCAAATAGCAATGTCCATTTTGTTGGATCATTATTTGCCCAGAGTCTGTTCTGTGAAATAGAGTAAGATGGATCTCCCACGTACAACCCTCGCATCTTACCATACCATTTGTCGGCAGCTGCAAACTTTGTGACAAATTGGTTATTATATTCACTGAACATGTAATATTATGTACAAATAGTAATAGACTTAGTAATCTACTCATGCACGTACCTTTGCAAGCATATTATGTCTTACCTTTAACTGGGAATTAAGTTAACCAGTTTGAGGTAGTTAATTCCATGACATTATATCACTTGGTTGCATTTTTCTATCAGGTAGGTATTGATATTCTTCAATTATAATAGCAACATAAGTAGATCCATTTTGTTGGAATCGTTTTGTTCCAGAATCTGTTCTGTGAATGATAGTAAGGTGGTCCTCCCTCGTTCCACCCTCCCACCTTACCATGCCATTTGTCAGTTGTTAGGCGACAAATTGGCTTATCTTCACAGAACATGCACTGTTATTTCCGAGTCGCAACAGCTCGCATTTTATGGATTACGTTACCATGTATTGATTTACTTTTTCTTTAGGATCAACATGTACATATCTTTTGCGAGTGTCGGCCACTTCCTGGGCTCGACGTTCTCGTCATCGGCATGTAGCCACCGTGACCCGTCTTTCAGGTAACAGGTGTAATGTCCCGAGTTGATGGAAGAGCCGTGGTGAAATATAGCGGCCATGGGAACGTAGGAAGTGTCGTCAATCTTAAGATTGGTTTTAGGTACATCGGCCACTTTGACGTTCCTTTTGTTCAATCCATTAGTGAACAACATGAGTTGCATCACCACCAAGTCACTGGCTCTCGTGATGCTCATGCGATTCTTTCTCGTCTCTTGCTTACAGTTTGTACAGGCGTGAGAGTGTGTTTCCCATGATGTTGCCCTGTGGAACAACTTTTGCAGGGTATACTTCTCTTTGTGGTTTTCATGAACGTACAAGCGCAGCAATTTATGTGTTTCTCCTTTGCTAGTCCCACTGAAATCACAGTTAGGAGAAAAGCATCTTGTTTCACAAGTCACCTTCAATTCTGTAACATTTTGCACAGAACTAGACAATCGTGCCAGTGTCTCGAAGAAGTCAGCAGCACATTGTTGGTCTCCACCTGGTGTGAAAAACCCTCCGGCTAGTTCGCGCACCATGATGGAGCTCATGGTAGAGTTTCCCTCGGAATACTCGACCGCAAGTTGTTTGATTTCTCTGGGGTTGAGGTCTTGTTCGTCTGATGCCAGCTCGTATCTCAGAGACTCACAGTTTAGGACTCAGAGACTCTGTAGGACTACGTTTGCGTAGCACGATTCATTATCCACATTGATGAACCCCCTCGCTATACGTAGTGGGCGTCGTGCCACAACTGCAACAGTTTGTTCGGCAGCAACAGCGTCCTGAACCAAGTCTGCTTGGACATTGGTAGTCCACGGTCTATCCATGACTCTACGTCTGTTGGATGGACCGTTGGTCTCCAGGAGACAAAGGTCTGGCCTGTATTCACGTCTCAGACGATTGTATTCGACAATTGCACTCGGGAGTGCTTTAATTTCCCTCGGATCGAAATTAATTAGATGAATACCATCCTTCTGAGTGACGCGTGATAATGCAACGTAAGCCTGACCCTTGGTGAACACTGACGATCCAATGTCAATCATTGCAGAACTCAGGAAAAGCATGGAATATCATGGATTCGGCCGGACGAAAATCGAGTGTTGATGGATTCGACCTCGGCATTGTTGTCAATGCTCCGCTTGATAGACAAGATAGTGCCTATGGCGCCATTCACCAAGCCGAGTGTCACGTCAATGTTTCTACAGAGCATGATTCGGCAGCCAATTTTGATGGTGACGATCTTTTCTAGACCGGCTGTTGTCGAGGAGTCATCCTCGTTCTTGTCTATCCACGTGCACACTCTCTTTTTCAGATAGTTTTTTCACACATGACAGATCGTCCTTGGCCAAGAGTTTGATCTCCTCTGATTCGATCGTGTCCAGCATTGCCTTGTTCAATACTCGGCACATGTTGCGCTTGGGCAACAGGCACATCGTGTCCACAGGCAGTGTGTTCATGTAGACACAGATCTCTTTTAGGATTTATCCCGGCGTGGTGCCAGCGAATGGAATTTTCCTCGCTTCCAACAACTGGGTATCGGTTTGCGTCAACAAACCGAGTCTGATTCTGGACAACATGTCTACAAATGTAGAGTCGTTTAGCTGTCTCATGTTGATTAAGAGCTCATCGTAAGAGAAGAGCTCTTGCCACAGATTGATGGCGCTGAGTGACCCCACATAGGTGGTGATGTCGTGATCAGACAGTTTGACAAACGGTGGCTCTTGGTGCACCGGAGGCAACTGGAGAAGATCTCCGAACACGAGAATGTGGATCTTACCGAACCATCCGTCATTCGAGTCTCGTGTGGCATATATCTCACTTAATCTTAAATGAATGTACATGAGTGTGAGATTCGACACCATTGATATTTCGTCAATGACGATTAGTGCGACGTTCTTCATGTCGGCTCTGATCACCTTCAGAACTTGGTCTGACAATTCCGTGTACTTTGGCGTCTTCCTGTGCTCGACAGGAAGCTGCAGAAGACGGTGTATTGTCAAACCGCCGACGTTGTAAACCGCTATTCCCGTGGGAGCACTTACGGCGACATCTTTTCCAAGGTTAGCCTTTACCCAAACCTTGATGGTTTTGATCAAGTAACTCTTGCCACAGCCACCAACTCCACTGATGATCGGAGTTCAGAGCTTTGACCATCTCGACAACGTCCTCTTGTGCAATTTCATCGCAACAAGCAGCATCTCTGAAGTCTTGCATTACTGAGACAATTTCTGTGTTTTGGAACGCCAGTGGATTGTCCGGAGCATTGTCGACCTCGTCATTCGAGGTCTCACTTTCGATCTCTGCAATCCTTGCAGCAATCAACTCTCGGGCGAGATCGGTTGCCGCTTGCAGGTCGGTAATCGTCTTGTCGTGCTCGATTACATCGACGAGATCGTCTTTGCACGAGGCAAATGCAAGTGCATAGGAGTCGTGATCTCCTTTCAGCTCGTCAACGTCTCGCCATGTCTTGAACATGAGCAAGAGCGAGAAGTAGTACTTCTCGGGATTCTGGTTCACGTTGTACTTGTAGTGGTTGATCAAGTATTTACGTGACCTTTCCTTGAGGAACCTGCCGCTCGGCAGTTCGTACACTTTGAACTTTTCCTCGTTTGGTTTCTCTCTGACGATGTCGAGAGACGCAACAAATTCAAAGAGATGCATGTCCTCCAGCTCATCTGGTCGATTTGGGTAGTGATCATCGACCCATGACTCAAAGAAGATGTTGGTTGCATCAGCTGGCATCTGCCTCATCGGATTGCGGGGCTTTAGCCTGCGGTTTCGGATCATGTTCACGTCCAACCATCGGACGGTCGTGTCTGGATCTGTTCCGTGCAGGGGCAGGCCGAGAAGGGTGTCACTAGCTTCGAGACTTCCTATTTTCCTGTTGTTTAGTGCACGCAAGCCGACATTGAACAGCCTGCTGGCCAACGATTTAGTCGAGTTTAATTCGTCAATAATTTCGGCACCGTGGCTTTTCTCGCTCTTGGTCGTGTATTTGGTAATATACCAATTGAGCATTGCCGTTTTCTCACCAACGAACTGAATGTCAACGTTACCATTCCAAGCCATCAGGATGGCTGGATTGTAGTCGTTGATGTTTACTCAGACTCTGCTCGTGGCAAGTCGTAAAGGCGGCTGTTTGGTTGCAGCGTCTTCCTGCCGGCGATTGACACCGTAATGTCTCTCAGCACTAGTGTGTCGGTCACAGGGCGTGGAAACCCGAAACGACACACTTTTCTGAAACCAGACTTGGTTTTCTTGTTTCTCTGGCAGTAGGAATTATCCACGTGCTTCTGATACTTGACAACTCTGTTGTGCAGAGTAGGACAGAGATTCTCTTTTGGTATTTTACACGTGCAATACTTGGTAATGAATGAGGCTACCTCCTCATTGGTCGACTGACCAAGTATCGGGGAGCCACTCACCCACAGTAACATGTGGAAGTGCTGGTTGCCTCGGCCTTGGTATTCACGACGCCAAAAGTAGTGTGACACCTTGCGTACAGGCGCGTCGTCCGAAAGAAACAACTTCAGCAACGCATGGAACTTGTTGTCCATGAATCTAGACGTGGACACTGGGTCCAGTGCCACCAGTTCGCTGACTGACTTGTTGGCAAATTCTGGACCATTGACATCACGGATGTACTGTCCCAAACCGTCCCAATCCCATTCACTGGGACTGACGGTGACGAACCACGTGGCAGGACCGTAATAGGCAGTCATGCAATTCAAGTCATTGCAAGGAGCCACCCAGTATTGTTCGGTATTGCGAAGTCTGGAGAAGATGGTTGTTAGACTACCCTCCAACTCTTCACTTGCAATCTTTGCCAACACACTGCCTACAGTGTACCTCTCTCTGGGATTAATTACGTTCAATTTTTGAAAGATCCCAGAACTCAACTGACGAAGATTGGCATCATTCAATAGGTAGAACAAGTACTGTTGGTTCAGCCTGAACTGAGAATGTTTGGACATCAATTTAGTTTTGATGAATTCTGCAGACTTTAGTTCGACAGTTCGCTTGTGAAACTGCCCGAATTTCCCGTCAACAAAGAGATCTGGGAAGCACTTTACGTCCAACTCTCGATCTCGGGAGTCGATCGGTGCCGCATTCACTTTCAGCATCTGATAGAGTGCGCACGCGCTCTGGTTATCACGTGGTTCGTGTAACGGATAGATCGTGAACTGTTCGTAGGCAGTTTCAGCGACGGCGGGATCGACTTGCGTCAATAAACCTCGCGTCACTTCACCAGCTACGGGTTCCACAGCAACTTCATTGTCAGTGGCAACAACAGGTGGTGCACTCGAATCGACTTCGGGTTGAATTTGAAATTCAACGTCGTCGCCGTCATCGAATGCATCCAGAAGATTCTCTGGCGATCCAGGCAGTTGGATTTGTGCATAGAGTTCGTTTGTCGCCTTGAGCAATTGTAGAGCGGCAAACACTTTTTTCACATCAACAAAGTTTTCCCAAATAGCTTTTGATTTTGTCGGAATTCCGCGCACCAATATGTACAACTCTTGATCCCTCATTATGGGATCCAAAGGTGATGGCAGCTTCTTTAGAGTTTCCTCTAGTGGCGAAGGCAAAATATGAAAGGTCCTGCCCTTCACCTTCTTCACCCTATGGCTATGGCGCACGTTTCTACGTGCTACCGTACCCATGCTCGTTACAACTTGGAAAGCTTTCGCGCGCTGGATCAGTATCTTTTCGTAATCGTTGAGATCTGTAATCTCTTTTGGACGTGGCTGAACGACGAGGTCGTTTAAGACGCACGCCGACGGCAATTCACGTTTTCTGAACTTTCCCACGCACAAGTGGCAAATGAACTCACTTGGTTCCATGTGTCGGTTCTCATTGAACTCGAGTAAACGTTTCCAATGCGGCAACGTTTCTGGGTTCAACGGCTTCTTCATGTTGCTCAACACGGTGACATCGCGTTTGTAACACAGCTTTTCACAGGAAGTGCACGCGTACTTGGGCAAGTCCAGTGAATGCTTTAAAGCTTTGAATGCATTCTTGTACGTATCAAGGATGGCAGACTCACTTATTTCATGCTCACATGACACATGCTGAAAGGCATTAGCTGTACCTTCAGTGATTGCAGCGAGCGTTTTAAGTTTTGATACATCGCAAATCTCTATTACTTGGTCGAGCTCTCGCCTCTCTTTGTTTGCTGTGCGCAATTTGTACAGAGTGTTCACTATGAAGCGTACTTCGTGATAGTGAGGAGCAAGTGTTCTCAAGAACAAGAGTTTCGATGCACAACACTTGTGCGAAACGTGAAAATCAATTGGATGACCTTGTTTGTCAAACCTCCTGAATGTTGATAGTGATAGTAGTGCTAGTAGATGTAGATAGTTCTTATTGGAAGAACCTAAATCAACGTCTAGATCTACAGCCATTTTTGGAGTGCAAGCTGAGAAAGTTTTCACGAGCTCTTACATTCGATTAGTAATGACCACTTGGTCAACGTTACACACATCTTTGCTACATGCCCAAATGTCAGCTGACCCTTGTGGGTGCCTTTTTGTAAATGTGGGCATGAAAATGTTTGCTGCCTCACCGTGCTCGTTTATAGCAATCGGTCTATTTCTATTCTCGTACACATTGTACGTGTATTCGTAGAAATAGGGCTCGGAATACACCGTGTGCAAAGACGGCCCGCACAAGGCGGTCATCTTGTCGGCATTGACATTCGATTTGCATTCCGTAGCCTAGTCATGGCGACGATGCAAGATTCCCTCAACTTTGACAGACACTTTTTGAATGTCGCAACATACTTTTTGCGTGCAAACATGCACCATTTCAGTATGTTATCGGCCTCCATGCGATTGTCGACAGCGCTGTTTCCATGCAGCTTTGATGCAAGTTCAACAGTGGCCCGTTCAATCGAGCCCCTGTATCGAAGGCAATCAACCCTGCGAGTGTACTTTTTGCGTATGTTATTACACACATTATTACGCCTCCTTCTGGCGTTGATTGCTGCTCTTGCGGCACGATATCTCTGTAGAGCATCGGCTCGCCTTTTAGATTGATTGGCATTGTATGTGTCCCTAACCTGCGCTCTTTTTGGTGCAGGATTGGCATTGTATGTTGTTTTAACCTGTGCTCTCTTTGGTGCAGGATTAGCAACGTATACTGCCCTTGCTCGCTCCGTCCTTGGACCGGAATTGGCTATATAGGCTGCCTTATTATGCTCCTTCCTTGGGACAGGATTAGCTTTATAAGAAGCCTCAGTGTGCTTCTTCCTTGGGACAGGATTAGCTCTGTATAAAGCCTTAGTGTGCTCCTTACTTGGGAGAGGATTGGCTTTGTATGAAGCCTTGGCTCTCTCCTTCCTTGGGAGAGGATTGGCTTTATATGAAGCCTTAGTGTGCTCCTTCCTTGGGACAGGATTGGCTTTATATGAAGCCTTAGTGCGCCCCTTGCTTGGGACTGGATTGGCTTTGTATGAAGCCTTGGCACTCTCCTTCCTTGGGAGAGGATTGGCTTTGTATGCTAATCTACTTTTGATACGCTTCGCTTTCGCTCTCGTTGCCACTTTACGTGGGCTGCACTGACTTGACTCAATGTTCAAGTCATCTGATTTTCGCTTCTGCCCAAGAGCTGGTGAAGCGCTTGCTGAATCAAGTGTGTTATTGAGGGACACTTGTTCATTGCTATTTCCATCAGTTGACGCAACGTGCCCTCTCTGAGCACTGAAAGTCAATCTCATTTTCTGAAGTCGTGCGTATCTCTGACTAACCATGTTGGATGTAGTAAGCTAGATCGCAAAGTTAAATAATAAGCTAATAGCTTTATTATCTTAAGTCAAACTGATATTTCTCAAAAGAAATTATACAGAATGACTAAATTATCTGTCAACTTTCGTTGTGAAAGTACAGAGTCGTAGACTGTGTAATACACCAGAAGCAATAATGTTTAAATCTCTCCCAGTTGTTTATTAAACGTTGGGGGGTTGAATAAAACGTTGCCACTTGGTTATTTACAGAATACAGCTGTTTTGACTTATCTGTCAGGACAATAGGTTGACCACACAATGCGTTGAGTCACTTGACGGTCACTTAAGCCAAGTAGCTCTATAGAGTCCCAGTGGTTGTACCACAGGACTCAAGCTCTTGTGCAATAGTGAACGCTCTTAGCAATGTGCAGTACAGTTGTTCCTTATTGTCCTATCCTACCAGTAGACTCAATAGGTTGACTGCACAGATTGACTAAAGAGTCACTTTATATTAACCAAAGCCAATAGATCTAGAGTCCTCTTTGTACTAAGTGTACCTCTTATAAGTGTATCACTTAGTTCCTGAAAGACTCGCACTATTGGACATGTGGTTAACAGAGCTCTTTCTACAATGTGCAGTACAGTTTACCCTTGAGCCTGCTATCTCTCCTAAACTAAACGCCACGTCGTTCTCGCTGTCGTTGCGTCTTTATCCCGTGTCCACGTCGTTCTCGTAGTCGCCGGCCTCCTTCTTTCCACGTCGTACTCGTTGTCGTCTCGTAACTCCTTTTTTCCCTCGGCGCTCTCGTTGTCGTTGTCGTTGTCGTTCTCGTTGTCGTTTCTCTGGCTTCTCGTCTACTTCTCCTGGCTGTGGAGTGAGCAGGAAGTAGATTTTCAATTAAAAATGAAATATTACTTGGCACTAGCCAAACAGAAGTATAAATCGTTGTAAATTGTTAATACCTTTTTAGTATTTCGTAAACTAGAGCCTATACGATATGTCCTGGGGATTTGTAAATATATTTTCAATGATCATTAAACCCCATTTACACGGTGCAATTTCTTGAACAACTTCTGTGACACATAGGTTCTGCTCGTGCGCAGTATCACTTTTGAGATGATAAAGGGAATCTGCACATGTGCAGAACTTATGTGACACAGAAGCAGTGTTGGGGAGGGAACTTTTAAAAAGAACGCGTTCCTAGGAACGCGTTACTTTTTTTGCGAACTTTTGAGCGAACGCGTTCTTTTTTGTATACAAAGAACGTGAACGTTAAACGTTCGTTTTAACCACGAACGTTTCGATCAAGTTCGCTCTTCCCTACTGAGTACTAAGCAGTCGAATCGGAATGAAGTCCGAGCCGATCCGAAGATTTCTGAAGTTTCTTTAACTCTGAGCGTGGATTGGTTACTATGGCGAGGGTACTTTGAGGCAGGTGTGGAAGGGAAAGTAGGGGCCCCTCTTAGATACTTCCCAGTTCCATTTAAGTTTCACGCGTAGTTTATTATATAGTACATTTTTTTTTAAAAAGAACTTTTAAAAGAACTTATATTCGTTTTTTTAAGGAACGTGAACTTTTACTACACATGCTTAAAATAAAGAACTTGAACTTTTAAAAAGTTCATGTATTTGGACGTGAACTGAACTTTTAAAAAGATCGTTTTAAAAAGGAACTTCCCCAACACTGCACAGAAGTTGTTCAAGAAATTGCACCGTGTAAATGGGGCTTTATAGTAAACATTTGCTTACATTTAAAGTTTCCTTCTTACTCTGCTTATACACTTAAAAATAATCAATCTCCACCCACTTCTCTGTTCTAATGGTAATACTACAACAATTTGTTAATTAATTTGTTTTTGATATTGGACTTAAATTAAATTACTCAAAATGTCTTGAAACCTGCGGGATTTGGCTCAGAGGGTAGAACACAAAGAATCAGCAATATTATAATTTGTTTATTACAAAGAAAATAAATGTTCATTGATGTGAAAAGAGCAATCAAAAATTATGAAACAATATTACGTTCGATACGTCGGCAGTAGTGATGATGTCGTCTGGTTTGTTTACTTCCGCGTAAACAAGTGGATGGCGTTGACTCTTGCGTAGTGTGTCCCGTGAACTCCAGTCCACCAGCAGAATGAAATGACTGGATATGTCACCTCCTTCAGCTGCGATGCGATGATGTCGTCTAATAACCCCTTGGTTACCAGGACGTCCAGCAGTCCGTGCACAAGGAGTGACCTCCTCGAGCAGTTGGATCAAGTTGGCTCAGGCTGATGACGTTCGTGGCTGCAGACTCGTCGGTTTCTCCCGGAGTTGCAATTCACTAACTTTTATACTTTAACATTTACTGACTTTAATGTTGAAACTGTTCAGTTGATCACTTGTAACTTGAAATTGTCTTAATGCGATATTATTTGCCTCAGCACTAGGCTTGAAGTTTGAATTTACTGGGTTGACGTTTATACAAAAATGTTATTTAATGTTTACCTTCGATCACATCGGCACTGTCTCGCTGAAATTATACTATGTTGCGTGCACAAGGCTTCACGGTTCGCGAGGCAGGTCTCACTGCTCTGAGAAAACTCCGACTGATGAAGTTTGGCTGGTAGCCTGACGTTTTATACCCTCTGACATCGTTTTCCCTCCAAAGAATCTGATTGGTTGGTTTCGTACACGTGGTAGCTAATTTTAGACATTCTGTCATTTCTAAAGCCCGCGAAACGACTTTCTTTCTGCACGTAGGCCCATGCTTTTCTTGGAATCACTGAAAACTAGTCTGGCTGACTGGTTTTGTAGCGTTATCACAATGACTGGTTCACTTGTTATTACGTGGTGACATCACAATTTAGGTAAGGTCACATACTTTTTATATGGATTCACTCACTTTCTTGATATAATTGCACATTGTTAAACTTATTTGATTGCTCGTTATATTTTTGTCTATATTTTGATTGCTGTTGAATTTTAAGATTGTAAGTTTACATAATGATTCTAATTAATTACTTTGTGTTCAGTTAACCTTGACTCTAAGAATGCCATGCTACAAGCTTGTTCATTCTTTAAACCTACTTCAAGCAAACATTATTATTTTTAAAGTTAATTTTCTAACCTAGATAGGCCAACTTGTTACAGAGCCCCCTGAATTCTTGTTGTTCACCTTTTGACTGAAGTAAATTTGAAATACATTGAAATTTTGAATGAGAAAATGGTGATAAAACAAGGATTCACTTAGAGACTGGACTATCTAGCAGGAATAATCTCTTCCTTTTGACAAACAAAAAGTTTCCTTCAACAGATGCAAGTTTATTTCCCCTTACAGCTGTCTAATCTAAACCTGAATGAATGAACTCACCCCTCCATCTACCAAAACAAAAACAAACCTCATCCTACTTCCCGGAAACGATGCTCGACTCAACCCTCTCTCTTATCACAATCCCGTTATTGACCTAGTGACCTACTTTTGCTGGGTCATCATACCAAACATCAACATTACTTCTTGTTGTCACTGTGAGAATCAGCTGATCGATGTATTATATTTCTTCCGTCCACGATCATATGGGAATGAAACTTCTGCATCTTCGTGAACATCTTGCGTTGGCCCTATTGAAATTATCTCAACTAGGTGTGTCCAGAAGAATTCTTCACGCTTATTCCTTGCAGTGGTCGATGTATAAGTTTCATTTTCTTTCTTGACTTCCGTTTCAGTTTCTTCGTTACTTTCTTCATCTTGAAAGTCTTTATCTTCAATTTGTAGAGATTCTTGCATCAA
This sequence comes from Leuctra nigra, assembly GCA_934045905.1. Taxonomy (NCBI): domain Eukaryota; kingdom Metazoa; phylum Arthropoda; class Insecta; order Plecoptera; family Leuctridae; genus Leuctra; species Leuctra nigra. The sequence continues at coordinate 284,206 of OW203762.1, read as the reverse complement.
CGGACATGTAATCTTCATTATTTCTTCGTATGCAATTTCTTCGAGCATTTCCATGTTTGCTACGTAATCGAAGGGTTGTATTTTCTCGTCATAACTGGTTTCGGTCAACTCGTCGTTCAATGTTATTAATAACTCGTCATTCACTCGTTCAGTAATACTTGCGGCTGGAATCGAACTAAGCTCCGCACAAAAGTTGTAATTTTCGCTCTTCTCAAATTCTTGGACAAAACTAGACTCGGATTTAACTAATTGTTCTTGATCTGCTGCTTTTTCTTCAATAACTATGGTTTCAGTAACCATCTCAATAATCTCAATAATCTCCTCAATATCTTCAAGATTCTCAATAATCTTCACATCTTCAGTACGACCTTTGCGTCTGAAATCAACAAATTCTTCCTCCTCCAAATTCAATTCAACAACAACATTACAGTTCAGATCCTCCACACAACAAACAGTCTCCATTTCATCGCCGTCAAACTCAATATTGACCAAGGCTTGTCTAGTCACCTCAAATTCTTCATTTTCATCTCGTGAATTGTTCACGGTTTCCTCTGCAACTCCCTGTACCAAACATTCTGGAATGACTTCATCTTCGAACGATTCGTTTTCTTGACTCTCTGCTTTCTTTACAGCGTCTTCTTTAACACCTTCAATGACAACTTCACATGTCTTCAGCTGGTCTAAATCTTCTTGCTCTTTCGTGATGACGTCGTTGTTCTGCAACTCAACTTTCTCAACTTCAAATTGTTCACAGGGTTCTTCGAAATTATCTTGTGGAAGTATAATCTCGGCATCTTCTTCATTTTTCTCTTGTACTGAAATATCGGCGATTTCAACACGATTCTGACTCTGAATCTTCGTTTCTTCTTCTTCCTTCTTCTGTGTCTTGGGCAGACAAAAATCTTGAACATCTTCTTGCGGCGTTGTAACCTCATAAAAACTTTCTTCAACTTTGTCAGGCTGCTCACAGCTCTGCTCAGAATTCACATCTGATTGCAACCTATTGCAGACAACTTCTTCTTCTTCTCTCGTTAAAACATCTGCTTCGAATGCAGCGTCTTTCTCCAGTTCATCCTTCCATTTTCTTGAAACTTCACGGACGTATTCTATGAGATTTACGCGTTCCCAATGCCACAATTGCTTCAAATCTTCACTTTCCGAATCTGCATAATCATCATAATATGCTGCTCCGTACACGTGGTCATCATATTCGGAACTTTGCTTGGAATACGTTTCCTCTGCTTCATATTTGTATTCCCTATATCTTCTCCAATTTTCGTCTTCTTTGTCGTATCTCCTAAGTAATTCTGCCCTTGCCCTTTTACTAATCTGCGCATTTTCTTCTGTCCTGTCGTGACAAATACTCATCAACTCTTCCTCATCCAATGTAGCAAATTCTTTCATCGTCCATTTTTCTTCTCTTCTTCTTTCAAATTCTATATAGATTCTTCTTGACAATTCATCAATTCGTTCTGTTCTCATTAAATGGTATAAATCCCGATTACTAAACTCGCAGAATTCTAATTTGACACTTCTATTTTCTTCTTGTTCTTCATATTCCTTCTTATTTAGCTCGACCCAGGATTTCCAATATTCTTCATCTTTTTCATCCATCGTAAAAGTTCTTTACGACTTATTCTTCAATTTTCTGAAACTTTACCTCTTCTTCAGACGACTTCCGTCAACAATCATCAGCGACTGGGTCAGGTCATTTCTGTCGATGCCTAATCTGGTTCCCACGCTATCAATAACAACAAACTTGTTCCCATGACAATTAACTACACAGTTGATGTTTCTGCCCCCCTCTATCACCTGAATACTCGTGACCTCTGACTCACTAAGCTCTGCCCCCTCTACAGTATCATCTAAATTCACAGTTGACGATAAACTTGCATCTCGATCTGCCATCGTAACAGATGTAATGAACTAACATGCACAAATCTACAGTTGGCTCTATCTTTACGTAAACGGGTTGATTCTATGTAAAATTTCCAAATACATGAAAATTTTACGCAATGCCTGTGTCCACAAGTTTCAGAACAACTGAGTAACTCTTTCACAATCAAGAAAACAATTATTTCTTTCAAAACAATTGCTCCCAGGAATGTTATTCGAGCCCCACACGTTGAGCGCCACTGAAACCTGCGGGATTTGGCTCAGAGGGTAGAACACAAAGAATCAGCAATATTATAATTTGTTTATTACAAAGAAAATAAATGTTCATTGATGTGAAAAGAGCAATCAAAAATTATGAAACAATATTACGTTCGATACGTCGGCAGTAGTGATGATGTCGTCTGGTTTGTTTACTTCCGCGTAAACAAGTGGATGGCGTTGACTCTTGCGTAGTGTGTCCCGTGAACTCCAGTCCACCAGCAGAATGAAATGACTGGATATGTCACCTCCTTCAGCTGCGATGCGATGATGTCGTCTAATAACCCCTTGGTTACCAGGACGTCCAGCAGTCCGTGCACAAGGAGTGACCTCCTCGAGCAGTTGGATCAAGTTGGCTCAGGCTGATGACGTTCGTGGCTGCAGACTCGTCGGTTTCTCCCAGAGTTGCAATTCACTAACTTTTATACTTTAACATTTACTGACTTTAATGTTGAAACTGTTCAGTTGATCACTTGTAACTTGAAATTGTCTTAATGCGATATTATTTGCCTCAGCACTAGGCTTGAAGTTTGAATTTACTGGGTTGACGTTTATACAAAAATGTTATTTAATGTTTACCTTCGATCACATCGGCACTGTCTCGCTGAAATTATACTATGTTGCGTGCACAAGGCTTCACGGTTCGCGAGGCAGGTCTCACTGCTCTGAGAAAACTCCGACTGATGAAGTTTGGCTGGTAGCCTGACGTTTTATACCCTCTGACATCGTTTTCCCTCCAAAGAATCTGATTGGTTGGTTTCGTACACGTGGTAGCTAATTTTAGACATTCTGTCATTTCTAAAGCCCGCGAAACGACTTTCTTTCTGCACGTAGGCCCATGCTTTTCTTGGAATCACTGAAAACTAGTCTGGCTGACTGGTTTTGTAGCGTTATCACAATGACTGGTTCACTTGTTATTACGTGGTGACATCACAATTTAGGTAAGGTCACATACTTTTTATATGGATTCACTCACTTTCTTGATATAATTGCACATTGTTAAACTTATTTGATTGCTCGTTATATTTTTGTCTATATTTTGATTGCTGTTGAATTTTAAGATTGTAAGTTTACATAATGATTCTAATTAATTACTTTGTGTTCAGTTAACCTTGACTCTAAGAATGCCATGCTACAAGCTTGTTCATTCTTTAAACCTACTTCAAGCAAACATTATTATTTTTAAAGTTAATTTTCTAACCTAGATAGGCCAACTTGTTACAGTCTAGTTGACTACGGCATATTTGTTTAAGCTGGATTCACAAACGTTATAAGGTAATACTTATAAGTATTTAAGCGAATAATATAAATATTATTCGCTTACTTCACAATTTTTTTAAAACAAAAATAAGAACATTACTATTCTAACATATCAATTTAAAATGATTTTACTGACACAGCATATTAATGCAAACATATTTAATTGAACTACGACTATTCCCCAATGAATTGTCTAGATATTGAATTCGTTATATTATGTTATTGTTTTGTGAGGTATTAATTTTGAATTTTACATTCACTTTCATAAACCATTTTTTCAAATCTCTAATGTCATTTCAAATGTCAATAGAAAGTCGCGTTTATCGCTGTTCAATGTTTTTGGACAAGTTGAAGTTTGAAATGTAGCTTTTTAAATGCGAAAACAAAACACGAGGATTAATTTAAAATATATCTTGAGAAGAAATCTTAAAATTTGCCATAAACTGTTACTTTAAAGTAAACTTACCTACATGTTTAAAGTAAGTATTTTAAAGTATATATTAAACAAATTTAGTTCCCTTGTATTTTTCTGGTAATTTTAGCCGATTTGAAATATAAATAAAGAGATGTAATCAGTAATTACTTTCAAAAATTACTTGATTTCGCCAAGATTCATTAAAAACTATGTAAACGCTTACAAATTGTAAGCTGACGTGTGATTCACATTTATCCGATTAATTTATCACCAACTACCAAAGTTTAAGAAATGTTAAAAAGCGACAGTTTCTGCAAATTCTCTCTTAAAAAATACAACACAATCGTAAAGGATATGGTAAATTCGTATCGTAATCATTGGGGGAAAAGGATAACTTACAGTTACATATGAAAACATTCATGTTTTTCCATACAATTTTGCTTTTCATGTAAGATCTCTCAAAATACTGGCAAACGTTTTTGAAACGGCGTTAATTCATAAATCAGTTATGTCCTTTTTTTTAATTGTTAATTTTTTTGGTGATTTTTTTGATATTTTGTTACATATTTTATTTTGGGGATTCTTCGATATTTTTTGATTTTTTGATTTATTTTTTTTATTTATTTTTTTAATTTTTATTTCGTTGCGTGATATTTTTTAAATTTGATAGATCTTATTTTTTAATGATTTTTAGGTTTCCTTGAGTGATTTCTTTGATTCTTTATTTATTTTGATTTTCAATTTTATTTAATTTTTGATTTCTCTTTGATTTTTAGATTTTTTGGTTTCGTTGCGTGACTTTTTTAAATTTGATAAGAATAAATTTTTTTATGATTTTTAATTTTTTTTACATTATTTTTTTTTTTATTTTTTTATTTTCATATTTTTATAAATTATTTATACATTGATGTTTTATATTTTGTATGTTTACGATTTTTAAGGATTTTTATGTGACTTTTTGGTTCCTTTTGATTTTTGATTTTTTTATGGATTATTTTTTGTGTGTGTTTTGTTGTTGTTTTTTTATTGTTTTTTTAAATGTAGGTACACTGATTTATTTTAGTTGTTCACTCCTCGCAAAAATTGTTTTAGACACAATTAGCAATAAAACTCGTCCATTTTAAATACAATCAATTTCACAAACGGACACCCGGACACCAGGACACTCGCATGCTAGAAAGTGTACAATTTATGTAAGAGGATAGGTATGTAGACTAATAGCTACAATAACATTTGCCAAATTGCTCCAAGTTGCATACCTAATGCTGTACAATTTATCTGATAATTAGTTACCTATCCGAGATAAGCAAAAAGTCCAAACTGAATCAATTGAATTTAAACAGAACTTATACGGAATGCCGAAATACCGCGAAACCATTGTAAATGAACATGTTTCTACATTTTTTTCTGTACAAACAAAATCACGCGATCTAAACTGACCTAATACCTACTTCACTATACATCGGTCAATATGCTGCAAGTTCAATAAGCATTTGAATAGTTAGTACCTACCAATACTTTTGTTTTATTTCATCTTAGGTAGTAAGTTTTAGAACTAGCAGGTTTATTGAAAACACAAGAAAATTCGTACCTTTATTTCCTATCACTGACACACTTTCCTAATCTAGGAACCTAAACAATTTCTTAAAACAAAGCAACAATTCCTACATACAACACACGATGACACTACGTTGCCAATCTAGTCGGGCGCTAGCTCGACGCTGCCAAGCACCGCTCTAATACAACGTGCGAGCTACTACCACAGACTTATACCGCAACGGCTTAAGTGGTCGAAACGAGGTGTCGCCAGGCATACATGCAGTAAGAAATGAAAGTGAAAACCATGGTTATCGGGTATATTTAGCCACCTGACAACACCTAACCAAATATCAAAGTGCTGCGATCATCCCTTCGGGGTGAATTTTGGGCCTCAAACATGCAAGAATTGACTTTCATGTTAGTTAGTTAGTACTAGCTGCCCATGTTCAGTTTGCTTGCCCTTTTCTACAGATTGCATGGTTTGGTCTAGAGAGTTGAAATTTGGTAGACACATAGAGTCCCCCTTCTCACGCCTACTTTTGAAAGAAAATCGGGAGAATTTTAACCGGAAGTGAAGTTATTCTAATTTTAAATTTTAAATTTTTTAAAAAGTCGAACGGGTCCATCGAGAGTTTTGAAATTTGGCAACATTAAAGACAATGTATTGCTAGACACTCCACTTCAAGAAAAAACAAAATTTTCAAACCGGAAGTGGAAAAATTATCAATATTAAGCGTTCCGCTCTTCCCCTTCATCTACCAACACAGCAGCTTCGCTGTCAACTCCACATACCCTGTCGGCCTGAATAGCTCAATTATCGGGGGCAGCTGGCTTGTATTCCTGCATAACTGGTTCGATTCCCGATCCTAGAAAAACTTTTTTTTCACATCATTATTTTTTAATTTGTGTATGCGATGGTACCTTCCAGTATATATATTCAAATGAGAGGTCGAGGGATGCTGTGTAGATCATCAATAACCCGAAACATCGCCATCGCGGCACGCCGATTGCCATCGCGATCACAGATAGTATCAGGTTCGTAGGTAATGCTGCAGGTATGACGAGCGACATTGCGTCTTGTTTAAATCTTCGCCCATTTGCTAGTTTAGTGGTTACGAACGGCATTCAGTATCGCCGTCCTGGTGGCGCAATGGACAGTGCATTGGCTTACGGTGTTAGGGGTCGCCGGTTCGATTCCGGCCGGGGTCGTCCTTTTATATTTGAAATTTTTACAAGTTTTAATTCTGCCTAACCATAGAGTTATTTTTTTAAGTTGCCCAGTTTTAATTTTCGCCAGTTCGACTTTGTCTATCCATAGAGAGTTTTATTCCTTAGGCTGCCCAGTAAAACTTATGCGCGCGCCCAACGCCGTCTGGAGTAGGTACCCTCTGTCTCTAGCCGCTCGTAGAATTCTAGGTGAACTTCAAAATTTTGTCACATTGAAAGATTCAAACCTCAAATATACCTCAATATGACGACAGAATATGACGTAGTATCAACCATTTGAGAAAACTCGTTTGGATAGTTATTATGGATATCCAAGTATTGAGACAATAATACAAACGAATAACAGACATCGATTCCGTTTCATAATGAAATCTTTATTTTTATTACTTCACGTACCTATGAATATTATAATGTCTTAATTTATTTCAGTTTCGAGAGTATGGAAACTTCGTTTTGTGTAGAATAAAGAATAATAGGTAAACTACGCACAATGAACAATACTTTCTGACGCCAATCGATTGCCTCATGCGGCTTCCGTCGTTGTGTTTACAAACATGTTCAACAATATGCAATGGCATTTTTAAAAGAATACCTAAATGCACGAAATAATTGTCTAAAATATCGAAACAAACTGTAATGTCAGTACCATGACTTGACTAGTGCAGTGACTAGTGACATCAGGTCCGGTCGAACCCGGGACTGCAGGATGTACCGTACGATCTGACAGTAGTAAATGTACCTTCAGACAGAGCAGTCTAAATCATATTCATCCTTCTGCATCCTCACCCGTGCTCATCATTAAGAAGTCCAAAGACATCACATTCTGGCGACGAGGATATGAGAACTCCGAGAAACCATCATTGGAAACGATATTTGAGTCCACAGAAGAGGAAGAAGTTGACGTAAAAACCGAGTTTAAAATGGCGTCGCACCGGGTCTTGGGCCACATGGCAGCTTTCGACAAGTCGTTGGAAGAATTTGAAGAGTATGAAGAGCGCCTCCAGAGTTATTTGAAGGTAAATTCCATCGAAGCTGAAGGTAAAGTTGATTTACTTATCACTTTGATAGGGCCGGAGACGTACAGACTACTTAAGAAGCTATGTGTACCCAGTGAAGTCAAGACCAAGTCTTATGATGAGTTAATCACTCTTCTAAAGCAGCATTTTTCACCACAAAAGTCGGTAATTATGGAACGTTTTAAATTCAACCGAAGAGTGCAACAGGAAAAAGAGACTATGTCCGAGTATTTGGTTGAGCTATATCAATTAGCTCATTACTGCAAATTTCCTGGCACTGCTGAAGATACTCTTCGGGACCGATTTGTGGTAGGAATTAGGGATAAGGCTTTTCAAAAGCGATTACTTGAGAAATCCCAGTTGTCTCTAGAACAAGTAACCCAGTTAGCTAAAAGTCACGAATTAGCTACTGAAAATGCCGCCATTTTACAACCTGCTCAGAAGGACCACGAGATCAACCAGCTGACGCCAAGACGTCGCAACCAGTCTGCGAGTCGTAATCGAATGGGTAGTTCCAGAAAACCGTCTTCTAGTCAACCCAGTCAGCGGAAGTCTCGCACTCAGGACTACCAGTCTACAGTTCCAAATGCAAGTCCACGAGAACAGTTTGAACCCTGTCGTCGTTGCAGCCGTCGTCATGCCGAAGTCACGTGCCCCGCCCGACAATGGCAGTGCTTCACGTGCAAGCAGAAGGGACACATATCTCGAGTATGCAAGAAGCAACGAGGTAACATTTCAAATGTATTGAAATCGCCCTACGAGGATGAGTCCGATTCCTCGGATGCAGAGTTCTGCGGAGACATCAGTCACATCAGGTCGGTAAATCACCTAGCTTCAAACAGTCCGATGGTAGCAGAGATGATCGTGGAGGGCCATAAAGTACCCTTTGAAGTAGATTCAGGTGCAGCATGCACTATAATTTCGAAGTATTCTTACAGTCAGCTGTTTAAGCACATTCCGTGTAAGAAGTCTAGTCTTTCCTTGAAGTCTGTCCAAGGTCAGCCCATTGAGATACTTGGAGAAATTGAAGTGTCAGTCGATCATTTCGGAGGCAGAAAGGTCTTACCCGTTGTGGTGTCACTGTCAAATACCATGCCAAGTCTGTTAGGTCGAACCTGGTTAGACGAGCTTGTTCCGAAGTGGCGTAATGAATTGGAAATGAATAGTGTCCTCAGGGAACGTAGTCCCAAGTCAGGGAGGTCGTCTCAAGTCAATCCTAACCCTGATTCAAGTCTAGTTGAGGATTTGAAAGGGAAGTTCCCCTCCGTCTTTGCAAAAGAGGGTCCTCCTATTGCAAACTACCAGGCAGACATAGTCATGAAACCAGATGCGACTCCAATTTTCTGTAATCCATATGCTGTCCCATACGCATTGGTCGAGAAAGTTGAGGCCGAGTTAAATCGGTTAGCGACCCGCAGCGACTGGGCTTCGCCCCTGGTAGTTGTATCAAAGAAGTCTGGCGATGTGAGGTTGTGTGTTGACTTCAAGGTGTCCCTGAACCGGGTATGTGAAACGGAACATTACCCCTTACCCCGTCCAGAGGATATCTTCGCCACATTGGCCGGAGGAAAAGTCTACAGTGTACTAGATCTGTCAAATGCATACTTGCAATTAACCGTCTCCAAGCAATCCCAGTCCTTGTTAACCGTCAACACTCACATGGGGTTGTTCAGATACACTCGTCTCGCGTTTGGCTTCAAAAGTGCTCCAGCCATATTCCAATCTGTCATGGAAAGAGTCTTGAAAGGTATTCCAAATGTTTGTGTATACCTAGATGACATACTCATCGTTAGCAAGTCCCTGGAAGAGCACAAAGAAACACTTTCTTTAGTTCTGAGGAAGTTGCAAGAAAACAACTTACGCATCAATGTTCCGAAGTGCGTTTTTGCGAAAAGTTCAGTCCAGTACTTGGGTCATCATATCGATGCTCAAGGATTACATCCAACTCAAGAGAAAATCGATTCCATAACGTCCTGTCCTAGTCCGTCAAACTTGAAGCAGCTTCAATCTTACCTAGGATTGCTGAACTTCTACCATAAATTCCTACCCATGTCATCCACCAACCTTCAACCCCTCTACCGGTTAGAGAAGAAAGAAGAACCATGGTCGTGGACAAAGGAATGTGAGGATGCCTTCCAACATAGTAAGCAGTTAATGTTGAATAACCAACTACTTGCCCATTATGATCCAACTCGACCAATCCTGTTAGCATGTGATGCCTCACCCTATGGAGTGGGTGCCGTTCTGTCACATGTCATCGACGGAGTTGAACGACCTGTAATGTTCGCATCCTCAACCCTAAATGACGCAGAAAAGAATTACGCGCAAGTAGAGCGAGAGGCTCTGGCTTTGATCTTCGGAGTCAAGAAGTTTCATAAATACCTAATTGGTCGGAAATTCACCCTCATTACAGACCACCAACCCTTGAAAGTAATATTTGGTTCCAAGACCGCCATACCGACATTGGCCGCAGCACGATTACAGCGGTGGGCTATTATCTTGTCAGCTTACTCGTATGAAGTAGAGTATCGGAAGGGAGCGCTGCTAGCAAACGCCGACGCACTGTCTAGACTGCCGGTGCCTGGGAAGGCGAAGCGTTGTGCCTATGTGGCATCACCAGTGTCCATGACGGTAAACTTACTTCGAGAGGAGGGTTCAACGCCCCTCACTGCGCAAGATATTGCAAGAGAGACGAGGAAGGATCACCATTTATCTAAGGTGTTGCAATATACCCAGACAGGTTGGCCTGGGCACATCGACGACGTAAACTTACAAACATATTTTTCAAGAAGGAAGGAGTTGTCAGTTGATTTCCAATGTCTAACCCTAGGAAATCGAGTGGTCATTCCCCCCAGCCTCCGAGAGGATGTTTTGCAAGTACTCCACGCTCAGCATCCGGGAGTAGTACGATCCAAGATGTTATGTCGTAGTTATTTCTGGTGGCCTGGTGTTGATAATGACATTGAAGAACTAGCAGCAACTTGTGTGGCATGTCAGAGTGTTCTACCTAACAAGAAACCGGGTCCGTTGCACAGTTGGCCCGTCTCCTACCGGCCGTGGCAACGAATTCATCTAGATTTTGCAGAAAGGAACGGTATTAAATTCCTTGTGTTAGCAGACAGTCACTCCAAATGGATGGAAGTGTGGAAGATGTCCTCCACCACCGCCGGCAACGTGATCAACAAGTTGCGACAAACCATTGCGGTCTTCGGTATCCCCGAGATGATCGTCACAGACAACGCACCACCATTCGACTCCACTGAGTTAACCGACTACTGCAACCGGGTAGGGATCAAGTTAGTCCATTCCCCGTCTTACCATCCCCAATCTAACGGGTTAGCCGAGAATTTTGTCGGCTTACTTAAACGTAACTTAGCCCGACAAGAAAAGTCTGGTACTACACTGTCCATACAAGATCAAGTTCGCAATTTTCTGTTCAGTTACCGAAACACCCCGAGCACAGTCACCGGCCTCAGTCCGGCCGATATCCTTCTTTGGCTGAAGCCTCGTACGCAGCTTCAACTACTGAAACCAGATGTCACACAGCAACTTCAAGACCAGCAACAGACCAGTACGCGGAATTTCCAGGGTTATTCGCAACCCATCGAGCAACACTACGCTGTAGGAAATCTCGTGTGGGTGAAAATTCTCAATGATAAAGGTGAATGGGAAAAAGGTGAAATTAAGCAAGTTATCAGTGCTGTGACCTACTTAGTAGAGGTAAAAAATCGTATCAGATTTGTGCACAGTGATCAGATGCGCCCCCGAAGGAAGCAAGCGACAAATATGCCATTCCCCAGTGCTATACCATCTCAAGTTCAAAACCCCAGTATACCAATACAGAGACCTCAAAGAGCAAGAAAAGTTCCACAGAAATTGGACCTGTAAATTGTTCAGTTACCTACATGTACCTGCCTAGCTGATTGTTTACCTGTTACTGTGTATTTTGGAATTTTGAGAGTATTGATCAACTTGTAATTATTGTTTTGTACCCTGCATTGTTTTACATGTGTATTTTGGAATTTTGAGAATACCAATTGGTCAACTTGTTATTATTATTTTGTAGTACCATGCAATTTCAAAGAAATAGCCTAGAACCAAACTTGCATCTGTCTGCTAAAGTCAAAAAAATATGTATTATTTGGTTGTAGATTGCATTCTTATAGTAGATTGCATTCTGAAGAAAATAAATTTAGTATAATCTAGTGGAGCGGTCGCTCCACCCAGCCAAGTCGTACTGTACACTCACACTCACTCAACATACCGTAAATGCCTAATAAACTGAGGAGCAGACCAAACATTTTTACTGTAAGCATCAAAGTGGCATTTTCGGTCTACTGGATCTTAAAATTGGAAAATCTCACATTGTTGCGAAATATCTTAATTTCGAGCTATGGCCCACCTGACAACATATACCAAATTTTGGAATAACAAGTTATGCCATTTGCGAGCTAGAGGGCCGTGAAAACAGTGAAATTACACCCCTTTTTAAAGCTATCTGATGATGATGATGATGATGATGATGATTCAGATATCAGGAAACATTGTTGAACGTTGCTATCACCGCCACAGCCTAAATGGCTGAACCGATCGATTTGACATTTTTACCACATGTGCACTTTTGGCGTCTGAGGTGCCTTTTTATAAAACCAACCGGAAGCCGCCATTTTGAAACCGGAAGTGACGTCATATCTCAAAAATGGCTAGACCGATTGGAATGAAAATAGCGCCAAATGATTCAGACGGTCATCTATATGGAATATCAAGAGATTAATTAGAAATGTACTATAACCGAAACCGGAAATGACATCATCAACATGAAAAACACCCTGAAACCCCTCTTCATGCAATAAAAATACATATTTTGAAGGCTTATAATGATATCTAGTGGAGCGGTCGCTCCACGCCAGCCAAGTCGTACGGCGCGCACACTCTCATATAAAAAGGCTGGAGCAACCCACTTTTACTGTAAGCATCAAAGTGGCATTTTCGGCCTACTGGATCTCAAAATTGGAAAATCTCACATTGTTGCGAAATATCTTAATTTCGAGCTATGGCCCACCCTACAACATATACCAAATTTGGGAGCAATAGGTTACGCCCTTTGCGAACTAGAGGGCCGTGAAAACCGTGAAATTGTACGGCTTTCAGATAATAATAACCCATAAAAAACACTCCGTGTAAAAATACCAGCCAAGTCTCTTCAATTAAAAAAAAATAGAAGAAATATAAAAATTCAGCACTGAAAAGTAGTGATATCAAAAAATTGGCCAAGTCAAAACTTTTCAAAAAATACTTGGCGCATCGTTCATATAAATAGTATAGAAGTAGGCAGGAAATGAAATGTACTCATCTACACATGTCCTAAAAAAACGATGCGCCAAGTATTTTTTGAAAAGTTTTGACTTGGCCAATTTTTTGATATCACTACTTTTCAGTGCTGAATTTTTATATTTCTTCTATTTTTTTTAATTGAAGAGACTTGGCTAGTATTTTTACACTGAGTGTTTTTTATGGGGATATCACTCCTTTTTTCAGTTTAATATTACAACTTGTAACATATTGTGGCACCAAAGATTATAATTCTTTTAAAAAATAAGATTTTGTTATTTGGTTGCTAAGAAAAGTTGTGCTTGTTACTGTGTTAATGCTATAAATAATATGTTACAAAGTATAGCAAAAGTTTCGTTCCAATCGGTCCAGCCGTTCTCGAGTTACGGCATCACTTCCGGTTTTCAAAATGGCGGTTGACATCACTGCCACCTAAAATTTGTTTCTATAAATGTTATGTATCATTATAAGCCTTCTGAATATGTTTTTTTATTGCATGAAGAGGTGATTAGTATGTTTTTCATTTTTATTACGTAATTTCCGGTTTCGGTAATAGTACAATTCTATTTCAACTATTGATATTCCACATAGATGACCTTCTAAATCGAATGGCGCTAATTTCGTTCTAATCGGTCCAGCCGTTTTTGATATATGACGTCACTTCCGGTTTCAAAATGGCGACGTTCGGTTTGATTTATAAAAAAGCACCTCAGACGCCAAAAGTGCACATGTGGTAAAAATTTCATATCGATCGGCTAAGCCGTTTAGGCTGTGGCGGTGATAGCGGTGTTTCCTTATATCATTATCATCATCATCAGATAGGTTTTAAAAGGGGTGTAATTTCACTGTTTTCACGGCCCTCTAGCACGCAAATGGCATAACCTATTGTTCCCAAATTTAGTATATGGAGTGGGGTGGGCCATAGCTCGAAATTAAGATATTTCACAACAATGTGAGATTTTCCAATTTTATGATCCAGTAGGCCGAAAATGCCATGTTGTTGCTTACAGTAAAAGTGGTTGGTCTGCTCCTCAGTTTATTAGGCATTTACGGTATGTTGAGTGCGTGTGAGTGTACGGTACGACTTGGCTGGGTGGAGCGACCGCTCCACTAGATAATAATAATAATAATGATGATCATGATTCATCTCCCAATAAATTCCGCAGTCTCCGCCACAGCCTAAACGGCTGGGTTGATTGACCCGAAATTTTCACCACATATACAGCTTGTCTGCCTGATGATACCTTGCCCTTATGAATTTTTTGTGCCGCCATTTTGAAACCGGAAGTGACGTCATATCTCAAAAACGGCTTAACCGATTGGACCGAAATTTGCGCCAATCGATTCAGACGGTCCTCTTAAAGAAATAACATTAGTTAAATTAAAGTTTTCTAATTACTGAAACCGGAAATGACGTCATAGTTTAGCGAAATCTGCTTAAATTCACTTCCCTTTATATAAAAACCAACTATATATTCAGAAGGCTTATAATGAAATATTAGTATTTATATACATATTAATACAATTAGTAAGAGCTTTCAGCCGCCATTTTGAAAACCGGAAGTGATGCCATATCTCGAAAACGGCTGGACCTATTGGAACGATGCTTTCGCAATTCTTCATGGCATATCACTTTAAGTTTAAATTTAGCTCCAAACAATATTTTTTTAGTAACTAATTCGGAAATGGCGTATTTTTTTAAAGGAATTAGCCATTGTTGCCATAATAAGTTTTACAAGTTGTGTAAATAAACTAAAAAAATAAGTGATATCCCCATAAAAAACACTCCGTGTAAAAAAACAGCCAAGTCTCTTCAACTAAAAAAAAAAATTATGAAATCTAAAAACTCTGCACTGAAACGTAGTGATATCAAAAAATGAGCCAAGTCAAAACTTTATTTGAAAATTAAAAAAATACTTGGCGCATCGTTTTTTTAGGGCATTGTAGGTATAGGTACTATAAGTATATGTATTTATATCTAGCCTATACTTCTAAGCTATTTATATACACGATGCGCCAAGTATTTTTTAATTTTCAAATAAAGTTTTGATTTGGCTCATTTTTTGATATCACTACGTTTCAGTGCAGCATTTTTAGATTTCACAATTATTTTTTTTAGTTGAAGAGACTTGGCTGTTTTTTTACACGGAGTGTTTTTTATGGTTTAGGATACAGGAACTCATAGGTGTATAGGTTTATAAATCAGGTTTCTGACTGTCGACACGTGAACTGATTGTATCAACATTGTACATGTCAATAATTGTAAATTGTATCATTGCCTTTATGACACACAAATTTAAAAAGGGGAGAAATGTAATGTCAGTACCATGACTTGACTAGTGCAGTGACTAGTGACGTCAGGTCCGGTCGAACCCGGGACTGCAGGATGTACCGTACGATCTGACAGTAGTAAACAGTGGCGTGCCGAACCTCTACAAATTTTGGGGCATTTTGTTTTGGGTGGACCACCCACCCCGCCCAGGCACTAGGGTAAATAGGGAAAAGGGGCTGGGAAGGTAGTAAATATTCAATGAAAATGGTCAAGTCACCCAAAATACGATATCGTAAGGAAAAGGTGCTGTTCAGGGCATCAATGGGGGGTCTGGGGGGAGGGCCCCCCAGCAACACGCGGGTTCGGGCCGCGCAGGCCCGGGAAAATTTTGAATTTCAAGAATGAAATAGAGCCATTTCTATGCGTTTTGGACTTCAAATTTCAGCGATTTTGATCACCTAAAATTGCTAGTTCACGAGTGGAAATTTAGTTTCAAAGTATTGGTTTCCATATTGTATCACCAAAGTTTGCATTATGGACGGATATTGACAATAAAATTGCCCCGCAGTGATAGTTTTAAAATTCAGCCCTCTCAGACAGACTTAAAATGATGTTGGGTCATAATTATTGAAAAGTGAAAAATAGTTAATTTTGTTAAAAATTATTACATTGAAAAATGCCGCGCAGCGATTTTTTAAATTGCAGCTCTCTTTGGCAAGTTCAAAATGATTTTGGTGGCGTACTTATTCATTAAAAACGTCATTGTCTATTTTATTTAAACACTGCCCACAGGAAAATGCCGCACAGCAAATGATTTGAAATTTCAGCTTTGTTTGGCAAGTTCAAAATGATTTTGGGGCATACTAATTGAGTAATTGATGAGAAACGTGAATTATCCATTTTGTATCGAGAAAATCCAATACACATTTCTATTTATTCATTTTTATTTAGTTAAATCATGAAATTATTGAATAAAAGATGAAATGTCAGTAATTGAAATTTGTGTCAAATTAACAATTAAATGAAATACAATAATACTTATTGCACAAGCAGGTTATCAGAAAGGATTACCAGTTATTATTCTGCATGGAGGAAAGGAAAGTGTTAGATACAATTACTTATTAATTTGCAGCAACTGAGCAGAGTTTGTAATATTTTATTATATAATTTGAATATTTATTGAGCTTGAATATCTATTTGCGATAAATTAGTGTGTTATTATAATATTATTATAAAAATTCATTGCGGTAACTGGTAAGTATTCTAAAGACTCATAAACACTATATTTTTTGTACATTATTATGTATAATTGTAAATATTATTGTAATTAAAGGTAGGTATAACATAATCATATAAGAGTAACATTCCAAAATATACTCTATACCTTTCAGGCGCATAGAAATAACTTTCATCGTGTGAGCGAAATTTCGACACTAAGAGGGAAAAGCCCGCCCCCCAGTTCTAGCCCCGCATGGCGATTTTTACAATTTAAAACATTTAAAAGTGGTTGGCTCTAAAATGTACCTACTAAGTACTAATTAAATCAAAGAACAATGTAATTGTTGTTCCCCAGAGTTAGTTTTTGTTTTCCGAATTTAAACAATGTAATAGTGATTCTGGGACGCTTCACGCTAAACTTCAAATTTTGTGTTCCAGATTGCTCAGGTTCTTCCTACGAGCCTACATGC
The DNA here is from genome assembly GCA_934045905.1 of Leuctra nigra. Taxonomy (NCBI): domain Eukaryota; kingdom Metazoa; phylum Arthropoda; class Insecta; order Plecoptera; family Leuctridae; genus Leuctra; species Leuctra nigra. The sequence goes on along the minus strand of OW203762.1, from coordinate 267,304 downwards.
TACTCTTTATTCCGTTAAATTTACTTAAACATTAACATTTTTGTCAGTAAATTTGATGAGGCAGCATATTTGTCAATGGCATCCGAAAGATTAACTTCAATGTCATTTTCACACGACAGTATCATCAGACTTTCAAGCCTTCCTTCTTGCATGGTCGATCTGCAATACCAAACATATTAAATGTAATTATCATTTATCTTTATATTTTGTAAATAAATCATTCTGTCCTCAAAACTCACCTCAGCCGTGTCTTAATTAACTTCAATTTCGAGAATGATCTCTCGGCTGACGCAGAAGATGGAGGGATGGTACTCACAGCTTTGTATACCATGTACAAGTTTGGGAAATGCATTTCCAAGACTGTAAGAACTTAATACTCTCAACACATTGGCCACAGTAGTGGTGATGACGATGTCCTTGTCCTGCAAATATCCAGATTCATTCTCCGAATCGTTTGAATCATTCTCAGCCTCATCAGTCAAGTCGTCATTGTCTCCTGATGATTGACGTGGGTTTGATTTTGAAGATGTTGCTTGAAGTGAATCTGATAGTTTTTTATACGATACTCTAAAGAACGCGTACTCACGTTGTAATGATTCACTATCGACGCCGGGAATCCACTTAGCAATTGCATCAAAATCTTCGCTTACTACAACTGTGTTCTTGCTGAGTAGCCTGGAGGGAGACAGAATCGCAATGCTTTTCATTATTTCACGGGATTGTGAAAAACGAGAATCAATCGCTGATAAACTGGTATCAATTACTTGATAGAACACCATATACTTATAGCGATCTTTAGCCGCTGCTGGGGTTTCATCCCTCGACGTTTCACCGGGCATAACCTTCTTTCTACGCACCCTTGTTTCTTGTAGTGCAGTTTCGCAATCATCAAATTGGTGATCCTTAGCGAATTTGCTGGCTTCTTCGTAAATCTCTTCAAACGTTTCTTCGGATCTCATAGCTTGCAGAGCTGTAACTGTGCTGTCTACCAGGTCAATGGCTTTTACGAAATCTAAGTCAGGACATTGAAGATACTTTGATAGTGGTGTAGTAACGTTAAATAGTCTCTTCGTCAATGTCAATGCCAAGACAAACTTGAATGATGTCATTACCTTGAGCTTATCAGCTGCTGTGGCTGATGTCTCAGCATCATTGTCCTGTGAGAGTGTCTCCAAGGAGTCCAGTATTGCCTCGTATGTCCTCATAATGGCGTCGATGCTGCGATCATGTGATGTCCAGCGGGTGGTTGACATCGCCTTCATACGTCGAAGTCTCTGTCCTGGATATATTTCCTTTTGCTTCTTGACGTACACTGCCGTCCTTTTTCGAAAGCTCATAAATGTGACAATAGTCTGCACATGGCCAAAGAAATTACGAATGTCTTCATTTTTACTTACAGCATCAACAATGACTAGATTCACTATGTGGGCAAAACACCACACATATACAGCACGGGGGTTAATGTTTTGAATGTGTGTTCTTAAACCTGAATATTCCCCTTGCATGTTGGCTGCACCGTCATACGCCTGAGCACATAGATTGTTTTCCCAGTCAAGTTTGTGTTTTTCACAAAGGGACTGAAACAACTCAAACATGCCTCGTCCTGTGGCATCTTCAGCAACGCCAAGAGCTACCAGGCGTTCGTGTATATCACCATTGGTATCGCAGTAGCGAACCACCAGAGAAAACTGATCGAGCTTAGCCACATCTGTAGTTGTGTCGATGATGACCGCAAATAGACCAGCTTTACAAATATCGAGGAGAATCTTTTCACGAACGTGACAACAAAGCGCATCAATCATCGCATTCTGACTTTTGTTCGATAAAAATGTAACGCGAGTAGTCTTGCTGGAAGACTCGATGTTCTGAAGGTGCCTATTCAGGTATGGATGATGTTTACTCATTGCTCTCACCCAGTCTAAAAATCTACCTCTATTTTTCAACGAATCGTGTTTTTCATTATGGCCTCTAAAAGCGTCGTTGTGTCTGGCCAAATTAAGAACAATTTCCATTAACGCTCTCACAACTTCCCGATTCTCGGCGACTTTTGTATTATGTGCGCTTAAGACGGCATGATCTATACGACACGCCGAATTAAATAGGCATTTCGCAATTTCCGAATGCAAATGCTCATCGCTAAGCTCGTGTTCTCTAAGGCGAGCATGTACATGTTTCCAGTTATTAAACCCTTTAACTAAGGGCAATCGCTGAACAATAGGTGTTCCATGTAGTATACATGTAAGACAATACACTTTATCTTTAGATTTTGAATACGACAACCAGTCCCTAAATGCCACTTTGCTCGTGTTGCTACCACTAACAACCTTTTTAAAGTATAGAGCGTCTGTGAATGATCGTTTGCTATTTTGCACCAAAGTTTGAGGGAAGTGGCCTCCAGGCATTTCATGGGCCTTAGGCTGAGAAGGCCCCACGTCCGATATCTTCTTTATTATCTCCACGGACAACGATTGTCCAGCAAAAAATGCTGGGTCCTTGTACTTTTCTTCGTTTAGGTCATCTGAGGAAAACAATTAAACTACTATTTTTATACCATTATGTAACGTCCTCGCATACACCCCACTAGAAAAAAAATGTGTGGGCTCAATACTGTTCACATCACAAAACAAAAGATGTGATTGTGAAATGTGCAATGAAATGAACTGTGAATGTAAGAACTTCATTTAAAGTATTATTACGTTTTGATTGGTTTTAAGTGTTACTCCCCTCTCGAGTAAAAACTCATTTCGAATAATTTGTGGTTTTACTCTTCCGATAGTCCAAGCAGTAGTAGGCATACTTGGATCTGTTAAATTACATTGTAAATTACGTTGCATGTGCTTTACATAAGAGCAAAGCATTATGATGTAAAATGTTCATGTTTCCGTAGGCGTAAACTTTTTAAATAAAACAAAATTCTGTTTACCGGAGATACTTTGCGTAAGGTTTTGAGCGGGTGTACTTGAACCAGGCTGCGGAGTCGCCTCATCTAAGATACCAATCTCCTCATCACTCATTGTTAGACGAGCGTTCTCATCTGGGGTGACAGTGTCAGCAACAATATTTGATTTTGGGTTGATAGTCTCGTTAGCAATTATTGCTTCTGGATTTTGCAATAATGTTTCCTCGTCAATTTCAGCAGCAGTAGTAATGGTTGCAGGCTTTTGACTCACACTACTCCCTCTGTTTGGTAACTCATCTATGGGGTTAAATAAAAACTACGTTTGACACATTCGTCAATAATTACGTGTATTGTCGATCTAATGTATAGGTATGATCAAAAACTTCCAGGGATTAACAGGGCTGTTAATAAGAAAAAAATATTTGTAAAGAATTATGACGTATGGATAACACGGCACAAAGACATTTGCGTAACTTCACATTTCGCCCCCCCCCCCCCCCCCCGCAGGATAATTTTAGGCCCCTACTTTTTTAATTAATATACTGTAATGATCTTTAAAAATATATGTATCTTTTGTTTTCATTCTTAAAACATATCACTTTTCACAACATTTTTCAATTAATTGTTAATCCAAATGCGTTTTGTGGATTTACGTAGTAAAGGTAGGTAATAATAGAAGGTAAAATAATAACCACGAACGGCCTATTCAGGTTTGAAAAAAGGCCTCTACAAGAATACTCGGCTGTGGGTCGCGTATGTATTCTTGTTCCTGTTGTGTTCTTGTTGGAGAGGTATCGAAATTTTTTGAATTTTGTACAAAATTGAGTGCATTTCAACGTGATTTACAGTTTACACACAAAATTTTGGTCAATTTGATTATCTAAATTCGATATTTTAACTTTTTGAGCGAGCGTAGCGAGCGTCTCCTTTCACTCATTTGGCACGGACCTCTGTTTTTTTGTTTTTTTTTCTGTCCGGGGCCGGTATACATGTCACACCGTTTCTCCGATTGGGGTAAAGAAATTTTGCACACATGTAGGGACCATTCCTGGTGTTTGCAGACCCAATGTTTGTTTAAATCATCTGATTAGTTCAAAAATCAAAATGGCCTGTAGCTCACACCGTTTGACTTATCAACTCGAAATTTTTCACACTTTTTGAGACCGTCGTATAGTTTTATGGTTATAAATTTTATGTAATCCGTTGATTGGTTGAAATTAAAATTAATTTCTCTTGATAAGGGGAAAATCAAAATGGTCAGATAAACTTCAAATTTGGCATGGTCATTAATAATACATAATAAACTTATTTTACACGTTTTCAACCCAACCAGAAGAATGTATGTACTTATAGACGTTTTAATATTTTTGAAAGAGCTGTCATGTGTGAATGTATCGAAATGGGAAACCACGGCCACTGTAGTTGTATTTCTTCATCAGGGTTCATATATGACTATTCTTAGTTTCAATGAAATTACGAAATTCCGGTTCGTGTATTTGCACGTTTTCGTGCTCGCTCATCAACGCGTTACACTGAGCGTTTTCCTAGTATGATACTCGTTCGATCCAAATTCCTCTCTTCCCCCCCCCCCCCCCCCCCTAGACCAGGCCACCGCACCTGCGAGGGATGTGGCATCGAAGTTACGCCAGTGTATAAAATAACAATGATAGATACCTACGTTTTTCAGATTAAATAGATTTTAATTTTTCTCAATGCAAGTAGAGGAATGAAAAATTGGTATTACATTCTTATAGGCCATTGATGTTTGTCATCAAAATTACATCAATTTCCATTATATTAATAATTTTATAATTAGTAGGTATACGTATACTTTATTTACTCACTGCAACTGAAAGCGGGTTCCACTTCCACGCACCTCTTCTTAAAAAATGCACTAAATTTCGACGCTTGTAATTGCGAAGGAATTAGAGGAACGCCCTTTTTCATCTTGCATCCAGCTTTGTGACGATTCCAGTTAGCAATGTTGAGACCACTCCTATATCTGCCACAATGTTCACATTGTTCATCTTTATTTGCCACTTTAGAATACATTGTCTTAAGATTCAAAATATTGTTAAAAAATAAATGCTAGTGGAACTTTCAAATGATATTATTCGATGGTATGAATTAGAACGAGACACAATTTCTTACGATCTGAACGCAATCACAACTTGAACTCTACAAGCTGACAAGACAACCGCTGACTTCACAAGTCACAACACGCACGCTGGTGACATGCTGACTCAGTAAAAACTTGCCAGAGCTACTAGAAACTGTCAACAGATAATGTGGTACGCTTGTTTTAAAGTTGAAATGGCGCGAAATTTCATTGTCGAATTGTCGACTCCAAAGGGCCCTTTCTCTGTGGAGTCATATATCATAAGGACCTATGTCCTTACAAACAAAACTTATTGACATTTTACCATTTTTAGATGTTGCGCGTATCCATGCTCGCTCATCAACGCGTTACACTGAGCGTTTTCCTAGTAAAATATATAAATTACTCGCCGAGGTTGATAGCGGTTTTTGCTTTTTGCAAAAGTCATTAATTTCGATGCTTGAAATTGCGACAAGTTTTTTTGTTTCTTTTATTCTTTCGTCGTAATTTAGTCTTGATGGCACAGTCTTCTAAGAAATTGGTTTATTAACCATGTTAGTATTACAATAGATATCGATATTCAAATCCTATTTCATTTAAAAATTTTCATGATCTAGTGGAGCGGTCGCTCCACTCAGCCAAGTCGTACACTCGCACACTCTCACACAACATACCGTAAAACCCCTAACTATAATGTAAAAAGGCTTAAAAAGATGTCAAGTTGTGTCCATGTACATCTGCAGGATTTGTACCGAAAGGTGTAACCCTGTGTAACTCCTCATCCTCAACCCCCCAGCACGACCCCCAGCATGAGGGTTCGGGGCTTATCCCAAAAAATGTGTCTAAATTTAAACTTAGAAGAAATTTTCTGTGTCCTGGATATAATCTATTTTAAAGTGTCAAGTTTATTGCTTTGTGTTCAAAGCAACAAAAATTCACTCAAGAAAGTAGTTTCTTCCAATTCGAACTGCAATTACCTACTTTTATGGATTTGTAAAGGAAAATAAAGCACTATTATCATTAAAAACGTTCTCAAAGAATCAGATATGAAACGAAGAACTCACATTCCTGGAAAAATTGGACACACCAAACTTACTGTATTTATTTTTTTCACATTTGGTTTATTTTTTACGGTCTTTGTAGAGATTCAGTGGGAGGGAATGCGCCCGCTCTTGAGCGCAAAAATTAAGAGCTACTCCAGATCAGCTCTTTGGACTAGAAATGCGGAAAACATCGATATAAAATGTATAAAATGTCTTTTATAAAATGTATAAAATGTCTTTTATAAAATATAAAAGGTGAAATAATCTGTCCAGTATAGTAAAAGGAAAACGATTATGCCCTAAAGAAGAAAGTCATACACATTGGCCAATGGCCATACCAGTTTAGAGTACATAATACAATATACATACTTACAATTCAAAAAATAATTGTACCTACTACCTATAATGCATATCTTGCCGAATTCTCAGTCACCTCAGTCAGTTTTTAGTGTTTAATTCCTTTTAATGAGTGTTTAAAACATTATATCTGATTCAAGCATCAGGTATTCATTGTAAAATAACAACTGAATATGTTCATGGCTGTTAGTCAGTTTGTGATCCTCCAAATCACCAGCCGTTCCACCACCCTTAGGCCAGGTATTTTTGGGGGGTGGGTATACCCACCCCAAAAAAATCCGGGGCATTTGCCCCAAATTAACATAGGTCGGCACGCCACTGGTAGTAAATGTACACCCGCGGTCACAAAAATTGTCGGCGAACGGCTAAGTGTTGGCTCGAAAAGCGGTCAATGTTTGTTGAATGAGAAATTGGTTTATAGGCCGGCAATTCCCCTCATAACCCACGTGCTCGCCATGTGCTTTTACCTCAATGTTGTCGTTGAATAAACAAGTTCCGATGTTGTGATTCAGGAAATCAATAACCACTCAATCACGTTGTAGCAATGTGGACACGAGATAAATAACTCATTTTGTGCAAAGCCATTATTCTGTGGGTACCGGTTTCAATGTAGGAATAATTTGTTTCCTTTGACTTCGATTTCCACGTATTGGGCATGGACTATAGGGTCGATAATTTTTAATAAATAAAATGTTGTAGTAGTTATATTCAGATCATAAGACCAACAAGTGAAGCCAATGTTTTAAAATACTTGATAAAAGGGTCTCTAAAATCGGCCAAGTATCCTTTTTGAACAACTTAAAAAAACGCGCTTATTTAAGAAACTGAAAATTTCGTGACATGAACAATTTTTAAAACTCATTCGTCTTCAAAACAATAATTTTTTGTAAGTTCAAACAATATTTGATACTAGATTTTAAAAGTTCGAATTCTTCTAACATTGAAATATAATACAATACATATAAATTGTATTTATTACTTGAAATATCTAAATTGTCAGAAGCAGGTACTGAAAATGTGCAATTCCTATTTGATACATATTAGTAAGAAAATTAATTAAAACCTTAAATTTTACGCCTATGCTTCGAATAACACACGAGAAATAATTTCAACGAAGTAATAATCAAAGCAATGTTTATAAATACCTAATATGAATCTGTAAGACTGTCATATAGCTAAGAGTACAGAAGAAATGAATTTCAATGTAAAATGGCGTATAGCTGAAAGCAATTTAAAATGTTCAATTAAAAAAATAATAATTGATCATAACTAATTTGTATAAATAATTCAGTGAGCCACATAATTGTATATTGTCTAAATTTATACTCAGATATTAGTATCACTTCGTGCAGTCATTTGATTACAAAAATTAATATATACTTATTTATGTTTAATGCTTATTTTAAATAATTTGTAGCTAATGTCTGATTTTTAAAGTGTTCAAAACATTCTTGAAAAAAAACACACTGTTATTGATTTCTTATTAAAATATTAAGAATTATTTTGCAGTAACCGAAATTTTCTTGCGATATAAGAAAGAAGGTAATTGTATGTTTATAATACGACTTCCGAGTATTTCAAGTCTCAGTGTAAACACAGACAACCGATTCAAATGTTGTTGTTTGTGACAAGGGTAGGTCAAGAGACGTCATCGAAACTAGTTTTATTCTGAGAAGAACCACGTGCTTGCCATGTGCTCTGGAATACCCCTCCATCAATATTCTGGTCGTTCCACCCCCCCTCCAATCCAAGTACTAGTCATTGAAAAACATCCGCAAAAGCACTTAGAATCTCACGAGGAATTTTTGTGACCGCGGGTGTACCTTCAGACAGAGCAGTCTAAATCTTATTCATCCTTCTGCATCCTCACCAGTGCTCATCATTAAGAAGTCCAAAGACATCACACAAACAAAAAATCAATTAGATGTATCAACAATATGTCATCATCATCAGGGATAAGGACCGGTAGACTAATTGATTGTATGATCTATGCGTAATAAACACATACACACCCCTCTCCCCCCCCCCCCTCCACACACACACACCATAATCAATAAACAAATAATAAAAGGTCAATTAATATCGTGAATACATTGCTTGGAAAATACACAATGCATATTCAGATCTAGAGATAAACATTCAGTGACTGATGGATGAGGGGTGGGGGTTGTGTTGTGATTATCAGAGGTTTGGTTTCCTATGTTGTCTTGACACAAATGAAATACAAATGTACGTAGATGACACTTGTTTTGGAATGTAACATAATAGAATAAATTCTGCTGCAGTAGGAGGCTGTCTTCTAGCACAATTGTATTTTCAAATAACTTATTTTCACACTATTTATTGTAAAATTGTATACTTCAAGATAATGAGTAAGCACACAACCCGTTCGAAGAAGACTTCCCCAGGGTAAAATTAGTATTCGTAAAGGACTTTTCTTTAAAGCTATTTCATTCAAAATAAATTTAGAAAAATCTTATTCATAAATTACATTCATAACTATATTTGGTACATTTTAAAAGAAATTGAACATTTGCTTGTATATGACATGTGTTTTCCTTAAATGGATAAATTGATATTGTATTACCTAAACAATGTTTTTTTCACTTGAGTCTTGACTAGCAACAGTTTTTTTTTAAATGTATAGGTACGCACTGAATGGGACCGAGGAGATAAAAAAAACGATTCGTGTTACTACTTTTTCTCATTGTTATCATATATATTTTTTTAAATCAATAGAGATTTTTTTATGTTAATTGTCGTTTAGTGAGATTTAAACAAAATATGTGTAGGTTCATTGATTTTTATTTAATTACATACTACCGATGGAAGCGGTAGACACCTTAGGGAATTTATAAGCGTGTGATCTAGGATTGTGTGACTGTTCTCCGGCAAAAATAGTGCTTTAGCTTCTCTGGTATCATGGCAATCAGTCAGTACATTCAGGTTGACCGTTCTTTGTTGGTTTGTTCGTGTGTTGGTGTGTTTTGGTTTAATGATATAAGTCCTACTCCTTCCCACCAGCACTATAAACACCAGGTGGCTCAGATAGTTAATCTTAAAGGAATTCTAGGTTGAAATCTTCAAAATCAATTTTCACAACAAGGCAGTATCAAATGGCCACATCCTTTGCCGTAATTCCTTTAAAATAAGTATAAGTGTCTCGATGTATAACTAGGAAAACGCTCCTTGGTACGCTCCTTTGACCGATCTCAAACAAAATTTGATATACACATTCTATTTGAAATAACCCATACCGTACGGTACTTACACCCTTACGCAAACATCCCCAAATTTTAAGAAACCACCCCTATGTAATAGAAAATTAAATATACATAATATTCTGCATAAACCCATTTTTGGTACGTTTTCAAACTGCTGGATGAAGAAATTGAGGTATAATCCATAGTGGGACTATAACTAAACAGCAGTGTTGGGTAAGTTCCTCAAACAAGGAACTTGTTCCAGTTCCATTGAACAAAAAGGAACTCGTTTCAGTTCCTAGTTCCGTTCAAATAAAGAACTAGAAAGTTACCTGGAAAATTTCCAGGAACTGGAAAGTTTAGTAACTAAGTTCTTTTAAGTTACATTGCCTTCCAAAAACCATTCTGATTTTATTTAAAATGTGTTGTAAACATCTGCACGCTTTACCAATTGAGTTATATATGACATAACTAGGAAAACGCTCTGTGTAACGCGTTGAATGAGCGAGCACGACACGTGCGCAAAAATTAACCGAATATGCGTTCGTTAACACACAGAAAACATTATTTTAAGTCAAACTGAAAGCAAACTACGATCCACTGAATCAATATAAAACAATGTGTCATTGTATGACCACCATTAATGTGTAATCCGAGATATACCTAACCTTCAAGGAAATGACAGGCTAGACAGAAGCTCAGAAACGGAATAAATCCAACGTTTCCAAGAAGAAAATAATTTGAAATAATCAATCCCCTGGACAAAAACTGTAGATACCTAATATCTATGCTTTAAAAGCGATTCAATTTTACTAATACCTTCACAAAGTACACCAAATTGCCAAAATTATCAACGAAAAAAAGCACAATGCAGGAGAGATTTGGAATGACGTGTGAACGCTAGAAGAGAACAAACGCCACTCGATGATATTATTGAAATGTGAGCTTATGTTTCTAATCCCTCCTGGATGCAAAATCAGCCAAGTAGAAACACGGGAGGCACGGCCATCAGAACTACGAATTGACGAAAAGACAATCAAGGTCCTTAAAAACTCGAAATGATTTGTTGGAAACTATGATCCAAATTGAATTATTCAAATTTGATCAACTCAATACACATAAAAATATCTGCTTTTCACTAAAAAAGTGTACATACCATCAAAACACTCTTGTACCTAAAGCAAATCAGATTCAGTTGCATTGGAAAGACATTCATTTTCAATGTTTCATTTCTGACAGCTATTAAAAATGTCAATAAGTGCATACTTTCTTGACAGATTCGGCTGAAAATTGGTAAAATAAGTGACATTGTTGGTCTTACTGACCATGCTAAATATGAGTTTGATCACATTTCTCGAAGACCATTTTCATTTTTTAGGCTATCAGGAGATACTTATTTTAACAATGAACCAATGGATGGATTTCAAAAAAAAATTGGGTCTGCAAACAGAGAAGGTTGTCTTTACATGTGTGCAAAATTTCAGGTCGATCGGTGAAACGGTGCGACTTCTATTGCTTCCTTTAGCATACAAAAACAAAAACAAAAAAAAAAACAAAAAAAAAACAGAGGTCCGTGCTAAAAGAGCCAAATGGAGTCGCTCGCTTCGCTCGCTCAAAAAGTGATCCTGCAAGAATTTAAAATTGAGGAAAACGCATTTACAATCCTTTCGTGAACCTTTTAGTTTACCAATTGGCAACAAATATGCGAAGTACGAGATGACGCACAAATTCCGGTCTACACCGGAACAATACACCTACAATTTACGTTATTCACATGACTCAAAGTTTTGAACTTTTAACAATTTAAAAGTTGAGATAACTCATATTCAACCAAAAGAAATTGACCCTTTGTTATACTATCTTTGGAACTATTGGAAGAAAAACAGAAAACTTTAGACAAGAAGTGACGTTGTTGGCGTTAACAATGCAATGATAGGTAACACTCAATCATCAATGAAAGCTGCTATAAACTTTTACCTCATGTGACATGTTGTACAAAAAAACAAAAACTTGTATATAGACTGCCAAGCACCTTTCCCCCTAAAAGGATTGCGATCTAAAAGAAGGTCCCAGCAATAATATATTGTTGAAACATTTTTGCACTTAAAATTCGTGAAATCATTTGGCCCAGTTACTGCCGCCAAGCACGACATTATAAACCAAACATTGTGCCCAAATTTAAGATTGAGAAAATCTCTATGTGAACCATCATAGTATAAACTTTAAAACAATTATAATCATTTAAAACGAAAAAAAGAAAGTATTCAAATTTTAAAAACGTTAACAAAATCAATTTAAAAACATTTTTGTTACATAACAAATACAAATAAAAAAAAACATTTAAAATTAAATTTAAAATAAAATTAAAAGTAAAAAAGTTTATAGTGTTGTGCTTGGCGGCAGTATAACTGGGCGAAATGACTTCACGAATTTTAAGTGCGAAAATGTTAAAACATTAATTATTGCTTGGCCCTTCTTTTAGATCTCATTTGTTTTAAGTGGGAAGGTGCTTGGTAGTTTTTTTAAAGAGTTTTTGTTTTTGTACAATTAAGGATAAATGTAAAAGGATGGATTGCCACTTTTTATTTAGTGTGCTCGTATGTTAGTAAATGAAGATTTACGAAATAATTTCACTCCTTCACTTCAAATCAGATTCAATTTAATTGGCACTGGAAAACATTCATTTTGATACTTCATTACTGACAGATAATTAAAATGTCATTAAGTTCATACGTTCTTAACTGATTGGGATAAAATTTTGTAAAATAAGAGACAATGTTGGTCTCAATGATCATGCAAAATATGAGTTTGATCAGAATTATCGAAGACCGTTTTCACTTTTCAGACAATCAGGAGATATTTATTTAAATTTTAACCAATGAATGGATTTAAAAAAAAATGAGGGTATTCAAACAGAGAAGGTTGGTTTTACATGTGTGCAAAATTTCAGCTCGATCAAAGAAGCACTCTGACCTGTAGTATAGCCAAAATTTGAGTTTGTTGAGGTTTATCGTAGACCATTTTCCTTTGTCAACCTATCAGGAGATGTTTATTTAAATTTTAAGCAATTAATGCATTTCAAAAAAAATAGGATCTGCAAACAGAAAAGGTTTTCTCTACATGTGTGCAAAATTTCAGCTTGACCGAAGAAAAACTCTGACCTTTATATCCTCAGGTAACAGAAAAAAAACAGAGGTCCGTGCCAAAAGAGCCAAAAAGAGACGCTCGCTTCGCTCGCTCAATAATTAGGTATACATCCATAGCGTCATAAGTAGAGGGATTTCGAAGCCCGATGCTCTCTGGAGCCCCCCTCCCCCACCACCCTCTCAAGCAGATGTAAATTACACAATCCATCTTTCTGTACAGGGCGCTTTTTAATTTTCAAGAAAAATAATATTGAATTTGGGGCGATAACATCTCCACTTTTAGTGAAATCATAAAATTTTTAATCGTACCCTTCGTTCTCAAATCACCGTTTGAAGTAGGCAGTTCGACAAACAATAATCCATGTTAGTACTAAAATACCTATACTACAATGTATGTATGTAACCTATATTTTTTTTCTTCAATTTGTTACATTGAACAGGTAATACTAAATATTTTCTAGAATCTAAGTATTAAAAAAAAAAAATTATAGCTTACAGTAATTTATACAGTCTAAGAATAAAATCGACTTCTAATTATTAATAGTCAATTAATTTAAATATTTTGTCAATGATTAAAACAAAAACTACTAACCGTTTTAGTCACTTTAAAACTATTATTCTGTTTGTAAAACAACACAGAGATTATTTCATGTAGAATTTAGAAACATGATTGTTTGTTTTCGGCTCACGCTAGAATCATCTGGACCATCGCGTGGAGATACCTGGCCAGGTTGTGACGTCATTGACCTTGCCTGCCCACGCCCCTCTGCCACCTCGCTCATGCGCTGTCGAGTCAGTCAGTCGGCGTTGTCCAGCCGCGCAGAACACACCTTCATTCGAGCTGAGAGCAAGGTAAGTCAAGTCGCTTTCATTCGCCTCCATACATGGCCCGAGACCATGATCATGTTATACGTCATTCCAGCGTCATTCCTTTCTGTAGCATGTGTTGGGATAGCATGGGATAACACGGGTTAGCACGGGATTACACTGGCCTCCTACATGGCCCGAGACCATGATCATGTTCTACGTCATTCAAGCGTCATTCCTTTCTGTAGCATGTGTTGGGATAGCATGGGATAGCACGGGATAGCATGGGATAGCACGGGATAGCACGGGATAGCACGGGATAGCACGGGATAGCACGGGATAACACGGGAAAGCACGGGATAGCACGGGATAGCACGGGATAGCACGGGATAGCACGGGATAGCACGGGATAGCACGGGATAACACGGGATAGCACGGGATAGCACGGGATAGCACGGGATAGCATGGGATAGCACGGGATAGCACCTTCATTCGAGCTGAGAGCAAGGTAAGTCAAGTCGCTTTCATTCGCCTCCATAATGGCCCGAGACCATGATCATGTTATACGTCATTCCAGCGTCATTCCTTTCTGTAGCATGTGTTGGGATAGCATGGGATAACACGGGTTAGCATGGGATAGCACGGGATAGCACGGGATAGCACGGGATAACACGGGTTAGCACGGGATTACACTGGCCTCCTACATGGCCCGAGACCATGATCATGTTCTACGTCATTCAAGCGTCATTCCTTTCTGTAGCATGTGTTGGGATAGCATGGGATAGCACGGGATAGCATGGGATAGCACGGGATAGCACGGGATAGCACGGGATAGCACGGGATAGCACGGGATAACACGGGATAGCACGGGATAGCACGGGATAACACATGATAGCACGGGATAGCACGGGATAGCACGGGATAGCACGGGATAGCACGGGATAGCACGGGATAGCACGGGATAGCACGGGATAACACGGGATAACACGGGATAACACGGGATAGCACGGGATAGCATGGGATAGCACGGGATAGCACGGGATAGCACGGGATAGCACGGGATAGCACGAGATAGCACGGGATAGCACGAGATAGCACGGGATAGCACGGGATAGCACGGGATAGCACGGGATAGCACGGGATAGCACGGGATAGCACGGGATAGCACGGGATAGCACGGGATAGCACGGGATAGCACGGGATAGCACGGGATAGCACGGGATAGCACGGGATAGCACGGGATAGCACGGGATAACACGGGATAACACGGGATAGCACGGGATAGCATGGGATAGCACGGGATAGCACGGGATAGCACGGGATAGCACGGGATAGCACGGGATAGCACGGGATAGCACGGGATAGCACGGGATTGCACGGGATAGCACGGGATAGCACGGGATAGCACGGGATAGCACGGGATAGCACGGGATAGCACGAGATAGCACGGGATAGCACGGGATAGCACGAGATAGCACGGGATAGCACGGGATAGCACGGGATAGCACGGGATAGCACGGGATAGCACGGGATAGCACGGGATAGCACGGGATAGCACGGGATAGCACGGGATAGCACGGGATAGCACGGGATAGCACGGGATAGCACGGGATAGCACGGGATAGCACGGGATAACACGGGATAACACGGGATAGCACGGGATAGCATGGGATAGCACGGGATAGCACGGGATAGCACGGGATAGCACGGGATAGCACGGGATAGCACGGGATTGCACGGGATAGCACGGGATAGCACGGGATAGCACGGGATAGCACGGGATTGCACGGGATAGCACGGGATAGCACGGGATAGCACGGGATTGCACGGGATAGCACGGGATAGCACGGGATAGCACGGGATAGCACGGGATAACACGGGATTGCACTGGATAACACGGGATAGCACGGGATAACACGGGATAACACGGGATTGCACTGGATAACACGGGATAGCACGGGATAGCACGGGATAACACGGGATAACACGGGCTAGCACGGGATAGCACGGGATAACACGGGATAACACGGGATTGCACTGGATAACACGGGATAGCACGGGATAGCACGGGATAGCACGGGATAGCACGGGATAGCACGGGATAGCATGGGATAGCACGGGATAGCACGGGATAGCACGGGATAACACGGGATAACACGGGATTGCACTGGATAGCACGGGATAGCACGGGATAGCACGGGATAGCACGGGATAGCATGGGATAGCACGGGATAGCACGGGATAACACGGGATAACACGTGATTGCACTGGCCTCCTACATGGCCCGAGACCATGTTCATGTTCTACTAGGCGAGGAAGAACAGAGCTCTATCTCGTCAAATAAAGAAGTTTGCTTCCACTTTGGTATAACAAGCTGGATTTTTTACCATGTGTCAATAACAGTACAAAGGTCATATATGCCAAAGTGCACCGAACTAATCTTGTCGGAACACCCCCAAAAAAATTTTAGAACCCCAAAATTTTAGTTAGTCTCCAAATGTAAATAAGTGTTTAGTAACGGTCTGAAAGATAACTTTAAAGCATAATAAAATTTCTAAAAAAATCATAAGAGTGTATACATATATGGACTACATTAATAAGTTGTAAAATTAACATTTTTATTATATTTAATAGTCGTTACTTGCAAAAAAAATGGCACCCCAAACGCTTATGTTGACCCATTGTCCGCTCGTCGATTGTTGCTGTGACCATAATTATAAACAGAAAAAGCTCTAACTATAATGCATTCGATAGATCTATTTATTGGCTACAAATATCAAAATATAAACCCACCAAACCCTAAACTTCGTTGCAATGATTTTGCAAAAAACGCCGAGCGCATATTTTCTCGCCAAATTCTGAAACTGGATTTAATGCCATAATATTGCACCATATGACTAAACAGAACACAAATATAATTAAGATTAACTTATTTTCACCATAAGGGGTTGTTAAAAATATTGAATGGTAAGTACCTACCCCTAAAGGTGAATATATTTTTTTTATACACTTCTCAATAAAACTGCTTATTTTTATATTCAACTTTAAAAATTTTACCTAAAATAATGTTCCCAGGTCAAATTGGAGTATATCAGTTAAAACATCCCCTAAAATTGTAAATACAAACAATTTTAGATGTTTCCAAACGCACCATAACTTATGTTTTGCGCCTAGTGTCAAGGGGGCCTGCGCTGGGTTAGTTAGTATAAGTCTAGTAGTTTGCTAATGCCAAATGTTCTAGTTGTGATTTAGTCATTGTCAATTTACGCTATCAGTTAACATCTGCCCTTGTTACGTAAACGTATACATTGTCGCACTTATTTTGTAAAAATTCCTGGCGTTTTATATAACGTTTCTACCCGTGAAACTGTAAATGGTGTTAAATAATCATAATGTTACAAAATATTATTTTAAATTACACCTGCATGAATTATGACTATAGCTTGTAGGACAAACGTATGTGTACCCATGGAGTTGAATGAATTTTAGGGGTGCCCAAGTCCATCTCTTTTGAAGTTACACTTACAATTTGTTGCATTGTGTATAAAGCCAGCGACGAGTAAGAAGAAATTAAATGGAGAATGAGGCAAATATCGAAGATTCTACAATCCCGACACAAGGGTCTATTCACGCAATCATCTATTGATTGGCTTCATTAGAACTAAGGAAATGTGATTTTGATAAGCATATAATTTGATAATACTTTATTTTAAATTTGTTTTCAAACAGTTATTTCCAGCTGATTCCAATAGTCTCGGTCTATTCAATTTATTCTAAAACCTTGAACTGGCATATTTAAGATACCTTCCATCTATCTTGTATCTTGTAAATCTTGTAAATAACCCATGGGCAGAATGTATCTAGTGGAGCGGTCGCTCCACCCAGCCAAGTCGTACTGTACACTCACACTCACTCAACATACCGTTACTGCCTAATAAACTGAGGAGCAGACCAAACACTTTCACTGTAAGCAACAACGTGGGGAGCCTTATTCCTGAAAAAGTGACAAGAGACAAGTGACAAAAAATCGACGACAACCTTGGTTTTGTCACTAAGATGACCGATTGCTATTCCTGAGATCAGAGTAGTCACCTAGTGGGACTGAGTAGTCACCTCGAGTTGTCGCCACCTAAAACAGTGGTGACAACTCGAAAATCAAAAGTGACAAAAATTAAACATTGTCCGATTGGTCTGAAAATTTGCACACATGTCCTAAAACACCTTACACGTGTTTCATACAAATTTCATCAAAATTTATTGATCGGAAGTTACATTTAAAAATAATAAACTCTCGCCATACACCCTCGCAACGGAACCCGTCATTATAAATATAAAAATCGTTATCACCGAAAATTATTAAAATTAAATTCTGAAAAAATTACAGGTACTTAAAAACACATTACGGAAGACATCAATGCATATTAGGTGCCACCAATTTTGATAGTTTAATTTATACGAATATTTAAACATGCAAATTAGTTAAAATGGCCAAAGCCGGCCAAAGTTTGCATTTCAGCTGTTTGTGAAAAATTTCTCGCAATGACCTATTATTATTATGATTTAAATGTATAGAGGATACATGTATAAAGATTTTGGGAAGGTTTCATGAAGATTGAGCGCTGTTAAGTGTGCATAACGTTTATTTTAATGTGGCCGCACGGCAAAAATTTCTGCCGCACTCGGAGAAATAGCGCGCATCACATGGTAAGCCGTAGCGCTGTATGAGAAACATCACGGACTCAACATTGTATCATTATTTTAAGAAATGAAATGATAGTAGAATGAACTAAATATGTCGAAATATTCAATTCACATGAAACAGTGATTCTTTTCTTGAATATTACATAATTAATTATCTTTCAAGAGTCAACAGTTCGGCAAAACTATTGTATTTTCCTAAGTTCAATTCCATTTATTACACAATTTATATTTGATTCCGTAGCTCTGCTATATACCTATGTAATATGTTTTAAAATACATACTACATTTAACTAGGAAAACGCTCAGTGTAACGCGTTGATGAGCGAGCACAGAACATGCAACATCCCCATAGTCATGATACACGACACGGCACAAGACGATTTTCTGTGCAATTTTTCAATCTCCATAATACTCTGGATGAATAACAGATCCATTGTGTCGGGAAGTCTTACCTTCATACTTTCTCCAGAAATCTCTTGTGACATCCCATACTAAACTCGTAAAATTACAATTAATACTTGACTGATTGGGCTTACAATATGTAAAATTTAATATTAAGTTGGTCTTGATCACCATGTAAAATTTGAACTTAATGTTAACATTTTGATTGTCGACCAATCAGAAGATATTATTTAAACTTAAACCAATTAGAGGATTTGTCCTTTGTACTGCATCCAATTTTATGCGCTAGCTCAAAAATGCTTTCATTTTACTTTACATTGTAGATAGCTTGGCTGCTCTACAGGCCTTGCCTTGGAGCAGAAGCTTAAAGAAGGCAGGGCCCATATAGAATTTGACTTGACATTTTAGTGACCAAATAGTAACATTTATTAGGTTATCAATAGCTTACAAACAGTGACCACTTGCTCTGACGAACTAGTGACATAGGGTCACTAGTTGGTCGACGAGCTGGGAGAAATGGTCACGTCGATTAAGTGCAGCTTGATTGCCAACTATGACCACAAGGTAACACTTGTTGACCAAACGTAAGTTCCTTTCATGACATTCAGCTTACCAATGGTGACTAGTATGTAACCTTTCTCGACCAACTATAACCACAAGGTAACACCTGTTGACCAAAAGTAAGTTCCTTTCATGACAATCATCTTACCAATTGTGACTAGTACATAACCTTTCTGGACCAACTATGACCACAAGGTAACACCTGCTGACCAATACTAATCTCCTTACATGACATTCATCTGACCAATGGTGACTAGTACGTAACCTTTCTCGACCAGGTACGACCACTAGGTTACCTTTGTTGACCAACATTTAGTTCCTATCCTGACCACCAACTAACCAATTGTGACTATAACGTAACCATTCTCGACCAGGTACGACCATTAGGTTACCTTTGTTGACCAATATTTAGTTCCTATCCTGACCACTTACTAACCAATTATGACAATCTCTTGACCAATAAATAACATAAAATGACCACTTAGTGACCACGCTTGGTACTGAGATGGGTAATGATGACGTCAGGAGAGTGGATGTGGGGGAAAAAATTTACAATATATATGTTTTGTGAACTCAAAAGTTAAATGAGCACTTTATGAAGTCTGCATTTCCATTCATAATTTCTAAAGCCTTCTGCTATGACGTTTTAAGATGCACACAACTGATGAGTTCATAAAACGCTGATTATTCAAATTGCATTTCTGCATTTAATTGAAATTAAATAAACTGAAGTAAAACATAAATGCACTATCAAGGCTCCAAATATAAATGTAATATTACAAACATATAACAAAATAAACAGCAAAATTGGCAAAATTTCAGCAAAGTTCACATTGAGAATTGATCAAATAAATAACACAGATTTTACTAATTTTTTCCGTTTTAATTATACAGCCAGATTCATCCTAATGTAAAGTGTAAGTGAAGAAAATCTTTCGAATATAATGTTGTCCCTGCACTAATAATATATCATTATTTAAAAATTCTATAATAGGTAGTATTTGATTTAAAAATGGTATTTTCACTGACACATAAAATAGTGGTAAATAGTCAATAATGTCCCCTTTTCGGTGAATTGCACTCACTAAAAACCGCACTCGCTCAGTCACTGAACACTCGATCCTGCAGCTGATTTGTCAAGCGATCAATTCGCTAATGATCCGGTAGTAAGATCCGAGAGATAATCCAGAGTCATTGCGTTTCCCACAGGATAGGCTGAAAAAAGGAAAAAATTAGCTTTCTTAGAATTTAGCAGTAAGCTACACAACCTAATGGATTTCAACAACCATGAGTATACATTTTTTTACATATTTTTTTTCTGAAAATCATTAACTCTATAACACTTCCTTTTTTCTGCCATGCCTGTATGGGTCTGTATGTGCATAGGCCAGCAGTGCCTAGATCAAACCGTTTCAAGCAATCGATCTTAAATGTTGCACGTCTAATGTCGTACGAGCGGTCTCATTTACACAGTTTTTGAACAGGATCACGTGATTAAAAAAATAAAACTAGAACAATTTGCCCGATTAGCTTCCAATTTTGCATGGTAATCGGGACCAACATTATTTTTGCCAATTTTCAGACTAATCTGGTCTTGACTTGTTATAGACATTTTATGGACACAATGTTCTACAATTTCTTGGAGGAAATTTCAGATATTTTATCACTGCTTCTTTGAATCATTTCAATTCGGTTCTTCCAAGGTAGAGCAGAAACTTGCAAACGAATATCAAATCGCATGTAATACGGATGCTATCGCTTATCAACGCGTTACACAGAGCGTTTTCCTATAGTCTACAAGGTATAATCTCAATAAATGAAAGATTTAAAGATTTCAATTTGATCAACATCATGATGTGACTACAGCCACAGACCACATTTTTTTCAGCCAATGAGGAATTAGCAGTGAGAAATTGATGCAGAATCGGAACAAAATTTATTTATACATAAGAAGTCAACTTGGATCAGAATAACAGCCTGTTATGTGACTAAAAATAAACAAAAATACAATCAAATTTGCAAAAAGTGTTAAAAAAAGTCCACTACTCCACTGTACTAAAGAGGTCTGTATAAGATAAATTAACAAACTTAGATTTTCAAAGATAATTCTTTCAAGTGCAGTCGAACTTGCTGCTTGTTCAACCAACACACTTGGGAACGATTAGAGGCAACATGGGTTGATGAAATGAATTGAAATTTTAATCTGGTACCTACATAACTAGGTACTAGGAAAACACTCTCTGTAACGCGTTGATGAGCGAGCCTTCGTATTGCATACGAATTGATACGCGTTAGCGTTTCTGCTCTACAGACCTTGGAAAGAGCCGACACGAATTGCGTCGATAGCAGTGATAAAATATCTAAAATTTCTTGATTCGACTCCAAATGGGTTTCGAGAAAAAAATAGAGAAAAAAACACTTGAGAACAGTTGGTAGAGCAATTAACTGGACATTCAGAGGAGCTGGGTTCGAATCCCAGAAGGGGAAAATCTTTTAATCTTGCAGTTGGTATTTATTCATATCAACCTATCCGAGGTCATAAGGAAAAGCCATATTTCATAGAATCAAAAGTGTTATAAAATCCTGATAAAATTACATTTAATAATAATGTGCAGTAGTTCTGATCCTCGGAAAACGCTCTGTGAAAATTTCGATAAGCGAGATTTCAATATCAATGGAAAAAATACCTTACTGCTTCATAGAAGATGTAGTAGGTAGTAGTCTAGTCACATCAGAACAAAATCTAAACTCTAAACATTTATACCAGATTATCTATCAGTAAAGACTAATGAACTAACTGTAAATCAATTTTCCCTTGAAACCCAAGAATACAATCAGCTAGAAATCAATGGATAAGAGAACAAGATAGTAGGTACGTAATGGGTCTCTTGTGAAAATTAAAAACCAAATATACTTGGCGCATCGTTTTTAAGGGCATTATAGGTATATTATATATAATTAGGTAGGTACATTTGATTTTTGGCATATGCTTCTATACTATTTATATACACGATGCGCCAAGTATATTTTGGTTTTTAAAATTAAGTTTTGACTTGGCTCATTTTTTGATATCACTACTTTTCAGTGCTGAATTTTTAGATTTATTCTATTTTTTTTATAGTTGAAGAGACTTGGCTGGTATTTTTACACGGAGTGTTTTTTTATGGGGATCTAGTGGAGCGGTCGCTCCACCCAGCCAAGTCGTACTATACACTCACAGTCACTCAACATACCGTAAATGCCTAATAAACTGAGAAGCAGACCAAACACTTTTACTGTAAGCAACAACATGGAATTTTCGGCCTACTGGATCTTAAAATTGGAAAATCTCACATTGTTGTGAAATGTCTTAATTTCGAGCTATGGCCCACCCCACTACATATACCAAATTTGGGAACAATAGGTTATGCCATTTGCGCGCTAGAGGACCGAGAAAACAGTGAAATTACACCACTTTCTGATTCTGAAGATGATGATGATGATGATATCAGGAAACCCTGTTGACAGCGCCACAGCCTAAACGGCTAAACCGATCGACCTGAAACTTTTACCACATATGCACTTTTGGCGTCTGATGATACCTTGCCTCTTGTGATTTTTTGTGCCGCCATTTTTAAACCGGAAGTGACGTCATAACTCAAAAACGTCTGGACCGATTAGAACGAAATTAGCGCCATTCGATTTAGATGGTCATCTTTATGAAGTATCAATAAAAAAAATAAAAATTTCTTATTTTCTAAACCGGAAGTGACGTCATAAATACGCAATATTTAACTTATTTCAACAAATTATACTTAAAATACGTACATAATTAACTTACATTGTAACATAGACAATACAATTTATATATTCAAGGTAGCAGTGTTCTCGGCCGCCATTCCTGAAACCGGAAGTGACGTCATATATCTAAAACGCCTGTACCGATTGCAACTGAACTAGCTCCTGCGTATTCATTCTGCTATATATTTGAAAAATCAATTGTGAAAAATGAATAAATAAATTAATGGTACCGGAAATGGCGGCAGGAACCACTAAATGAAACCGGAAGTGACGTCATATATTACAAACGGCATGACCGATTTTACGGAAATATAGGGATTAGGAATTCAGATGGTCGTTCATGAAGGTATCAACTAGATAAAACTAGATTGTTTTCTTATTACCTTTACCGGAATTCGGCCGCTATTTCAAAACCGGAAGTGACGTCATGTATCGAAAACGGCTGGATCGATTATAACGAAACTTAAGCTATTCTTCTTGGATAATCATTTTCATCTTATACCAAACGCAACTTTTCATAGTAACCAAATCGGTTGAGGCGTATTTTTTTAAAGAAATTAGTCCCTGCTCGGACATGTGCTACAAGCTGTATGAATAAACTAACAAAAGAAGTGATATCCCAGAAAAAACACTCCGTGTAAAAATACCAGCCAAGTCTCTTTAACTATAAAAAAAAAATAGAAGAAATCTAAAAATTCAGCACTGAAAAGGAGTGATATCAAAAAAGGAGCCAAGTCAACGAATTTTCCAAATTTTAATCGTACCATTGAAATAAAAATATCAACCCCCGATAAATACTTAAAAAAAGGACTTGGCGCATCGTTTTTTTAAAGACATTTTTCTATTCTTAAGCTTATGCCACTCACATACTACGTAGTTCAGAAATGCCTAGAAAAATTGGGACAAAACTTTCAAATTAAATATTGAACATTCTGTAAAATATTTTAAATTTAAATATAAGTACGCAAAGAAACATAGCATTGTCTTACAAGCAATAAATACAGAACAGTTGTGTTTGTGATTGGTAGGTACCTATAGTTTTGTGGGTACATCAACATACCTACTACAGCATTATACTTGGAACCTTCTCGCCGTGTAATTAATTGCTATTAATTTACATTTTATACCAAAAAAATTCATAAATTACATAACGTATTACTTTAGATAAAAATCTAGTCAGTAATTATTTGAGCAGCATGGCTCAGTGCACTAGTCACTTATACAAATCTCATTGACGGCCTTCTTGTAATGAGCGCTTTCGCTATTTCCCTCAGTCACGATATTGAGAAGTATGATTGATTAATATGACCCTAGAAATAGTGGCAATAACGAATAGACTAGGCCGCTTCCGTTTATTCGTTATTCGTTTATCCGTTTATTTCCTCTGAATATTGACAAAATACCAAAACTGCCAGTAGGTAAGAGTACTAGTTATATTAAAACGTAGTATGATTCGTCGATAATGAATGTGATATACTCAGGAAAATATACTTGTAGAGTTCTTCCTATACTTTTAGGATAGAAAAGTGTCTTTAAAAAAACGATGCGCCAAGTCCTTTTTTTAAGTATTTCTCGGGGGTTGATATTTTTATTTCAATGGTACGATTAAAATTTGGAAAATTCGTTGACTTGGCTCCTTTTTTGATATCACTCCTTTTCAGTGCTGAATTTTTAGATTTCTTCTATTTTTTTATAGTTAAAGAGACTTGGCGTATTTTTACACGGAGTGTTTTTTCTGGGATAGAATATACCTTGAACACAGTCATTTGAATGAGATACGCATGATTTGAATGTAAGCGCCAATGTGTAGTTTGAATGAAACAAGCTCTTGGATTGGCTACTTGCGTCAAGGGGTGCCCAGGTAGACAGGTGGCTCGCCTCACGGGTCTCGGGAATACCAAACTGTCGGAAACTGAGATGAGAACTAAATGTGAGAACATTTTATCACTTCCCACTTGTCACTTGTCGCATATCTCGGGAATAGGGCTCAAAATGTGATTTTGATAAGCATATAATTTGATAATACTTTATTTTAAATTTGCTTTCAAACAGTTATTTCCAGCTGATTCCAATAGTCTCGGTCTATTCAATTTATTCTAAAACCTTGCACTGGCATATTTAAGATACCTTCCATCTATCTTGTATCTTGTAAATCTTGTAAATAACCCATGGGCAGAATGTATCTAGTGGAGCGGTCGCTCCACCATTATTCTATGGCTCCACCCAGCCAAGTCGTACTGTACACTCACAGTCACTCAACATACCGTAAATGCCTAATAAACTGAGAAGCAGACCAAACACTCTTACTGTAAGCAACAACGTGGCATTTTCGGCCTACTGGATCTCAAAATTGAAAAATCTCACATTGTTGCGAAATATCTTAATTTCGAGCTATGGCCCACCCTTACCCCACATACCAAATTTAGGAACAACAGGTTATGCCTTTTGCGAGCTAGAGGGCCGTGAAAACAGTGAATTTACACCCCTTTTAAAACCTATCTTCATCTGATGATATCAGGAAACACCGCTATCACCGCCACAGCCTAAACTGCTAAGCCGATCGATCTGAAATTTTTACCACATGTGCACTTTTGGCGTCTGAGGTGCCTTTTTATAAAATCAACCGGAAGCCGCCATTTTAAAACCGGAAGTGACGTCATATCTCGAAAATGGCTAGACCAATCGGAATGAAACTAGCACCAATCGATTCAGACGGTCATATATATGAAATATCATTAGTGAAATAAAAGGTTTCTAATGACTGAAACCAAAAATGACTTCAAAGTTATGCGAAATCTGCATAAATTCAGTTCTTTGTATAAAAACCTATAAATATCTATTCAGAAGGCTTATAATGATACATAACATTTATAGAAATAAATTCTAGGTGGCCGTAAGTTCAGCAGCCATTTTGAAAACAGGAAGTGATGACATATCTCGAAAACGCCTTGACCGATTGGAACGATGCTTTCGCAATTCTTCATGGAATATCACTTTAAGCTTATATTTAGAACTAAAAAAATGTTTTCTTAGTAACCAATTCGTAAAGGGCGTTTTTTTAAGGAATTATTCATTCTCATTGTTGCTTTGATATGTCTTACCGGTTGTGTACCTTAATAAACTAAAAAAATTAGTGATATCCCCATAAAAAACACTCCTTGTAAAAATACCAGCCAAGTCTCTTCAACTATACAAAATTGAAGAAATCAAAAAATTCAGCACTGAAAGTAGTGATATAAAAAAAATGGGCCAAGTCAAAAATTAATTTTAAAAACCAACATATACTTGGCGCATCGTTTTTTACGGCATTAGAGGGTAGGAAGATTTTATGTATATAACACATCTGGCCTCTACTTCTAAACTATCTATATGCACGATGCGCCAAGTATATTTTGGTTTTTAAAATTAATTTTTGGCTTGGCCCATTTTTTTATATCACTACTTTTCAGTGCTGATTTTTTGATTTCTCCAATTTTTTTCTAGTTGAAGAGACTTGGCTGGTATTTTTACAAGGAGTGTTTTTTATGGCGATTTTAGCTTTTCGATTACGTTGTACAATCGTAATATAAAGGAAGATGCAAATAGAAGTGTATCTATTAGTGTATCTAATTATAAAAATTAAACAGTCTTCTTTCTAAAATTTTTAATTTTCTCTGTCTTTATTAGATGCATTGATTTTTCGCCGTGTAAAACGCCTGGTAATATTGCCTATGATGTCGCATGTTTTCTGTTGATAAATCTATTTAAATGTAAGCTTCTGTATGACTATTGCGTCTGATCTCTACTAGCAAATGGGGCTGTTGTATGATGTATTAATGCAGATTCGATCTTGGCATGTGAAAATGAGTCGCCTCTTTTGTGTTCAGTGACTTACATCAGTTGCATTCCTGATCCCCATGTTGGTAGGAATATGAAGCCGGCTGGCAACAGTTTACAAAAGTCACTCATCTTCGCCACAGATACTTCAATGCAGGTTGTAATTAAAACGTTTGGAGGTATCTCGAGCAATGAGTTTAGATTTGGACACATTGCATTATCTTCAAAATTATAATAAGGCATTTTCATGATTGTATGATCACAGTACAAAACATTCTGGAGGTGACATTCGCAAATAAATGTGTATTTATATCGGGGCAAATTTTCAATCGACAGGCCATAGCTTAGACTAAATAACTAGCCATAGCTACACTAATATTATCTAAATGCATGGAATAGAATGCAATTATTGCATTCTATATATTTTTTATATTATATTATTAAAATCGAAAATTATAAGCAATCGTACCCATTCCAGGTTGACCGAGGTTGACAGTTTTCAAACATACGTTTCATGACTGCGTGTGCGTATAGAAAAATGCTATAGAAACAATTACACTGTCGATATAACAAACGAATGCACTTTGAACAAGATGAGCCACACCGCACATGCCATCCCTGGACAAGGACACAATTCTTTATTAATTCACGTAAAGGCTCGAAAGGGGCATCTGTTGCTAGTGAGTAATTTAAACTGTCAAGAAGGTAACTAGGAAAACGCTCTGTGTAACGCGTTGATGAGCGAGCACGGATACGCGCAACACCTCGAACCGTAATTATGTCAATCGGCTGATGAATGTTAATCTTAATCGTATACCGTCTAAATTCAATTTTTGAGAATATACAATTTTTAGCAAGGTTGGAAGGCGTTCGGCAAGAAATTGAAGCCAGATACTTCATTGGGTATCTGAACTTCATAGTAACTACACCCGATCCCCGTCACATGTTCAGAGGGCACAGGAGAGCAAGATGGTTGAAGATTCAGCATTGAGCATGTGCCTACCACACTACACGATGATAAAGACATGCCAAATAACAATATAATAATGCAGCTATTCGCAAGAAACTAAATAATATGTATCGTGAAGAAACAAATTTAGAGTTTCCAATAACCAGGACGCACGACGTGGACGTTGCTGCTAAAGGGTCCCACCCGACCCCCTTCCTACTCTTGTGTTACAAACAATGAAAGTTGAAATATTAACTATTAATATGTTTCGAGTAGTTGATTTGAATATTGAAGGGGGTCTCAATGTTAATTACTCGGGTAAAAGAAGGGCTAATAGTCCTGCTTCCTCATTTCGAAATCGTATACTTGAAGCTATCACACAACCAAAGAAATACAAATTTAGTCCGACGAAATAACGCAAAATATCAAGGATGCACAAATAATCAAACGGAGAATCACAGAATAGACGAAGTAACACAAAATTAAATACCAACCACTTACAACAACAATTAATTAAAATCAAAGCAAATGTAAGCCGTTGTAACTGCAAGCCGAGGAACAATAATTTCCAAGAGAAACAGCAACCAAATCATTACAATACCTATTTTTAGAACGTGAAATTAATGGAATCATAACTATACAACTCCTTACAAATTTTATTCCTATATGACTCATAAGGATTTAGATAACGTTTTGGACTGGTAATTGCAGGGACTTTAGTCGCATTTCTTCATTTTTCCTTTGACGTAAGGAGCTAGAGTTTTTCAGTGAATTTATTCTTTCGAAAGGGAAAGGCGGATTAAACATGATGTCAGTAAGGGCACGGACTCTCGAAATGCCGACAAAACTCATACAAAAAGCTGAAGCTCATGCAAGGTCAGTGAATATGCACCATGTCAAGTCACCGCACACGGTCGCATTCAACTCAAGATCCAGGAAGCGAGTCTCAGGCAGAGTCACACAATGGCTTGAATTCAAGTTCAGTCGAAAATATACTAGAACCAGGATGTCAAAACACTCAAACAGAGCACACTGTTATATGCCCGAATTGTCATGAGTCTTTCCCTAATATTCGTAACGTTTTATTCCTTGATCATTTTGATAAATGTAATGCTGAATTATCAAGAAAAGCGAAAGATCAATGCCCTTATTGTTCAAAATATTACGTTAGGCTGAAAACTCATTTAAATCGGTGTCATCCTGAGCATTTTGAAGTCACGGAAGATGAAAGAAATTTAAACAGTGAAATTCTTGATATACAAGCCATTCCGGTAGAATCTATCGATAATACTAATAGAACTGCACAATGTCCAGAGTGTAAGGCCTTCTATAAACCTCGAGGACTTCGTAATCATATTCGCTGTGCTCACCCTGATGTTGCGAGAAGTATGATCGCTGATACATATCAAACACACAGTCAAGACTCTCGTATGGAGACTGAGCAAGTAGATGACTTAATTAACTCGTCAAAGGAAGAAGGAGATACTTTCGGAGTTCGAATATCCAAGAAAGGTCCGAAAATTGATATGACTGAATGGGAGGTGAGATTTCAAACATTCTTGCGAACATCTGACAAATCTAGTGAACAGCTTGATGTTCTCGTTGATGAACTTATTGTTTTTCTGTCAGAAGTAGTGCATACACTTCCAGGGCCGGTTCATCCTGCGATTAAGTTTTATAAGGCAAGAAAAGCAAAAGCTATTGGCCTTAATAATATTACGTACAAATCATCAAACAATCCACAACGTAAGTCAAAACGTGATAAACAAAAGAGAAAACAATTTCAATATTATAACCAACGACGTAAAGTTGTCCGCACAATAATGAACACAAATAGAACTGCAAATATACCCATGCCACTGATTGAAGATCATTTCACTGACATCCTCGGCCATGAAAACATGAAGTCGTCTTATTTGTGTGATTTAAATCAGAGCTCGGAAGTCGAGGATAGAAACTATAATTTGACATTAACTGTTAAAGAGATAAACGAAGCAATGATGAAGATCAACATCCATACTTCACCAGGCCCTGATGGCATTCTTCTTCGTGTACTTCGAGAGCTGAATTGTGGGAAAACAATCAGTTTACTTGCATCCGCTATGTTTGAATTGAACTATGTACCAATGAAGTTAAGGGAAGGGAGAACGATATTGATTCATAAAGGCGGCGATGAAAATAACTTATCAAATTGGAGGCCCATTACAATTTTCTCTGTGATTCGTCGTGTTATTGAAAAGGTAATCGACAAGAGACTTCGAGCATTAGTTCAATTTTCTGCACATCAGAGAGGCTTTGTTTCTTCACCAGGAACGTACATCAATTCCTCAATTATTAATGGGTGTCTGAAAGATGCCAAATTACACAATAAGGATTGTTGTGTTACTTTCCTTGACGTTAGCAAAGCTTTCGACAGTGTTGGCCATGATCACATTAAACGGTGCCTGCAAAGTCTACCGATTCCAAACAAGCTACGGGAAATTATTATTTCACTTGTGACGGATAACGTAATCAAGATCGAAGCAAACAGAACAAAATCGAATTTTATTTCTGTGAAGAAAGGTGTTCCACAAGGAGCTCCCTTGTCTCCCACGTTATTTAACCTTGCAACCATATAATAAAGGAGCTGACTGAGCAAACAGTATCAACTTCCCTAGGATACTCGTTGGTCAAGGAAATGGACAACATCTCGGCCGTTGCATTTGCTGATGACTTAGCTGTAATTGGGAAGAATATGTCTGCGGTGTCTGAATTAGTGTCCATGGCGGAAAGAGGGTTTTCTCTTATTGGTCTAGATATTAATTCCTTGAAAAGTAAGGCAATTGTAATAATGAATGGTAAACTTTCACACCTTCCTGTTGTTTCAAATACAGGCACTGTTATCCCAGCAACTGCTCCTGATGAACGAATTAAGTACCTGGGAATTGACTTCCATGATGAGATAGTAGTAGATAAGGGAAGATAATTAAAAACCTGGAAAAAGACATCCATCTACTAGTATCGTCTTCTCTCTTGAAACCTGATCAGAAATTGAATATTCTGAACCAATTTATATGGCCCACACTGATCTATCCTCTACAGAGTGCTCCGACCAATCAATTACCAAAATCCTTCTTGGAGGATATTGATAAGATTGTCAGAAGTGGAGTTAAAGAAATGATTGGTCTTCCAGGTGATACTCCTAATTCCTTTATTTACTCTCCGCGTAAATTGAGGTGCCTTGTAATTATGAGAGCAACATGGGAGGCGCATCTGCAGAATTTTAATATCTGTAAAAAGTTATTAAATGCCGATGATCCTCGCTTTCATAATGTAAGAAATATTGAACAAGAAATGACTCAATGTATTGAAACGCTTGAACTCACAAATTGCATTAAAGTTGATAATCGAACTACTGGCCGAAAACTACGAAATGCTATGAGAGAAAAATCATTTCAAGAATGGGTTGATTTGCCACATAAAGGACGTGGAGTGGAAGTATTCAGAGAAACGACAAGAGCCAATAAGTGGTTACAATCTAAGGAGGGACTGTCTTCTTCTCAGTGGACAAATAACATCAAGATGTCTGTTAATCTCGCCGCCGTTCGTGCCGTACCAGGAAGATCTTTCGAGAACACCCGTTGCCGTCAACCAGGCTGCAATGAGTATGAAACCCTACCTCATGTTCTCGGAGGTTGTCTGAAGGGAGAACTGTTGAGAATTAACAGACACAACACAGTGAGGAGCCTGTTAGCAGATTCGTTCCGAGCAAATAAGTGGGAGGTACATGAAGAAATTTCTTGTGTTTCGACTACTGGCTCTTTGAAGAGAGTAGACATAATAGCCATTCGAAGAGACCGGAAAAAGTCCTTATTCTCGACCCAACCATTAGATTCGAGCAAGGGGGATCACAAGCGGAAGACGTGAACAAGGAAAAACAAGATCATTACGTCGATTGCATCCCCGATCTTGCTCAACGATACAAAATTAAAGAACAATACTGGAGCGTTACCGGTCTCCTTTTAGGAGCTAGAGCTTCAATTCCGGATTTTTTTACAAAATTTCTTAAATCACATTTCATTTTTTCTTTGGTTCTCGTAGATCAAATAGTTTTATCAATTTTAAAAGATTCGCCCCACCGATGGCTGCCACCTTAGCGCGGTGGTGGGGTTTGCGTTGGCCAATGATCCATTGCAGCTACGCCGGCGAGCATATGCTCATGTGTAAGGGTTACCCATGCCGGACAGGTCAGTGGTGAGGTCCAGACAAAGAGCAGCCAGGGTCGACCTAACCATGTCCTCCTTTAAATTTGCGGTCCCCTCCCCTCCCCTCGGGCCTGCCTTCCCCCTCGAGATGGTGATCCCCCTGAAATCGGGTTCCGCCGGCCCGAATCCTCACACCCCCCGGTCCGTCCCCATTCAGGCCTGGCCTCCTCACCAGTGTTGGAATCCCCCGGATCGGGCCCGTTAGGTCGACCCCTCCCCATGTCCACCACTTATATCAACAAAGTTAAATGCAAAAATGCAAAAATTAATGTGCGCAATATAACCTCGTCGTTGACGCGCCGTTAAACCACAATAATCTAATATAATCTAAAAGATTCGTCTAGTATATTGCATAATCATTTATATAATAATTCATCTTAGTTTGTATATTTAGTCTTCACTTAATTAATATTTGTCACATTTTGTATCCATTAGAATTATACTATTGTAAGCATGCTGGATCCTAGTGGTCATCCTTGTATTGGACAGCTGTCATTTGTTTTATAATAAATGAATTTCTCTCTCGCTGATATCTGTTTTCATTTGATAGTGTGGCATATTCGGAAGGTGTGTACCACATTGTTGAAAACATTTATGCTTAAACAGTATGGACACTTGCCGTCGTGCACAACACTTTATATACGTTAACAAGAAATGAATGAAAATTATTTTCCAAAATAAAATAACCACTCCATCAGCTTTGGTTTGATGGTTCTCACGGCCTTGTGTATACATAGATAGAGAAGAAACATGAAAAATAAAGTTTGACATTTGGCTAGATTGGCTGGAGATGATTTTCGTGAAATGGTCTAAACTTGACAGTTATTCTGTTTTAGAGTAGATTTGTTACAAACACAAAGGGATAAAGCGTGCGTCTGAGGTGAGTTTCGGCTATTTATTTATTCACAAAAAGCAGAATACGTAATTTTAGACGTGATTAGCAATGTAACGCCTCCATTTTAAATCAATTGTGCGTGAGTGTGAGAGTGTGCGCAAGTGTGAGAGTGTGCGCGCGAAAAGCGTTTATGACAGACAGACAGACCAGGGGGCTTATTCTCGAAAAAGTTATCACGTCATAACTCCCAAGTTATGATTCATAAGGAGGTTTGTCCTATCTCGCACCATGTTAATATTATGACTTTTTTATGATTCATAAGTTATGATGTGATTACTTTTTCAAGACTAAGCCCCCATAAGTAAGACTAAAGGGTCTCGTCATGTAAAATATGACCAATGTGCACCAGTGAGGTATGCGTAAATATAAAACGACAGCAATATTTGTCAGCAGAGTGTGCGTCGTTAATACACTTGACGTCGTTGATGACCCAATCTTAACAGAATACGTTAACAAATGAGGAACGAAGAAAAGCAATTTGATCATACCTATTATGGTAAAACAATTTCATATAAGTTTCCAAATTTACACCAGAGTATTCGTACTAAAAAAAGAAGAAAAATAAGTAAAAATAAGAAGAAAAACAATGTATGCGCCGTAAAAAAAAAAAATATTCATACATTACGTTGATACCGTGACCTGATGCCCACGACCTTTTCTTCATTTGTGATGCTTACATGGTATCTACGTTTTCATTATATACGTTTCTCAGATGTAGGGCGGAAGTAATTTTTTATTTTTTTATTGAGATTAAACATATACAAATATTATGTACTTTGCCCTGCTGCTATAAAATAAATGAAGCTTATCAGCAGGAGTACTACACAATACACATAACACATATACATCAAATCATCAAACTCATAATCATAATTTGATTTTGCGGTGCACAATTTTGGATTGTAATCAAGCTCTATCAAGTACCGTATCACTGATGTTAACAAATAACGTTATATTGAAGTATTCTCTTACAATAACTCATGTCACCATTACAAATGATTGGTTGATGTCAAAAATACTGTTCTCTGAGCTCACTTCAAGAATATTGAAATGGACTTCAGCCCATCTACCTCTAATTAAGGTATAGATATTCAGTTAACAATGTAAAACTTAAACATTGGTGCTACAAACTTTATCAACAGCAACATGAATTCGTTGTCAATACATGACTCAATACAGACCACTCTACGAAATAAGAAACGACTGAAAATGATTAATCTAACAACATTATTTAAAAACTTCGTCGGTTATTTGGTTTGAGCGTTACAGAGCCGTGTTGATTAAATGTAGGAAGAAAATAATACGTTTGATCGTTAGCAAATTGCATCTTGAGACCAATGTTAAAAATCTATCGGCTTTGTTTGGTTTTCATGGCCCTCTAAAATACGAGAAAATGAAAAATTTATAAAAATTACACTTTGACGTTTCTTGGCGTGAAGAAGTTTTCTATGTAATGTCTCTTTTGAACGGTTATTATGTGTTATAGTAGATTTTTTACACACTTAAAGGGATAAGGATAACGTTTTCGGTAAGTTATGGTTATTTCTTTACTTTGTGAAGGCAAAATACGTATTTTTAGACACGATTGGCAATGAAATGCCACCATTTTAAATACAAAATAGTGCCGTTTTCAATGTAATGTAAAGATTTGGACAGTTACTCTGTGTTAAAATACATTAATTCTTATAAACACAAAGGGATAAGGATTGCCATTTAGGTAAGTTTCAGTTATTTATTTATGCACAAAGAGCATAAGATTTATTTTGGACATGATTTGGGCAATGTAGCGTCGACCATTTTAATTTTAAATATACAACATAGAGAGTGTGCGCGCGAAATTGAGAGGATGCGCACGCAGGCGTTTATGACAGAGCGACCGACAGACACACAGATCTGTAACTATAAGTAAGATAAGCCTTCTGAATATGTAGTAGGTTTTTATATAAAGGGGAAGTGAATTTGGGCAGATTTCGCTAAACTATGACATCATTTCCGGTTTCCAGTAATTAGAAAACTTTAGTTTTATAATTGATATTTTATATAGATGACCGTCTGAATCGATTGACGCAAATTTCGTTCCGATAGGACGATGCAAAGATAGGACGTCAGGTCGGTCACTTTTGGCGCTATAGCGTCGAGGGAGGTCACTTTTAAATCAAAGGATTTCTTGCTACACAGACCATATTTTCATAAGAATTCAGAATAAGAATAAAAAATTGATGTTAATATTTGGTTATTTACCGAAATAGTGGATAATTATTAGATATTATGGATAATTAATGATGTTTTGATCGTGTAATGACAGCTGTCAGTATTTTGTTTTTGTTTCCAAGGCTCTCTTGAAGACTCACGGCAAATGGAAACAATGAAACAACTGAGGGGTGTCGTCTAGTTATGTCATGGATTTTGATGTAGAATTTGCAATATCTTCTTATTTTAAAACAAGTTTAATACTAGAGTAAAAAATGGATATATCTAAACATACATCTTCTTATGCATGTCAAAAATGTTTCGCGCGTTGTAGTTTCGATGGTCCTTGGTTTTGACCTGTCTCGATGCTAGCGCCATGCAAGCGGGGAAAAGTTTGGCCAAGTCCCTATCGGTCTAACCGTTTTCGAGATATGACGTCTCTTCCGGTTTCAAAATGGCGACACAAAAAATTCGTAAGGGCAAGGTATCATCAGGCAGACCAGTTGGATACGTGGTGAAAATTTTAGTTCAATCGGCCTTGCCGTTTAGTCTGTGGCGGAGACAGCGGAATTTATTGGAAGATGAATAATCATCATCATAATCAATTAATCATTATCTGAAAGCCGTTCAATTTCACGATTTTCACGGTCCTCCAGCTCGCAAACGGCATAACTTATTATTTCCAAACTTGGAATATATGGTGGGGTGGGCCATAGCTCTAAATTAAAATATTTCGCAACAATGTGAGATTTCCCATTTTTAAGATCCAGTAGGCCGAAAATGCCACTTTGATGCTTACAGTAAAAGTGGGTTGCTCAAGCCTTTTTATATGAGAGAGTGCACGCCGTACGACTTGGCTGGCGTTGAGCGACCGCTCCACTAGATTAATTGCTTATTTAAACTTAATGAGCATAAATACGCATGCGCGCACTTTTGTGGACTTTTGATAGGTATGTGATAGACAGATTCTGAACAGAATGACGCCAAGCAATGAAATGTATCAATTTGCTTTGTGTTTGGTCGGCAATTGACTTCAATGCAACCTGATCTGTGAAGTGGGACATCTCTTGAAGATTGTTTCGTGGACCGAATTATTGTAGACGTTTTCAATCGCAAGTAAATAGTTCTAATTGAGATGTCATGTCCTACCTGGGGGGTTATTCTAAATACCCTTGTCGTCTCGTTTCACGTGATACGGGCTCACTGCACACTGGAGTGCTATCTTTTTAACACGGTTTTGACGCCGTACCAATTCATAGGTGCATGTGATATGTCATCCATTGTTGCCATGCCGCCATCTTAATGGCACACTGCAGAATAGCTGTGATTCTCTGCTTGTTGGACGATATTTTATAGTTAATGGGTACATTTGAAATTGTAAAGGCTCCGGAGATATCTTTAGTATACGCAGAGGAATCACTCACATTACTAAAAAAAAAAAACGATTTACCACAATAATATTATAATCTGACCGTCAACGTGCCAACGAATGTCTGTCCTCAGGTGGAAAATTCAATAATTTAGCATTGATAATATACTAGGAAAACGCTCAGTGTAACGCGTTGATGAGCGAGCACGGGAACGTGCCAATTCTCGAACCCGAAATGCGTACACAATGCACAGAAAACATATACATCCATATTTAATTAAAATATGATATCAACTTAAAAATATATGTTCGATACTTCATTACTGACAGATATTAAAAATGTCAATACGTTCATACGTTCTTAACTAATTGGGATGAATTTTTGTAAAATAAGAGACAATATTGGTCTTAATGATCATGCAAAATATGAGTTTGATCAGAATTATCGAAGACCGTTTTCATTTTTCAGCCTATCAGGAGATATTTATTTAAATTTTAACCAATGAATGGATTTCAAAAAAATTACGGTGTGCAAACAGAGAAGGTTGTTTTTACATGTGTGCAAAATTTCAGCTCGATCAAAGAAAAACTCTGACCTGTAGGAGACAAAATTTGAGTTTGATCAGATTTATCGAAGACCATTTTTATTTTTCAACCTATCAGGAGATGCTTATTTAAATTTTAACCAATAAATGGATTTAAAAAAAATTAGGGTCTGCAAACAGAAAAGGTTGTCTCTACATGTGTGCAAAATTTTAGCTCGATCGAAGAAACATTGTGACCTGTGTATCGGCTATTAACAGAAAAAAAACAAAAAAAACAGAGGTCCGTGCCAAAAGAGCCAAAAGGAGACGCTCGCTTCGCTCGCTCAAAAACAAAAGAAGTTCGTGCAATCTATGAAAAGGGCACTGGCCAAACTTTCCCCCGCTTGCATGGCGCTAGCATCGAGACAGGTCAAAACCTAGGACCATTGAAACTACTAGGAAAACGCTCTGTATAACGCGTTGATGAGCGAGCACGGACACGCGCAACACCTCGAACCGAAATTATGTCTATCGAAAATATCATTAAAAGCCAATAATTCTTGAAATTCGTCAGACTTGTAGCTATAAAAATCTCCAAATATTCCTGAAGTATTAGTCCCAATAACCATGCAAAGATTTAAGTTGATCGATTGAACTTTTATGATTAAAATGTTCCTTGTTAATATTCAAAAATCATAGGATCTATATAAAAAAATATACCTGGGACCACTCATATGATAAAAGTGTGTGTACTTACACAATATTAGATCGATCTGTTGAACGGTCATATCAGTTTCAGATGTTTGAAAGTTGCTCTAACTACCTTGGAACTATAAAGAGTCGAAGTAGCCGTGATCAACATTTTTGAGTAATTTGACAGCCAACACGCAAAATGTCCGTAAAATGTCAATAATGTTTGGATTTAAACACAGATAAGTCTGAAAATTTTAAAATATACAGATAATGTTGGTACCAATGACCACGTGAAGTTTTAAGTTGATCGCTCAATCGGTTCTAGTTTAAATTTCAAAAATCATATGAAAGATTTTTTTAAATTTTAACCAATGGGAGGATTTGGCTGAAATTTTTTTATGATTGGGTACAATGTTGGTTGCAATGACTTCGCTAAATTTCAAATTGATCGGAGCAACCAATCGAAAGATAATTTTTTTTAAACTTGAACCAATCACAGGAGCCCGTTCAAAAACGATCCCAGGGACCGCATAGATTACGTTAGCATATGTGCAAAGTTTCAGATCGATTGAATGTGCGGTTTAACTTGGGCAGTGCGGACAAAAAAAAACAACAAAAAAAACAAAAAAAACAAAAAAAAACACACAGAGAAAGTGCCATAAGAGTACCGTGGTGACGCTCGCTACGCTCGCTCAACAACGCGCGAAACATTTTTGACAGGCATAAGAAGATGTACAATCTGCTCTGGGAGAAGCTACCACCCTTGCACTATAGGCTTTCAGCAATACAGCAAAGGTATTAAAGTCACGAACAACAAAGGGTAGTTATTTGGGATGGGGTGGGGAGACTTTGTTGATAACCGGTATTGCGGCAATGAACTAATCAATAACTACTTCCCATCCCACATATAATATTTCTTCCGATCAGTGATCATACCAATATTTACTCGAGAGTCTGTTTACTATTACAAATAGCAGGTTGTTATCACATTCACGGAACAATCATAAATCATTTCTAGAATAAAACGCGATCGCTCTGCATGTTGTCTCCGTTTGAGGAATCACTCAATGTTTTAAAGAGGAAAATTAAAATTGATTTTTCAAACAATGCCTTGTGAATTTAAAAAACCTAAATCAAATTTAATTTCAAAATCATAGAAAATTATAACAGGTATAGCAGGTTAATTGATTTATTTCTTGGTTAATAATGCAATTGTATTATTTTATTATGTATTCTTTACGAATCGAATGCGTGAATCTTATTTCGTGTCTGGGAGTAATTAGAGTAATTATAAAATGATGATAAAGTAGAGTATAGAGTAACATCGATTTAGCGAAACTATTTTTGGCGACTCCATTTTGCCAAATAAATTTTGGGCCGATGACTTTTTGTCGAGTGATAGCTTTTTAAAAATGGATCGATTTTTAAGGGATTCTTTTAACAGAGAGCGCTGAGTTGGATTCCATACTTTTAAAATTATGTTTTTTTACAAATGTTACATATTTCAAATGTTATTTTACATTATAATTGATGGTAAACTGTTCATTTCCAATTACTCTTCAGATAGCACTAAATAATGCTATCATATTATAATATCTAATGGTATGCTAAGAAGTGTTTTACATTGCAAAACGACTTCTTTGTATCTCGACATGACAAGACTAGAAAGCCCTCATAGATGTGTCTTGAATTGAATTCCAATGAATATTTATTGATTTTTGTATTGCAAAAATATAATTTATGTTTTCCTAATTATATGTGTTTCAAAATATAATAAATATTTTAGTTTCACGCGAAAATAAAGGGTTGATAAAATCTAATTCGTAAAATTAATGGCAAAATTATATTGTTTTTTCTGATGTGTGAAAAGATTAATTGTGCACTTGAAATATCGAAATATATGAACTATTAAACTAATTAAGCGTCTACTCATTACTTCGAGATAAATTACATAAAAGGGACACAATTGAAAGTATATTGTTACATTTCCTCAAATAAATAGCAAAAATTAAAAATATATTTTAGTTTCTCTGAGTTCGTAGAATGACTGTGTTACCTTAATTATTGGTTTTAGCAAAGTATTACAAAACTCAACCTGAGAAACGGTTTTTTCATGATCTGGTAATTTTAAATGAGCTGATTAGCACTCGATGTCATGGCAACAACAAGTTAATGTTTAAGTTGCATCACAGAATCACTCATTCAAGAAAGGGAGTTTGTCCAAAAATAGTGAAATTGACTTTATTTTAAAAAAATCGTCTCTTAGCATGTAGACACACATTTAGCAAGAAAGGGCGTAAGTCCCAGTACTCCTAATGGCTAAAAGCCGCTCCTAATTAACGAAATTTTGCAGGAAATGGAATCCCTGGACAGTTTATCATAGTTTTATCTAGCAGTAAACTGAAAAACAAGTCCTTGCATTATTAGATATGTAGTTTTTTTACATTTCCAATTTCAAGCAATTGAAAAGCGACTTATTGATTTAATACAATTTAATTAGGAGCAAGTTGGCTCTGGGGTCAAGCACTGGACTTACGCTCCTGGAGGACTGGGATATTCCCATTCCACTTCCTCCGTTCTATCATAGAAGAAGGGATAATATGGATGGAAGCAATTCCAGATCAGATACGAAGGTGATGGGAGAGAGTAAAGAGGAGATCATGAAAAGAAGTTTAATTTCACACCGATGGATCTACGAGTTTCTGTATAATTTGTATGGGTATATTTTTTTTCATCTTTGTGAAATATTCTTTGGCATTTTTGCAGGCCCGACGCAAATTACAAATTTGTCTTATTTGAATTTGTGAATTTCGATGTGTTTTCATTATTTATTTCGATCTATTCCTAACAAAGATCACTGAATAGTGGTGGAAAACTGAAGATTTTTAATAATATTAGTTTTGTAAACCATTCAAAGTAATCGTATTATTTTTAAAATAAAAAAGTTTTTTACGCAAGTCTTTGGTTAGAGATAACTAGGAATTACCCATTTTACCGTAAGGTCCCTTTTCTCCGACCGCATCATAATAATGTTTGGAAAGTATTATTTACGTCCTGCCATTGACAGTGCGTTTCGGATTGATTTGTTTACATCATTATCGATCTGTTGTTGCTGGAAACAAGCTCTGACAGTATCTAGTTAATAGGCAACATAAACACTGCGCTGTGTGTAAAGTTGTCGAACCTGCAGGCGCAAGCAAGGGGATGTGCCCTGAGGCGCCAGAAGGAAGTCTGGGAGGCGACTGTACGTACTGTTTAGATATATCCATTTTTTACTCTAATATTATAACATGTTTGAAAATAAGAAGATATTGCAATTTCTACATCAAAATCCATGACATAACTGACGACACCCCCTCAGTTGTTTCAAACAATAAACAATAAACAATAAACAATTGTTTCCATTTGCCGTGAGTCTTCAAGAGAGCCTTGGAAACAAAAACAAAATACTGACAGCTGTCTTACACGATCAAAATATCATTATTTCACTATAGTATCTAATAATTATCCATTATTTGGGTAAATAACTAAATATCAACATCAATTTTTTATTCATATTCTCAATTCTATTGAAAATATGGTCTGTGTAGCAAGAAATACTTAGATTTAAAAGTGACCGACCTGACGTCCTATCTTTGCATCGTCCTATTGATACGAGACGACAAGTACCTAAATTTAGAATAACCCCGCTGGATAGATGTTAAGATTAGTCTATGATCATGGTGTTATTCGTTAACTATAGATAGCAATTTTGGCAACAATTATTATATACTGATTTTTATTTTCAGTATAATTTCATATTATTAAAAGTTTCAAAATATTCCTACTATTTTATTGATGAAAACACAGGTAGAAGGCCTGAAGTCTTATTATCTTCATTTTGCGTTCCACACTTTCGGAATGATGTAATCAAGTTTTATCAATTGCCAACAAATACAACAATGATATCAACAAATAGTTATAATGAAGTATTCTCCTACACAATGACAAATTGGTATTTGAGCTCACCTCAAGATTCATTGAAATGGACTTCCGGCCTTCTAGCTATGTGTCACCCAAACAGCATCGATTCTAAACCTACACATTCCGCTTGATCAGGGTCACCTATGCGATTTCACTTGACAGTTTTCAAGGCCGTGTTTCTTATTAAGAGTTGGGTTGGAGGCTAAATAAACATTACTCTGCGTTGCGCCATTCTGTTGGATGGGAGGAAGAAACGCCCAGTTATGTGTCCGTAGGTGTATATGAATCTAGTGGAGCGGTCGCTCCACGCCAGCCAAGTCGTACGGCGCGCGCACACTCTCATATAAAGGCTGGAGCAAACCCACTTTTACTGTAGGCATCAAAGTGGCATTTTCGGCCTACTGGATCTTAAAATTGGGGAATCTCACATTGTTGGAAAATATCTCAATTTCGAGCTATGGCCCACCCTACAACATATACCAAATTTGGGAACAATAGGTTACGCCCTTTTCGAGCTAGAGGGCTGAGAAAACCGTGTTTTAGGGCGGGTTTCATAATAATAATAATAATAATAATAATAATAATAATAATCTCAGTAGTAGTAGTCTCCTGGAATTCAAATCCGGCAAACAGGCCACAGCCTAAACGGCTGAACCGATTGATCTCACATTTTTACCACGTGTGCACTTTTGGCGTCTGATTTAACCTCTACCCCATGAATTTTTTGTGCCGCCATTTTGAAACCGGAAGTGACGTCATATCTCGTCAACGGCTAGACCGATCGGAACGAAATTTGCGCCAAACGATTCAGACGGTCAACTATATGGATTATCAGTAGCAAAAGACTATACATTATGTTAATGAAACCGGAAATGACGTCATGAAATTTGAAATACATCGATTGGCATTTCGGCAACAAAGATTGATCCGATTATTTTGATATTTTTGTAACGTATGTACTTTTGATATCTCATTTGACTTATTATAAAACCAACCGGAAGCCGCCATTTTAAAACCGGAAGTGACATCATTTCTCAATAACGGCTAAATAGATATGAACGAAACCAGCGCTAAACAATTGAGACGGTCAACTTTATGTATTATCATTAATAATATTTGCAGTTTCCCATACCGAAACCGGAAATGACGTCACACATTTTAAAAATCTCACAAATTTACATTTTGATACAATAAATATACTATTTGAGACAGCTTATAATAAAATGTAATCATGTTTAAATTATAATTCAAGGGGTCAGTGATTTCAGCAGCCATTTTGAAACCGAAAGTAACGTCATATCTTGAAAATTGGTTGACTGATCGGTATGAAACTACCGCCAAACGATTCGGAAGGTCATCTCTATGGAATAGGAACAGTCAAACTAGAATTTTCCTATTTATGAGACCGGAAATGACGTCATTCAAATTTAAAAAATTATTATAATCCCCTCCTATATAATAAATACATATTCAGAAAGCTTAAAATGATACACATAATTTATAGATATACATTCTATGTGGCAGTGCAGTTAGTTCAGCAGCCATTTTGAAAACCGAAGTGTTGCCATAATATCTCGGAACTCGGTTGACTGATAGGAATGAAACCTTTGCTATTCTTCATGAAAGATCATTTAAAGCAAATATATAGTACCATACGCAGAATTTCATTAGTTAACCAAATTGTCAATGGCGACTTTTTTTAAAGGATTTAGTAATTGTTCAATCGATATGACGTCACAAGTTCTATGGATAAACTAAAAAAGGAGTGATATCCCCATAAAAAACACTCCGTGTAAAAAACAGCCAAGTCTCTTCACTAAAAAAAATTATGAATACTCAAAACTTTATTTTATAAAAAAACTTTATTTGAAAATCAAAAAATACTTGGCGCATCGTTTTTTTTAGGGCATTATAGGTATACTATATGTATTATGTATATTTGATGTATATTTTCTATCTGGTCTATACTTCTAAACTATGTATAAACGATGCGCCAAGTATTTTTTAATTTTCAAATAAAGTTTTGACTTGGCCCATTTTTTGATATCACTACTTTTCAGTGCAGAATTTTTTAGTATTCATAATTTTTTTTAGTTGAAGAGACTTGGCTGTTTTTTTACACGGAGTGTTTTTTATGGGTATACTAATACCTGGAAGTAGTCCAGTGCTATTCGATGCAAAAATGTTCTTACATCTGCTTGGTCAATGATTGTTCGGGTTTTAGCTGAGTGCCTAAACGCAAGCTCAACCATATCCTTATGTGTATGTGTATGTGTGTGTGGAGGGGGGAGGGGGGGGCATGAAGACCAGGGTGGTCATGAAGATCAAGGGGGTCATGAAGACCAGGGGGGCATGAAGACCAGAGGGTCTTGAGGACCAGGGGGCTCATGAAGACTAGGGGATCATGAAGACCAGGGGGGTCATGAAGACTAGGGGGTCATGCAGACCAGGGGGATCATGAAGGGAGTTATGAAGATCAGGGGGGTCATGAAAACCAGGAGGTCATAAAGGGGGACCATAAAGAAAAGGGGGGTCATGAAGGGAGTCATGAAGATCATGGGGGTTATGAGGACCAGGGGTACATGAAGCCCAGGGATTCATGAAGTCCAGGGGGGTCGTGAAGACCGGGGGGGTCATGATGACCAGGGGGGTCATGAAGACCAGGGGGTCATGAATACCAGGGGGGGTCATGAAGATCAGGGGTGTCATGAAGGGTGTCGTGAGGACCAGGGGGTCATGAAGACCGGGGGGGTTGAAGACCAGGGGGGTCATGCCGACTTCAATCATGATGCCCTTATTGACGCTTTTAAATGTTTGAAACTGTCAGAAATATTGTATTGAATTGGAAATTCCCCTGCTTTCTGGGTTGCTTTTGGGTCGCCAAAGTATAATTCCCGCAAATAAGCGATACCGATACGTGATGGAGCCACTTTTGGCAAGATGGCTAACATCTTCAGATTGTTACAAAGTCTTGTAAAACGCATTTTAAATATCGATTTGTATGAAAGATAGATACAAGTTTTAACATAAAACGTCGTTTATCTCAGTTTCATCCGAATGTGATTCATAGCGTTCTTTCCATGTACGCTTCAAATATAACTAGGTACATATTATGTGGTTCATATATGTAAGAGGAGAAAAGTTATGACTGT
The DNA here is from genome assembly GCA_934045905.1 of Leuctra nigra. Lineage (NCBI taxonomy): Eukaryota > Metazoa > Arthropoda > Insecta > Plecoptera > Leuctridae > Leuctra > Leuctra nigra. Next base: position 222,512 of record OW203762.1, on the reverse strand, counting down.
AAGCGATGAAAATGTAGATAAAAGTTCAAAACATGTCATTGGCGGGAAAAAATATGACCCAACCAAATACTCGTATGCGGTCATTGGGACCAACATTTTAGGAATTTTTGCAAATTTTCAGACTTATCTGTCGTTATCTTCAAACGTTATTGCCATTTTATGATAATTTTGTACTATAATATTTAAAAATTTGAAAATTAATTCTAAGAAATCGTGTGGAAATTATTCCAAGCGTGTAATAATGCCAATTTTTAGTAAACAGTTGATATCTATCAAACTGCTATATTTTGCAAATATTAATAAATAATATTATTTATAAGTAAATAATACATTTAATAAATAATAAATAAATTTTAATGAATATTATCAGTGCGTTGGGTCAGTATAGAAGGTGAACATTGGAAAATTTAATTACAAATGCTGAGAAATTATAACCAATAAAAAATTAATGAATTATGCGTTGTCGGATTTTCGACTCAAAAACAGATGCAACGTTTTCCGATGAATTCACTACCATTAGGTATGTCTATATTTCAAATGTAAACGACCCAAGTAGAGATTTTCTTTTTCACTCCATATTATGATAGGTATATTTTACCTCAAATGATCCACTTTAAGGAGGGACAATCAATATAATCACGATCTTCTTGAAATTTTAGTGCAGGTTCAAGTGTAGAAAAAATGCTTTCCGCTCGATTGGAGTGCCGAAATTGATTTTTTCATAATTATCGATTGTTTACATCATTCTTAATATTACCTGACGTGCCTTCAATTTTTTGGGTGGCCGTCTTAAAAAATATGGCGGTAAACGTTCATTTTACAAATTATTTAATTGTTGGTAGAGGAAAGGTTGAAAAATTATGAAATAATTCACTGAAACTAACTCAAATATGGGGACTTGAAAAAAAAACGCCGTGAACGAATTTTATTTTTTTCATTGTTGGAATTGACCAATAACGTTTCTGTGTTTTTTTGCTCTCAATTTTTATGAAACGCGTGGACTTAGACTAAAATATGTAGAATTAAAATTTGTAGACAATTTCATTTTGAACAATATGCGTTTTAAAAAAATTATGTTTTTTTAGAAAAAAAACTTACATTTTTGTTAATTTTTAAAAAAATTTGTTTACAGCGTATTTTTTTTTCACTATAGTCAAGTCACGTCTATAGTTTTCAAGTCACTATATTTCAGTTAGTTTAAGTGAATTATTTCATAATTTTTCAATCTTTCCTCTACCAACAATTAAATAATTTGTTAAATTTACGTTTTTCGCTCGTTTTCCGCCATATTTTCCAAGATGGCCACCAAAAAAATTTAATAATTTAAAATTATATTCAAAATAGATTAAGATCGATTGTTTAAAAATTACAATTAATTTGAATGAATGGAACGAAAATTATGAAATCTTGAATTTGAGCTTGAAAACAGAATAGTGGGAAAAGAATCACTTTTATAACGTGTGTAATAAAAGTTTAGAAATAATCTTCATTTTCTGATTTTACACTCAACTTCAAGATTCCATAATTTTCGTTCCATTCATTCAAATTGACTGAAATTTTTACACAATCGATCTTTATATATTTTCAATATTTGAAATTTTCAGCTTGATATTGTAAGTAGTTTTGAAGAAACAGCGTCCCGGCCATTGGAAGATTTCTCGACGCGCGCTATTTGAGCTCCGTATAATCAATTTTTTGACAACCAAATTTGAACAGCTGTAACTTTTTTACTACAATAGTAAAGTTTTTGAAACTTGTACATATTACATTTTGGTATGTTTCCTAATATCTGTACAAATTTCCGAATCCTATCTATAATTGTTTCGATATAGTGACCTCTCAGTCAGGGGGATTTTTTTTACGCCACCCGGTATATCATTGGATTCAGAATTTCAAGCTCATCCAGTCCTGTACTGAGATATCTTTTAGTTCATTTGCCTCCACGAGATCCCTGATGTATCTCTACAACATTCTCCAGTTCTGTACTGAGACATCATATTGTTCATTAAAATAACCTTGTGTAAATGTCCCAGTTCTGTACTGAGACATCATATTGAAATATTATATTCGATTTATCTCAAATCTATGATTTTGGAGATGTCTCAGTTCTGCACTGGGGCATCGACATTCTAACCTAATCTATACGGTCCCTGGGATCGTTTTTGAAAGTGATTGTGATTGGTCCAAATTTAAAAAAAATTATCTTTCGATTGGCTGTTTCGGTCAATTTGAAATTTTGATAAGTCATTAAGACCAACATTGTTCCCATTTTCAGAAAGTTTCAGTCAAATCCTCTCATTGGTTAAAATTTAAAACCATATTTCCAGTGACTTTTGAAATTTAATCTAGAACCGTTTGACCGATCAATCTAAAACTTTGCATGGTCATTGGGACCAACATTATTTTTTTTGACAATATTTATGCATTTATGTAATATTTAAGAGCATAGTTAGGGCAAACATCTGACAAAATTTGGAACAAATGAAAAAAAAGATATTGCACAAAAACAAAAACGATGACCTTATTCAACACTGGTACCCCATATAATTTATTTTATCACTGCTATCTTGATTCTTCAGTTCCAAGGTATGTAGAGCAGAGACTTGCAAACGCATATCAATTCGCATGCAATACGAAGGCTCGCTTATCAACGCGTTACACAGAGCGTTTTCCTAGTAATCTTGAAGATGTGATTTGACCAGTGATGATTTCAGACATTTTCAGAAGGGGGGGCAATCCAAATTGTAGGGGGGGGGGGGGGGGGGGGCACAACAAATATACATATAAAACAGAATGTAACAAGGAAAAATGGTTCAATCTGGTCCCGGCAAATCAATATGAATGTGAGCCTAAAGTAATGGGAATGCAAAACAATCCACCTACCTTCAGCGTTTGGTATGTGTTGTTATGTATGTGGGACTTGCGACAATGTTACATCTATCTACAACAGGCGAATTCTTCTTTGCTTTGCTCTTGCGTATTTGTCAATCGCCAAATTCAACAGAGTATCTGGCGGGTCTTCCGGGCCTTCAATGGCAATCCTCATACAGTGATCAAGTGTATCTTCGCCCATTCTGTTTCGGATTTTTGTCAGAATGCGATTCATGGAGCTGAAAGATCTCTCTACACCGGCTGTGGCCACGGGAATGCATTGTATTAACTCGGCTAATTGTCGGAGATGAGAGTAACCAATGTTGCTAGTTAATAGGTCTTGAATGGGTGAACCAGGCGTACCATTCTTGACTTGTTCTTTGGCATAATATGTAAAAGATTGTAGGTCTGCTTCTACACCGTTAATATCAATGTCAAGTCCCATGTCAAAACATTGACACGGCTTACGTACATCTTCTACTGAAGCATTTATTATTGAATCATAGTTTTCAAAAAGAGCGCATCCGTTGATCAGTGTGATTGCTTTATCGTTGAAACGTTTATTCATTTCTTTGATCATGGCATCAACAAACGATTTCACTACTTTTAACGAGGATCTTACTGGCTCATCTTCAATAATAGGTCGAAGGGACCTCGCTTTTTCTTTCACCTCACAAACAGTTTTGATAAGAGAGGTTTTATTTTCACTAGAGCAGTCGTCTGAAATCTGCCTCAAATGGGCTAATGTTGCATTTATCATAGACGGCAACAACGACACTTGGAGGTTGGAAGCCTGCAGGGTCAAGCTGAGGTTGGAAACAGCATGAAGTGCTACGTCAAGCCCACACAAAGTAACCAAGAAACTTTGATTTTGTAGATCTAGCAAAATCCCTCCAGCCAGGGAAGCAAGGTCGGCACCGTCTTTATGAAGGTGTTCACAAGTCGTCATGATGGGTACATAAGACGACAAAACGGCATGCACGATCTTATAATGGCCCAACCACCTAATCTCGATAGCTTCTGGGATTTGCAGTACCTTTTCTTTTAACATAGTCTGGATTTCATGTAGCACTGCCTCCCTTTTGGGGGACATATGAAAAAGTGTATAGATATCTTTCAGGACATGAAGAACGCGCTTTACTTTGACATGTTGATTTCGCATACTTGTTAATGCAAGCGATAGTATGTGTGCTCGGCAGTGAACGTATGGAATATCCAGTCCAGCTTTCATGCTCAAAAGTCGCCTCACACCTCCCTTGTTCCCCGACATGTTCGCCGCCCCATCAAACCCACATGCGACAATATTTTGTAATGAAATATTGCGAATGGACAATTCTCGGACAATTGTGTCTGTAATTGTAGCAGCTTTTGTATCTTGCAATTTACAAATGCACAAAAATACCTCAACTGGTAATCCATTAACTAAGTGACGTATGCATATTGACAACTCGGATTGATTTTTGACGCTTGTACTTTCGTCTGCCAATATAGAGAACTTATGATTTCGTAAATCATTGGTGATATTGTCATTTAACACATCACTTAAACAAACTAATAGTTCACTAGAGGTCTTCCTAGAAATATAAGTTGCTCTCTCACTTTGGGCATTAATCCAGGCATCCAACTCTTTATTCGCTTTTCGCAACAACCTGTCGACAATTGCTGGGTACTTGGTGGTGTGAGCTATTTCCTCTTTAGCTAAAAAATATAATGCTGTCAAAAGCAAACGCAGGGATTCTCGGTTGGCTTGTTTTTCAGCATCACTCTGATTCAATATCTGCGTGTGGATTGGATTTCTCTCACCTTCTAGTCTCATTTTTTCACACTAGAAACTCTTGAGATGAGACAATGAGGTTCCATGTTTCACTAATGCTCCATCTTTTCCTAATGTTTTTTTATAGTTTGTAAACGGAACATTTATGAATACGTCTCCTGTACTGCGTAATACAGCCTTGTCGTCTTTATCAAAATTTTTGCAATACGTGTAAAAAGCACCCTCTCCATATTGGCTCTTTTCAAAACATAGCCGAGAAAAGTTTTTTTCCCACGCTTTTTTATAAAATCTATTGCTAGTCTCACATTCAAGTGAACTTACTGCAGCGGCCTGCCCTTCTTCCAAAACTGGAGCAAATGTTGTTCTTGCTACTTTTGAAGGTGTAGGGCATTGTGGTGGTGATGTGATGGTGCTAACATTGTCAATTGATGATTCACTGTCAAGTGTTTTCGCAAAATTTGAAATTGTAAAAAAACTTGAAATCTTTCTTTGTGACATGATTGTACGAGCTCAATGTACATACGTAGTTCACTAATTACACTATATAAACAGCAACTGCAGCAACTACACTGAACGTCAAGTCAAAATTAGAGAGCCTAGATGGGTAAGAGAGTGGCCAATGGAATTTTCGCCGCCATTTTTTTTCCAAGACAGTGATGGTTGAATGCAAACCCTGTATGTTACTGCCATAAATATCTCATTCTTTCGTGAATTAATAATGTTCATTTTGTACAAATTGAAATTACACATTGATGTGATGTTGTTGACAACATTAGAACAATAATTAATTGAGTCTATGATTGCTAATTAGCTCAAATAGCTAATTAATATGCGTATTAAGAAGAAAGGAATTTAATGCATTTATGACATTAAATAGAAATACAATTGAATTACAAAATTATTATTGATTTTCAACCATCAGCGAATCACCCCCGCATCACCCAAATCATCGTATCATCAGCTAATCACCCTCGCATCACCCAAATCAACATATCAACAGCTAATCACCCTCGCATCACCCAAATCATCATATCATCAGCTAATCACCCCTGCATCACCCAAATCATCATATCATCAGCTAATCACCCCTGCATCACCCAAATCATCATATCATCAGCTAATCACCCTCGCATCACCCAAATCATCATGTCATTAGCTAATCACCCCCGCATGACCCAAATCATCATATCATCAGCTAATCACCCCCGCATCACCAAAATCATCATATCATCAGCTAATCACCCCCGCATCACCCAAATCAACATATTATCAGCTAATCACCCTCGCATCACCCAAATCAACATATCATTAGCTAATCACCCCCGCATCACCAAAATCATCATATTATCAGCTAATCACCCTCGCATCACCCAAATCATCATATTATCAGCTTATCACCCTCGCATCACCCAAATCATCATATCATCAGCTAATCACCCTCGCATCACCCAAATCAACATATCATTAGCTAATCACCCCCGCATCACCCAAACCATCATATCATCAGCTAATCACCCTCGCATCACCCTAATCATCATATCATCAGCTAATCACCATCACATCACCCAAATCATCATATCATCAGCTAATCACCCCCGCATCACCCAAATCAACATATTATCAGCTAATCACCCTCGCATCACCCAAATCAACATATCATTAGCTAATCACCCCCGCATCACCCAAATCATCATTCATCAGCTAATCACCCTCGCATCACCCAAATCATCATATCATAAGCTAATCACCCTCGCATCACCCAAATCATCATGTCATCAGCTAATCACCCTCGCATCACCCAAATCATCATATCATAATCACCTTCGTATCACCCAAATCATAATATCATTAGCTAATCACCCCTGCATCACCCCAATCATATCATCATCATGCAAAACACCTCACATCATCAATTAATCACCCTCGCATCACCCAAATCATCCATTCATCAGCTAATCACCACCGCATCACCCAAATCATCATATCATTAGCTAATCACCTTCGCAAAGTTATGCACAAATCATATTTGGCGTATATCGTATGCACTTGGGTCTAAACTGTAAGGTTATGTTTGACGTAATCACATTTTTTTTTTTGTTTTTAAATCCAAATAAGACCAAACAAGATATAATTAATACACAATTTGATGTTAATAGTATAAACATGCATTAATATACCGAAAACAATGCACAGGGACACAAGAATGATACATGAACAGTGAAAACACAAGCAATTCCCTATGCCTGCCATGCATAACTGGATCAGCTGTTGAAAACTAATGGCCGCCGCGGCTGAAAACATTATCACCCCATTGGCCACTCTCTTTCCCATCTAGGCTCTCTAGTCAAAATGCCATATACAATTATCTACTAGACTAACACATTTATGTTATATACACATTTACACATTTATACACATTTATGTAATGTCATAACATTCACATCACAGCAGTAAAGCTACACTGACACTGCATGAGCATTCAGCAGTCCGCATGATCTTGGCCTTGGAGAACAGATTTGCTGACTTCTGACTTTTCATTTAGTTCGGACTCGGGAGTGCCTTGCCTTCCAGCGACATGAGTAGGTAGTCCAACATTCGCTCATCACAATCTATCCTTAGTTTATATGAATATAATTTGATGATAGATTTGATAACTTAATGACAGAAACATCTATAGAGTAGGTATCTGGAGTAATTATTTCCTGATCATATTTTCACAATTTACAGAAGTTTTAATTTTATTTATTTAATTTTAATTTTAATTTTATTGAGCGAGCGTAGCGAGCGTCACCACGGTACTCTTATGGCACTTTCTCTGTGTGTTTTTTATTGTTTTTTTGTTTTTTTTTGTGGTCACAGCCCAGGTCAAACCGCTCAAGCAATCGATCTGAAATTTTGTACACATACTAACGTACTCTATGCGGTCCCTGGGATCGTTTTTGAACGGGCTCCCGTGATTGGTTCAAATTTAAAAAAAAATATCTTTCGATTGGTTGCATCAATCAATTTGAAATTTGGCAAAAACATTGCAACCAACATTGTACCCAATCATAAAAAGTTTCAGCCAAATTCTCCTATTGGCTCAAATTTAAAACCATTTTTCATGTGATTTTTGACATTTAAACTAGAACCGATTGAACGATCAACTTAAAACTTCGCGTGGTCATTGGTACCAACATTTTAGGTATTTTTGCCAATTTTCAGTATAATCTGTCGTCATTTTCAAAAGTTTTGTAATTTTAAGGTCATTTTATTCCATAATCTTGAAAAATGTATACTAAATTGTCATCCCTGCCTTCTTTAAGCTTCTGTTCCAAGGCAAGGCCTGTAGAGCAGCCAAGCTATCCACAATGTACAGTAAAATGAAAGCATTTTTGAGCTAGCGCATAAAATCGGATGCAGTACGAAGGCCAAATCCTCTACTTGGTTTAAGTTTAAATAATATCTTCTGATTGGTAGACAATAAAAATGTTCACATTAAGTTCAAATTTTGCATGGTGATCAAGACAAACTTAATATTAAATTTTACATATTGTAAGCCCAATCAGTCAAGTATTAATTGTAATTTTACGAGTTTAGTATGGGATGTCACAAGAGATTTCTGGAGAAGGTATGTAGGTAAGACTTCACGACACAATGGATCTGTTATTCATCCAGAGTATTATGGAGATTGAAAAATTGCAGAGTAAATCGTCTTGTGCTGTGACGTGCATCGTTACTATGGGGATGTTGCATGTTCTGTGCTCGCTCATCAACGCGTTACACTGAGCGTTTTCCTAGTTATTTATTTATTTTTATCCTAATCCTATATCCTTCCAAGGGGGAACTTATGACTCCAAGGGGGGGCTTTGCCTGGAATCATCACTGGATTTGACCATCTTGAATTGCATATGACGAGCGTAATATCCACTAAGACTTAGATTTTCAATGTTAAACAATTGGTTAGAACCATGTCAACAACCAATAGTATTGCGTAAATGACTGTTTAAACTTAAATCTGGTATTGAAAAACTGAACGTTGATGTCATAAGAGCTGTATTAAACTGTTTCAGGTTGCAGACGAGACGATATGATCATCTATGTGGCCGTGCTGGCCTGCCTCGGCGGCTCGCTGCAAGTCCAGGCTAAAGGGTAAGTACCACATTCACTCGCCAGAGAGCAGCCGCGGCGCCAAGGACAGAGATAGGAACATTTAGTGATGTTTTTCATCATAAAATAGTCAAGTCTAATGACGGATAAACTAGCAGTAAAGTGCAATAGAGCATGCGCACTACACTGTGAAGTATGTGTTCCAGTACGCTTCAGATTCGCGACATTAGGTGGAAAAAAAAAAAAAATTGTCGAAATCGAGTTTGCGCGATCATAGTGCGCCAAACGCGCCAAAGTTAGCTCTTATTCAATACATTGCGCGATCATAGTGCGCCAAACGCGCCAAAGTTAGCTCTTATTCAATACATTGCGCGATCATAGTGCGTCAAACGCGCCAAAGTTAGCTCTTATTCAATACATTGCGCGATCATAGTGCGCAAAACGCGCCAAAGTTAGCTCTTATTCAATACATTGCGCGATCATAGTGCGTCAAACGCGCCAAAGTTAGCTCTTATTCAATACATTGCGCGATCATAGTGCGCCAAACGCGCCAAAGTTAGCTCGTATTCAATACATTGCGCGATCAAAGTGCGCCAAACGCGCCAAAGTTAGCTCTTATTCAATACATTGCGCGATCATAGTGCGCCAAACGCGCCAAAGTTAGCTCTTATTCAATACATTGCGCGATCATAGTGCGCCAAACGCGCCAAAGTTAGCTCTTATTCAATACATTGCGCGATCATAGTGCGCCAAACGCGCCAAAGTTAGCTCGTATTCAATACATTGCGCGATTATAGCGCGATTAAAGTGCAATTGAATCAATTTTAAATTGTAACATTCCGAGTGCGCGCAAACTGGGCAACGAGTGAAAGTACTGGTGATATTCAGGTTCTACACTGTGATTGCGCCGAGAGTGGTGCGCCCCAACAGCGACTACCACGTGTCCGTCACCACGCAACAGGTGGCGACGTCGACCAGCGTCGATGTGGAGGTGGGTGGGCGTCAGGACGCCGGCAACACCGTGCAGCTACGTCAGAGCGTCGTGGTGCCTCCAGGCGCCACCCGCGTCGTCAACATTCAGGTACACGCGGCGTCAACATTAAGGCAAAGGCAGCGACAACATTCATGCACAGACGTCGTCAACATTCAGGTGCAGGCGTCGTCAACATTCAGGTACAAGCGTCGTCAACATTCAGGTGCAGGCGTCGCAAAATTCAGGTACAAGCGTCGTCAACATTCAACATTCAGGTACACGCGGCGTCAACATTCAGGCACAGGCGTCGTCAACATTCAGGTACACGCGGCGTCAACATTAAGGTACAGGCAGCGACAACATTCAGGCACAGGCGTCGTCAACATTCAGGTACAGGCGGCGTAAACATTCAGGTGCAGGCGTCGTCAACATTCAGGTACAAGCGTCGTCAACATTCAGGTACAAGCGTCGTCAACATTCAACATTCAGGTACACGCGGCGTCAACATTCAGGCACAGGCGTCGTCAACATTCAGGTACACGCGGCGTCAACATTAAGGCACAGGCAGCGACAACATTCAGGCACAGGCGTCGTCAACATTCAGGTACAAGCGTCGTCAACATTCAGGTACAGGCGTCGTCAACATTCAGGTACAGGCGTCGTCAACATTCAGGTGCAGGCGTCGTCAACATTCAGGTACAGGAGTTGTCAACATTCAGGTACAAGCGTCGTCAACATTCAGGTGCAGGCGGCGTCAACATTCAGGTACAGGCGGCGTCAACATTCAGGTAAAAGCGTCGTCAACATTCAGGTACAGGCGCCGTCAACATTCAGGTACAGGCGGCGTCAACATTCAGGTGCAGGCGTCGTCAACATTCAGGTACAAGCGTCGTCAACATTCAACATTCAGGCACAGGCGTCGTCAACATGCATGTGCAGGCGTCGTCAACATTCAGGTACAAGCGTCGTCAACATTCAACATTCAGGTACACGCGGCGTCAAAATTCAGGCACAGGCGTCGTCAACATTTAGGTATACGCGGCGTCAACATTAAGGCACAGGCGGCGTCAACATTCAGGTGCAGGCGTCGTCAACATAAAGGTACAAGCGTCGTCAACATTCAGGTACAAGCGTCGTCAACATTCAGGTTCTAGCGTCGTCAACATTCAAAATTCAGGTACACGCGGCGTCAACATTCAGGCACAGGCGTCGTCAACATTCAGGTACACGCGGCGTCAACATTAAGGCACAGGCGTCGTCAACATTCAGGTAAAAGCGTCATCAATATTCAGGTACAGGCGTCGTCAACATTCAGGTGCAGGCGTCGTCAAGATTCAGGTAAAAGCGTCGTCAACATTCAGGTACAGGCATCGTCAACATGCATGTGCAGGCGTCGTCAACATTCAGGTGCAGGCGGCGTCAACATTCAGGTACAGGCGGCGTCAACATTCAGGTAAAAGCGTCGTCAGCATTCAGGTACAGGCGTCGTCAACATTTAGGTACAGGCGGCGTCAACATTCAGGTACAGGCGGCGTCAACATTCAGGTACAGGCGTCGTCAACATTCAGGTTCAGGCGTCGTCAACATTCAGGTACAGGAGTTGTCAACATTCAGGTACAAGCGTCGTCAACATTCAGGTACAGGCGGCGTCAACATTCAGTTGCAGGCGTCGACAACATTCAGGTACAAGCGTCGTCAACATTCAACATTCAGGCACAGGCGTCGTCAACATTCAGGTACAGGCGGCGTCAACATTCAGGTAAAAGCTTAATCAACATTCAGGTACAGGCGGCGTCAATATTCAGGTGCAGGCGTCGTCAACATTCAGGTACAGGCGTCGTCAACATTCAGGTACAGGCGGCGTCAACATTCAGGTAAAAGCGTAATCAATATTCAGGTGCAGGCGTCGTCAACATTCAGGTACAGGCGTCGTCAACATTCAGGTACAGGCGGCGTCAACATTCAGGTAAAAGCGTAATCAATATTCAGGTACAGGCGTCGTCAACATTCAGGTACAGGCGGCGTCAACATTCAGGTTCAGGTGTCGTCAACATTCAGGTAAAAGCGTCGTCAACATTCAGGTACAGGAGTTGTCAACATTCAGGTACAAGCGTCGTCAACATTCAGGTAAAGGCGGCGTCAACATTCAGGTGCAGGCGTCGTCAACATTCAGGTGCAGGCGTCGTCAACATTCAGGTACAGGCGTCGTCAACATTTAGGTGCAGGCGTCGTCAAGATTCAGGTAAAAGCGTCGTCAACATTCAGGTACAGGCATCGTCAACATGCATGTGCAGGCGTCGTCAACATTCAGGTACAAGCGTCGTCAACATTCAGGTACAGGCGGCGTCAACATACAGGTGCAGGCGTCGTCAACATTCAGGTACAAGCGTCGTCAACATTCAGGTACAGGCGGCGTCAACATTCAGGTGCATGCGTCGTCAACATTCAGGTACAAGCGTCGTCAACATTCGTCATTCAGGCACAGGCGTCGTCAACATTCAGGTACAGGCGGCGTCAACATTCAGGTAAAAGCGTAATCAATATTCAGGTACAGGCGTCGTCAACATTCAGGTACAGGCGGCGTCAACATCAGGTGCAGGCGTCGTCAACATTCAGGTACAGGCGTCGTCAACATTCAGGTTCAGGTGTCGTCAACATTCAGGTAAAAGCGTCGTCAACATTCAGGTACTGAAGTTGTCAACATTCAGGTACAAGCGTCGTCAACATTCAGGTACAGGCGGCGTCAACATTCAGGTACAAGCGTCGTCAACATTCAGGTACAGGCGCCGTCAACATTCAGGTGCAGGCGTCGTCAACATTCAGGTACAGGCGTCGTCAACATTCAGGTTCAGGTGTCGTCAACATTCAGGTAAAAGCGTCGTCAACATTCAGGTACAGAAGTTGTCAACATTCAGGTACAAGCGGCGTCAACATTCAGGTACACGCGTCGTCAACATTCAGGTTCAGGCGTCATCAACATTCAGGAACACGCGGCGTTAACATTCAGGTGCAGGCGTCGATTACATGCAGGTGCAGGCTTCGTCAACATTCAGGTACACGCGGCGTCCACATATAGGTACAGGCGTCGTCAACAATTAGGTACAAGCGTCGTCAACAATTAGGTACAAGCGTCGTCAACATTCAGGTTCAAGCGTCGTCAACATTTAGGTACAGGCGTCATCAACATTCAGGTACAGGCGTCGTCAACATATAGGTGCAGGCGTCGTCAACAATTAGGTACAAGCGTCGTCAACAATCAGGTACAAGCGTCGTCAACATTCAGGTTCAAGCGTCGTCAACATTCAGGTACAAGCGTCGACAACATTCAATTACAGGCGTCATCAACATTCAGGAACACGTGGCGTCATCATTTAGGTACAAGCGTCGTCAACATTCAGGTAAAGGCATCATCAACATTCAGGAACACGCGGCGGTAACATTCAGGTGCAGGCGTCGTCAAAATTCAGGTGCAGGCGTCGTCAACATACAGGTACACGCGGCGTCAACATTCAGGAACACGTGGCGTCAACATTCAGGTACAAGCGTTATTAACATTTAAGTACAGGCGTCGTCAACATTCAGGTACAAGCGTCGACAACATTCAGGTGCAGGCGTCGTGAACATTCAGGTGCAGGCGTCGTGAACATTTAGGTACACGAGGTGTCCACATTCAGGTACGCGCGGCGTCTACATTCAGGTACAAGCGTCTTTAACATACAGGTACACGCGGCGTCAACATAAAGGAACAGGCGTCGTCAACATTCAGGTACAGGCGTCGTCAAAATTCAGGTACAGGCGTCGTCATCATTCAGGTGCAGGCGTCGTCAACCTTCAGGTACAGGCGTCGTCAACATTCAGGTGCAGGCGTCGTCAACATACAGGTACACGCGGCGTCAAATTCAGGAACACGCGGCGTCATCATTCAGGTACAAGCGTCGTCAACAATCAGGTACAGGCGTCATCAACATTCAGGAACAGGCGTCGTCAACATTCAGGTACAGGCGTCATCAACATTCAGGAACACGCGTCGTTAACATGCAGGTGCAGGCGGCGTCAACATTCAGGTACAAGCGTCGTCAACATTCAGGTACAGGCGTCGTCAACATGCAGGTGCAGTAGTCGTCAACATTCAGGTGCAGTTGCCGTTAACATGCAGGCGCCATCATTTAAATGATTATTTATCATCTAAACCATGATCTCCCTATGACCATGACCACATTTATTAGGTATACCCTCTAAAATGTTTAAAATGACGGATTTAAGACAATTTTTTTCTTGAATTTGCGAAATCTAAGAATCAATATTTGAAAAGAAAATCTTCTTATTTCTATGAATCATATATTTTTCTACGGACCGGTCTTTCAATGCTTTGTATATATTTGGTTATCTTTATCTTTATCTAGATAAAAATATTGTATCTATTGGCAATTATCTAGATAAAAAATAAAAAATTCACGTAATTTTGTATTTATGAACATGCACAAACCTCAAATGTCAGATGATATGAAAAAGAAAAATCATCTTCATTTAGTCACATTAGTTGGCTTTTTTTGACGGCCCCATTTTTAAAAAAAACTCGAGTTCCAAATTTAGGATTCGGAAAAATATTTGGGGAAAAGTAGTATTTGCTAAAAAATTTATCTATTATCTATTACAATTATATAGATAATTATTTTTCATCTTTATCTATTATCTAGATGATTTCTTGGAAATTTATCTATTATGTTATCTAGATAAATTTTTGGAAGGTTATCTTTATCTTTATCTAGATAAAAATAAAATTATCTAATCACAACACTGTATAGAGGGCATTTTTATAAATCGATTAACATCAAAAAACCTTCTGTTGCAATTTGTAGTAGGTTAGGCCCCTTTTTGCAGCTTAGACTCTGGACTATAAACAAAATGTGTTGGTTCAATAAAATCTGGTGCATCAAGGGTCGTTCCACGGCCCATCGACCAGTTTAAAAAAAGTGGCCGCGGCCTGATTTTTTATTCTTTTCAAATTTTGCACAGTTGTTACCTATCATATGCTTAGCTTAGCCACACCTCGCTTTTATTTTTGTGATGCGCCAATATCAAGTTACATGGCGCCAAAGTTTGAAAGTGGCGAAAAATCGACGAAAAGACGCTCTCATATTTATGATGTTCATTCCAACACTATTATTGATATCAACTTGAAACCAGCGGCAATCTTTTCCTTAGATATGACACTACCATGGTATATTCACTTGTATTCATTAAATTTCCATAACTGTGGTCAAAAATTGGGTTTAAATACCACAAAAATTTTGCATTTTGCAGTTAATTTATGACGATATTTTTCCATGAAGGGCTAAATTTAAAAAACCCAAAATATTTGTGAGATTACTACACATCTGTATC
The DNA here is from genome assembly GCA_934045905.1 of Leuctra nigra. NCBI lineage: Eukaryota > Metazoa > Arthropoda > Insecta > Plecoptera > Leuctridae > Leuctra > Leuctra nigra. Next base: position 207,420 of record OW203762.1, on the reverse strand, counting down.
AACAAATTTTACTCCTAAAGTGTGTGTGTTTTTCCCCCTTCAAACAGAAATTTTGTCTCAAAACTCTTAAAATGTCAAAATTTGGCATATTTGACCCCATTTTGACAGAGAAGGGTCAACATTACAGCCGTGCAAAAAATATATTTATTTAAAGTCATCCTTTGTCTACAAACTCCGCTTAGTTTCATATTGTGTTTCGGGTTAGTTACGGAAATACGAATTTTCAAACGTACTACTAGCGAGTAAAATTTCGATCAACGCCGTAGCGTGAAATAATTTAATTGTATTGTATTACGTACCATAAACGCCGGATGAGTTGACTGAAGTAAGATGATAGGTTCTAGATGATGTCATTACTGTTGGATAGTAACTGTTTTGAAGTTTTCTGACTGGGATGTCCTGTAGATCCTCAGCGAGTGTGTGTCTGTTGGTGTGAAGTAGTGGTGATCTCTGGTTTCGGTATTGTTCGTGCGGCTTGATATCGTGGCGTAAGATTGATCTCTTCTTGTTGAATGGATTGTGAGGTGACGTAGAAAAACTGTATGCCTTTAATATTGGAGCTGCAAAACTCGTACATGTCCTCTGCGGTCAGTATTTGATTATTACTTGGTCTCTGCAGACTCGCTTTAGAGACGAGTCGCTTGACAGTCCCGCCGATCCCGTCACACGGCCCTTTGCCGTGGGACGTTGCGAAAAAGTGCCATTCTGCTCCGAGTCTAAAATCACTTAAATGGTAACAAACATTGACGAAATTTTTTCTGTTTTTGTACTGTCCAGCTGCCCCATCCGAAAAGTATACAATGGAGGTTATGTGGGGAGCAAATGATTTTATATATTCCAAGACAACTTTTTGAAAAGTATAGACGGCTGTTGTTGTGTGTTGAAGGTGGTCACTAATTAGTTTGAGCGAGCGAAGCGAGCGTCTCCTTTTGGCTCTTTTGGCACGGACCTCTGTTTTTTTTGTTTTTTTTTTTTTTTTTTTCTGTTACTGACGATATACAGGTCAGAGTTTTTCTTCGATCGAGCTGAAATTTTGCACACAAGTACGTAACATTTCTGATTGTTGCAGACCCTAATTTTTTTGAAATCCCCTGATTGGTGCAAATTTAAAAAAAATTATCTTTCGATTGGTTGGTTTGATCAATTTGAAATTTAGCAAAGACATTGCAACCAACATTGTACCCAATCATAATAAATTTCAGCCAAATCCACCCATTGGTTCAAATTTGAAACCATTTTTCCTGTGATTTTTGAAATTTAAACTAGAACCGATTGACCGATCAACTAAAAACTTTGCATGGTCATTGGTACCAACATTTAAGGTATTTTTGCCAATTTTCAGTCAAATCTGTAGTTATTTTCAAAAGGTTTTGTAATTTTAGTGACATTTTGCGTGTTGGCTGTCAAATTCACGGCGACTTCGAATCTTCAGTTCAAGGCAAGGTAGTTAGAGCAGAAAGTTTCAAACGAAATGAAACTAATAATGACCGTTCAACAGATTGATCTGATATTGTGTACACACTAATATCATATGATTTGAGTGGTCCCAGGTATATTTTTTTAAAGAGATCCTGTGATTTTTGAATATTAACAAGGAACAGTTCAATCATAAGGGTTGATACTAACATTTTAGGAATATTTAGAGATTTTTGAGCGAGCGAAGCGAGCGTCTCCATTTGGCTCTTTTGGCACGGACCTCTGTTTTTTTTTTTGTTTGTTTTTTTTTTTTTCTGTTACTGACGATATACAGGTCAGAGTTTTTCTTCGATCGAGCTGAAATTTTGCACACATGTACGTAACATTTCTGATTGTTGCAGACCCTAATTTTTTTGAAATCCATTGATTGGTTCAAATTTAAAAAAAATTAACTTTCGATTGGTTGTTTTGATCAAATTGAAATTTTGACAAGTCATTACCCCCAACATTGTACCCAATCAAACAAAGTTTCAGCCAAATCCTCCCATTGGTTAAAATTTAAAACCATCTTTCCTGTGTTTTTAGAAATTTAAACTATAACCGATTGAACGATCAACTTATAACTTCGCATGATGGTTGGGTCCAACATTATCTGCATTTTTGACAATTTTCATACTAATCTGTGTTTAAATCCAAACGTTATTGACATTTTACGGACTATTAGCGTGTTGGCTGTCAAATTCACGGCGACTTCGACTCTTCAGTTCAAGGCAAGGTAGTTAGAGCAGAAACTTTCAAACGCAAATGAAACTGATAATGACCGTTCAACAGTCGATCTGATATTGTGTAGACACACTTATATCATATGAGTGGTCTCAGGTATATTTTTTGAAGGAGATCCTGTGATTTTTGAAAATTAACACGGAACAGTTCAATCATAAAGGTTCAATTGATCAACTTAAAGCTTTGCATGGTTATTTGGACCAATATTTTTGGAATGTTTTGAGATTTCTATACAAATCTGTGGCGAAATTTTAGAATTATTGGCTTTTAATGACATTTTCGATAGACAGAATTTCGGTTCGAGGTGTTGCGCGTATCCGTGCTCGCTCATCAACGCGTTACTCAGATTCATTGGTTAAAATTTAAATAAATATCTCCTGATAGGCTGAAAAATGAAAACGGTCTTCGATAATTCTGATCAAACTCATATTTTGCATGATCATTAAGACCAATATTGTCTCTTATTTTAAAAAATTTCATCCCAATCAGTTAAGAACGTATGAAGTTATTTACATTTTTAATATCTGTCAGTAATGAAGTATCGAAATGAATGTTTTCCAGTGCCAATTGAAAATTGATTCTGATTTGCTTTATGAACCAGGTGCTTAGATGCTATTTTAAAGTTTCGATGAAAAGCATACACTTTTAAGTTGATATCATAATCAATTCCATATGGATGTATATGTTTTCTGTGCGTTGTGTACGCATTTCCGGTTCGAGAATTTGCACGTACCCGTGCTCGCTCATCAACGCGTTACACTGAGCGTTTTCCTAGTTATTCAAGTCTGACGAAATTCAAGATTTATTGGCTTTTAATGATATTTTCGATAGACATAATTTCGGTTCGAGGAAAGTTGGGGATTTTAAGTATGTTATTCGGGACATCAAATAGGACATATTTGCCAATTTTCAGATTTACTTTATTTATTTGTAGGTTTGGTCTAAATTTCGTCTAAAACTCCTGGGCTAAAAACCAACCTTCTCTGTTTGCATACCATATTTTTTTTTGAAATCCATTCATTGGTTAAAATTTAAATAAATATCTCCTGATAGGCTGAAAAATGAAAACGGTCTTCGATCATTCTGATCAAACTCATATTTTGCATGATCATTAAGACCAATATTGTCTCTTATTTTACAAAATTTCATCCCAATCAGTTAAGAACGTATGAAGTTATTTACATTTTTAATATCTGTCAGTAATGAAGTATCGAAATGAATGTTTTCCAGTGCCAATTGAAAATTGATTCTGATTTGCTTTATGAACCAGGTGCTTAGATGCTATTTTAAAGTTTTGATGAAAGCATACACTTTTAAGTTGATATCATAATCAATTCAATATGGATGTATATGTTTTCTGTGCGTTGTGTACGCATTTCCGGTTCGAGAATTTGCACGTACCCGTGCTCGCTCATCAACGCGTTACACTGAGCGTTTTCCTAGTAATTACACATACGCTCCTGGAGATTACCTCGCCATCATCGTCTCTCAAGTAAAAAACAAATGGGTGAAGAGTAACTTGCTCGTTTACCCAGTGGTAACTGTGTATTTCATCCTGGACCACGAATGTAAAGTTTTCTGAAAAATCATGCATGATGCACTCTCTTCGCTGTAGAGTTTCCCTTCTGTCTCTAAAAGCAGCTGACTGTATACAGGATATAAAATGATGCTGTTTAAGACTGGTAAGTTTGTCAATTAATGTTTGAATGAAATCTGTGTATGTTTCGTTGACGTTGATGAGTCTGCAGCGATCTGTTGAAACCCACTGCTTGTACTGGAGTTCCTCATCCCACTCCTCTTCATTCAGAAGACCAAGCAGTGTGTTCCTCACTTCATCGGGTCCAGGACACTCAGGGCAGTCATGAAGCATACAGTTCTCGCACTCAATGTCACACACCATCATGCGAAGGAGGTCCTTATACGTATGCTTGATGTGTGCACCGATTAGCATAAATTTCACGTTCTGATGGTAAGAACACACGCACACTGAATGGGTCCCACTTGACCCAGGGAGTACACACCATCTGGGTCTTAATGCTGCAAATTTTGAAAATCCTATTTTTAAATCGGGATGTCTCAGTCTGAAAAGTTCATAAAGTTCTTTGAGATTGCCCAGCACTAAATGTTTCTGTTTGCTCTCCTTTTTTCCTTCTTTGTTCCTAACTGAAACGCAATCTTTTTTACCCGGACATAATCGGCTGGCTTCTTCGCTCTCATAGAATGACACAACTACATCCACAATGTTTTGGTCAGTTCCATGATGACGAGCGCTTTGAGGTATTGTAGGCATGATTCCATATTTTTTTGCAAGATGTCGAGTTTTCTTCGCAATGTACAGAGAAACTTCGAACTCCTTTGACACTTTGTTTGCACTCCATGATTCAGGCAGCAAGCTAATGGTTTTAACTTTTTCGTCACTTGTCGTTGCACTCTTAATCCTCGTTTTTAGTTTAGCTATTAAGTCGGAATATTTGTCCTTGGCTTCGTCTTGGTCGCTGTCGCTATCACTCTCACTCTCACTCTCACTCTCCGCAGCAAGTTGATATGAAGCCCCCACTTTCGACAGAAGTTCTTTCGAAATTATGTCAACCTTCTTTTTGACAGCAATAGTGCGCTTTTTTATGTTCATTTTTTGCACTTTAAAAGGAGACATTTTGAGGGCAGAACACACTTCATTAGCTGCATCAATACCGCCGCTGAGTGCATCGTTGTCTGGTACAAACACAGAAGCAATCGAAACATCTAATAATGTAGCACCTGAACGTATTTTGGCTAGGCAATTTGAACACAAGGATTTCCCAGGTATCAAACCAAGACCCGAGTGAGTTTCGGCGAAATTCAACGTTATCACTCGAAGCGATATCTTTACACTCTTTTTATGTACACTAAATGGATAACAGCACCTTTTACCATACAAATGATTGAATTTGATGAGGAACTTTACTTCATGATAAATACATACCGAATCAATGTTTTCGTTAACTCTACATTTTAGCAATTTTTTATCAACACTTGAAAAATCATTAATATCCTTTACACAATCTTCTGCACCAGAGTAAAGAGAACTGTAGCACTTATATGAACTATTTTTGCAGATTTCATTTAAATATATTCCAACAGCACACTCCATTTTTATTGAATGCTTACGATCCACTCGGATGAAAACTTTGAACTGAACTGATTCTTAAAGCATGAAACAAACACAACCCCCTAACTTTGAACACGTGCTGTGCCAGATCACTGCATTAAATCAGTCATTATCTTCAAAAGATTAGTCTAAGAAGTATTGTATACGACAACTTCTGGACCGATTCCTAAACTCCATAAATCCTCCGCGTAATCAATTCACCACTTAGAGCCTGTCACCCCCATAGATTAGACCTCGAATGCGATTCAATAAATTTATGTTAACAATACGTTTACAGTTAATTAGAGTTAATAATGTTGTTATTAAAAAGTCGAGATATTACATTTATACCAATAATAGACCATAACACAAAAAAATACAAAATTATTTAATTTACATTTTTCATTGTTCATGAAAATATTTAGTCACTAAAATTTTCATATTTCCGTAACTAACCCGAAACACAATATGAAACTAACTGGAGTTTGTAGACAAAGGATAACTTTAAATAAATATATTTTTTGCACGGCGGTAATGTTGACCCTTCTCTGTCAAAATGGGGTCAAATATACCAAATTTTGACATTTTAAGAGTATTGAGACAACATTTCTGTTTGAAGGGGGAAAAAACACAAACATTTATGGAGTAAAATTTGTTGATACAGATGTGAAGTAATCTCACAAATATTTTGGATTTTTTAAATTCGGCCCTTCATGGAAAAATATCGTCATAAATTAACTGCAAAATGCAAAATTTTTGTGGTTTTTGAACCTAATTTTTGACCACTTATATGGAAATTTAATGAATACAAGTGAATATACCATGATAGTGTCATATCTAAGGAAAAGATTGCCGCTGGTTTCAAGTTGATATCTATAATAGTGTTGGAATGAACATCATAAATATGAGAGCGTCTTTTCGTCGATTTTTCGCCACTTTCACACTTTGGCGCCATGTAACTTGATATTGGCGCATCACAAAAATAAAAGCGAGGTGTGGCTAAGCTAAGCATATGATAGGTAACAACTGTGCAAAATTTGAAAAGAATCAATAATCAGGCCGCGGCCACTTTTTTTCAAAACTGGTCGATGGGCCGTGGAACGACCCTCAGTTTTGTATGGTGAATTTAGTGCTAACTTAAGAGTAAGATGCAGACGCCAGCGTATTCAAATTTGGTGGCATATTTTGCAACTACTTGAACAACAATAAGTCGGTAAAGAAGGTGGGTTGATTTCCTTGCCGAAGCCGAGAATCGAAGAGTCAAATATCATATGGAGATTGCATTACCTTTGTTATTGATATTTCCAACACATTACTGGTATCCACACTGATTGTTCTATTCTCCTGAGTTGCAAGAAGATTTATATACAATGCACTTATAAATTGAATGCCCTCATATCAAATAATTTGCAATATTCTTCATGATTCAGACCTAACAATGAAATATTTTACAATCAGTCAGTCCCTTCCTAAACGATCAAGAAGAGTCTATGTATTTATTAAATATTACATCTAAGGGCTTTGACTCTGTATTGACGTCATGGGTTGTCAAGGCGAAGGTTACCATGGCGCTAGAAGTAGAGGAGGTGGGGGAGAAATCACATTTTACTTTCAAACTAGATTTTCAGTTTTGATGAAGTGACGAGAAAAACAGTCAAATTTGGAACAAATCGTACGAGGTTTGTTTTTAACGTTCCTCATTCAGAAAAATTCGCTGATTACGCTCTGATAAAATCTAAAAACGTAATCTAATAGGAAATTGCTTAAAAATCATTTTGATTTGAATTTATTAAAACTGTAATATTTTTATTTAAGAGACACCAATGCGATTTCACGCTTGTTTTTCAACAAATACAATGTATTAAATCATTGTTCAACATATGAAAAATTATTAAATGAAAATCTATAATATTTTTGGACTTAATTAACAATTAATAAAAATTATATGATTAAATCAATTAGCCATATTGACGCATCTAATAAAGGTAGAATCATTATCTTTACGGGAAATTGATGGCCAAGAATGCATATATTATTGGTACAGATATGAAGATAAAGCTACGACAGGTTTACTGATTGTCATCAATGAAACTTTTGAGAACATTTATGTAAAATTATTAATTGTTTCATTCCCACAAAACAAATGTTTTAATTCATAATTTTACAAATTTGTCAATATTCTGTCTAAATCAAGCATAGATTGTCGAGTTCTTAACCTAGTTTACCTACCCCCATAACTCTCCACACCTAGCTATTAAAAATAGATGTGAATAATAAATAAGTCAGTATTATTGATAATGTATGGAGGAAAAGTTAATACAATTGAAAAGAACTGATAATAAATACAAATTAGGTCGTATACATTATATTTAGGCGAGAGGCGATCAAGATATCGGCGCTATAACCAAGCTGTTGAGCGCAATACAAACCATAATACTACTACAACAAGATATCCACTCCACTCACATAAATATATAATTAGTTATACCGGATGGCGGTACCCAACTGTAACTTTAATGATTTATAGCTTTTTTCTATTTAATAAATATGTTTGAAACTTACACATGTTAAATTCTGCTATATTTTCTAAAATATGTGTATATTTCAAAATCATATCTTTTACAGTTGTGATAGGTATTAGTGATCTCTTAAACAGGACGCCATCCATCCATGTTACTTGCTTTTTCCAATACAAACGACAGCTCACCGGCCTTTTACTAAGCCAAGATAAGTGTACACTCCAACATTACACTAAATATAAAAATATTTGCTAAAATGAATCACAGGCTAAGAAATTTGCAAAATTTAAGTAATCGTCTTGCACCCAACCACCCACAGCACAACGAACTATAACGAGTAGCTCTTTAATCAGACTGAATCCAGAGGTAAGTATTGAAAAGGTGTCCGAGACAAAATTCCTAGGAATCTTAATAATGAAAATCTAAACTGGGCACCTCACATCCTTAATACTGGGTGACCCAAAAAAGACGTCCAATGGGCGAGACACCGCTGTGAATAAAATACTGCAAATATAAGTCCAAAAATGTCATATGTTGTAACAAACATACCAATGTTTGATGTGTGAAAGTTTCAAAAACATTTCTTTTGTAAGAAAAAAGTTACATTGTCGAAAAATCGATTATACGGAGCTCCACGAGCGCGCATTCAGAAAAAGTACACTGGCGGTGACACCTTTATTTTCAACAATGATATCTGACTGAAAATTTCAAATATTATTCACAACATATGACTATCTATTGTATACAAATTTCAATACATTTGAATAAGTGGAACGAATGTTATGGTATCTTGAAGTTGAGCTTAAAAACAGAAAATATTGGAGATAATTTCACTTCTAAAATTAACATGTGAAATAAAACTTGAGAAATTATCTCTGCGTGTATTCAACTTTTTAAGCGCATACTCTAGATAACATAACTTTCGTTACATTGATTCAAATGAATTGAATTTTTACGCAATTGATAGTTATATATATTAAATAACATATGAAATTTTCAGCCTGATATCGTGAGCAGTTTTGAGTTAACAGCGTCCCGGGCATTTGACATTTTCTGGACGCATGAATTTTGAGCACCGTATAATCGATTTTTCGACAACGAAATTCGAACAGCTGTAACTTTTTTCTTATAATATGTATGATGTTAATACTTTCACATATTATACCTTACTACGTTTTGTATAATTGGTGTGATTATCAGCACGATATGTGCAGTAGTTTCGTCACAATGATGTCTCGCCCGTTGGACGTTTTTTTTGGGCCACCCGGTATAAAGTAGAATGTCTGTATGTATGTCTGCACACACATACACATAATATCTGTCTGCTCTTCATACTCCTACACCCTTTGATGGTTGAGACATTCTACGAGAACCGGCGCACGCACATCGTAGGGTATTTACCCCATATATCTGACCACCCCCCTTTACCCTAAACCAACCCTTAAACACTCCAATTTTTTAACCCTCAAGCGCGTTCATTGAATTCCAAGAATTTGCTGACGCGAGTCTAAACAATTAGCTATAAACTAGGAAAACGCTCTGAGTAACGCGTTGATGAGCGAGCACGGATACGCGGAACACCTCGAACCGAAATTATGTCTATCGAAAATATCATTAAAAGCCAATAAATCTTGAATTTCGTCAGACTTGAATAAAAATCTCTAAATATTCCTAAAATGTTAGTATCAACCCTTATGATTGAACTGTTCCTCGTTAATATTAAAAAATCACAGGATCTCTTTAAAAAACTATACCTGGGACCACTCAAATCATATGATATTAGTGTGTACACAATATCAGATCAATCTGTTGAACGGTCATTATTAGTTTCATTTCGTTTGAAACTTTCTGCTCTAACTACCTTGCCTTGAACTGAAGATTCGAAGTCGCCGTGAATTTGACAGCCAACACGCAAAATGTCACTAAAATTACAAAACCTTTTGAAAATAACTACAGAATTGACTGAAAATTGGCAAAAATACCTTAAATGTTGGTACCAATGACCATGCAAAGTTTTTAGTTGATCGGTCAATCGGTTCTAGTTTAAATTTCAAAAATCACATGAAAAATGGTTTCAAATTTGAACCAATGGGTGGATTTGGCTGAAATTTATTATGATTGGGTACAATGTTGGTTGCAATGTCTTTGCTAAATTTCAAATTGATCAAACCAACCAATCGAAAGATAATTTTTTTAAAATTTGAACCAATCAGGGGATTTCAAAAAAATTAGGGTCTGCAACTATCAGAAATGTTACGTACTTGTGTGCAAAATTTCAGCTCGATCGAAGAAAAACTCTGACCTGTATATCGTCAGTAACAGAAAAAAAAAAAAAAAAAAAAAAAAAAACAGAGGTCCGTGCCAAAAGAGCCAAAAGGAGACGCTCGCTTCGCTCGCTCAATAAAAAGGCAATAAAATACAGATGTCACATTTGCCTGCGGGCGCAGCCTTCGGGCGCAACTAGGAGAACAATTAGTCGACGCTGCAGTTCTACACTCGAATCTGGTTCATTGCATCATCATACCGTCATCTCGACGCATGACTGGGATGCAACACTACTTCTGTCAAATAATTTGCATTGCATATCTCAATAGCGTGCAGCATAGAACTCAGTTAACGACGCGTTTTTGGACACTACACCGCACGAGCAACGCCATCTTTGATTTACTGCTCACCATTATCTTAGTTCCCTTCTGCATGTCTTTGAAAGATAAGAGACTTGATTTTTTGATGGGATCGTTGAAAAGCTTTTTGCTGTTACTCTCCTCCTGGTGCGGCTCAAGTAGTGATTGAACAAACTCTTTGAGCATAGCTCTGCCTGTCTCGACACAGTATGACAAGGATGTATTGACAACGTTTTCGGTGTCAAATGGATCGACCATGTTGTCTTGGATGTGTGATTTTATGATCTTCGTCACTTCTCTCTAATCTCGAGCTTTCCTGGAGGGTTTATCCTGATCGTGGACGAACGCTGAAGATGGTAGTCCTTTTCGTCGTTTCATTTCTTTGTCGTACGAGCCCAGCACGTGACATGTTAGCGTCCACCTCAGAACGGCGCTCTCCTTCAACGTGAAGCCGACAATGCCACTTACAGTGTTTCCTCCCTTGGTGTCTCTGATGACTGACATTTCCACGGCCATGTTACTCCACACACCTCGGAAGCAACCGGGAGTGAAGTTGACAGAAAAGTGGCCATTGTCGAACTCGGTTTCTATCGCCGGAGGAAGGGATGTTAGCATGTCTTCGGCGTAGTACGTGGCCCAGCGAGCATAGTTCTGTCGGTTACATGCAAAGAAGTGTGGCAGAGTGTTAACTTGCGTCTGAACATGGAGTTTATCCCTTTCTGCGCGAATGTTCAGAAGCATGATCTCCAAGGTTACGATGAGATTGTCCCAGAAAAGAAATGTTGGGCTATTGGCTCGGCCGTATTGTCGATACTCTTTCAAGACAGGAACGAAGTGCTGGTCAATCTCTTCAACTAGCGCCTGAAGTGCCTTGAATCCTTGTTCCTCTTCATGTGTTGTGTGAGCATTTATAAGGCAGGCCACAAGTGCATCCAGTTCAGTGACATCTTTTCCAGTGCTCTCCATCCACTTCAAGCAATTTACGATCAGAATGTTCATGAGGGTTTCGTACACTTGTGTTAACCCTCGGACAGCTCTGAAGAATTGCTTTCCTGACAGCATGGCGTTTACTGTGTGTGTCGCGTAACTGCCAGAGTCACTCAAGATGTCTGCCAAACCAGCATCGCCCCAAATCTTGCCAATACAAGCAATGAACGTGCAGAGATTATGGAAGCCACCAAAACGAACAATCAAGTTGGAGTAGGTACTCCTCCGGATTGCTCATCTTGATCTGCTGCGCGACGGGCGTACAGTTGTTGGTCGAACGTGTGCACGTGAAACTGTTGACCACATTTCTTTGCAAACATCTCTCCTTGTTCCAATGTTGTATTGACAGTTGTTGTTCCGGTAGAGGTATTGAAGCCAGTCCAAAATGGTATTGTCTGGTAATCTGAATCAACTTAAATTCCTTGAAAATTGGTCGGTGAACTTGTCGCAATAATATCAAGGCGATATATTTGCTGTTGTTGTGAACACATGAATAATCCAGAAATGTATGCAACTTGTCATAGATGCCATGCATTCTCTGTGGTTCTGGTCGGATAGTTGGTTTCTGGAAGTGAATTAGTTTGTTCATTCTCTATTTTGGCACTTTTAATGTGGTTTCATAAGTCCATTTCATTCTAGTTGACACTACTTCATTCGTTACAGTTTGATCTTGAAAGTTGCCACCCTCGTTTCTGTTTTAAAGCCTGTGAGTACGTACACTCCCCCAATTACAAATACCTTGTAATTTAATTAATCATGAAGTTTTCAGTTCCTTCAAGTATCTGTTACTATTGTCTTTGTTATTATTACTCTAATTATCCATATGTTTTTTGTTCCTTAATGTCAATCAATAACTTATCCATAGTCGAATTATACATTGTAAAATTTTCCTTTTATTCACATATTTACTTGACACTGTACCACTAATGTTAACAAAAGAGTTAAGTGGAAGAGAAGCCACTGGCTTAACTTCGCTCTACAAATAAAGATATTTATTATTATTATTATTATTATTATAAATAATAAACGGTACTTGGTACAAAACGAATTGGCTGCTGGGCCGGTTTCTTGACAATCAATCCTTGTTATTACCAATGAAATCAGAGCTCACCTAAAAGAGTTAGATAATGTGTTAGCACTGACTTCATGGGATGATGCCATCAAACCTTAATCAGTCAATTCATTTTCTTTCGAGTACCGTTTATTATTTGGGGGAGTGTACATCTCATCACTGTTTGACAACTGATCCTCAGCAATTGTTGTTAGGAAAGAGCGTAATTCATAATAACTCGCTCAGAGTCCATACCAAGGAGGTTGTAGTTATATTCTTCTGGAGGGGCCAACCCAAGGAAAGTACCGGCCTACGCTACGGGCTTAAAACCACTCCCGGCTAGCCGCCACTCCTCCCGGGGAAAAATTCCATGCAGAAAACGATTGCATTCGCACGCGCGCTTACGAGCGCCAATCCAAGAGTTACAGTAATGTTTTAATTGCGCGCCAATGAATACACTTAGAGAGATGCGGTTTGTAACATTTAACCGAGACTCCAAGGAATCACCTCCCATTTTTCGATTCACTTTTACACTTTGGGTGGCACGTAATTAAAATATGTCTGGGAACGTTTGGAAAATAATTCAGAATGCACAAAAAGTGATCTATTCAACTTGCTGTAAGGTCGCGGAATCTAAAAATTGGAGGTGATTCCTTAGAGTCTCAGTTAAGCAATGTTACAAACCGCATCTCCTAAGTGTAATCATTGGCGCGCAATTAAAATATTCCTGGAACCAACTATTGGAACTGTGCGGGTTTGACCGCGTGCTACGTGACCCGTTGCTTGCCTGGTGTTTTTGGTGCGTGAGGCGAAATATGCCTGCAGAAAGTCGTAAACTCCTTGGTCCATACGAATGAAGAGTCTATATGAGATTACGATTTCCATACTCATGGTGTAATTGAGCCATCAGACCCAAATGAAACGGAGGAACTACTTTTTTTTTGTTAAAACGGCGTGAACTGTAAATTAAGCATTCTGCGATTGTCAAATATCGTCGTTTTATTGTTTCGTCTGATTCGAGTTCTGTGTCATCTTCTCTGTGTGCTCGCGGATCCATTATCAACTTCAATAATGTAGCCAAACGCTGTGGTACAAATTTTTCAGAAGCTTGAAGAGACACTCCGGATGGAAAATGATAATAATCGGCTGTTGGAATATTATTAATTTCTGTTTGGATGACTGCAGCGGCTTGTCTCAGTATCATGTCGGGTGATTCGGATGCTATTGTCAGGTCTTCAGTGACAAGATCGTCTTCTAATTATACAGTTGACCCACACACAATTGTATTTGCACACATTATGCTAAGCAAATTTCCAGACTGAACGTGAAAGGAAACAAAACTGCAAAACTTACTCAAAATCTTGCTGTTGATAAATGCAGTGAGGCACTGTTCTGCATCGATTGCTTCGGCACCTTCTTGCACTAAAAATGCTCTGAGTTTTTCGCACACTTGCGGAACTAAGACAATTTTTCCGTCGGCTAATTTATTTTTAAAATGATCACACACCAAATCAGCTGCTCTATCAAATTTAGAATTTTCTCTCTCCTCTCTGCTGCGTTGATGTTCTTCTCTGAGCAATACGTCTGGTGACATTGCCTATGGTAACGTGCGTTCACAGCAAACAAATCTCTTTCAAACGTAAGCCGCTGGATTATTACCTATTCGGATCGTTTTTGGGCATAGGACTGTTGAATGTAGTGAAGTAGGGTTCATATTTGCAAGGGAAATTTTGTCGCCTTTCTTTCGTTCATCTTTAACATTACCACAGATAAAACAATGCAAGTTCCAGTCAAAGAGTTTTGTCGAGTCCAGAGCAATGCGCTTGGATTGTGACACACCTCGGGATTATCACCGGAACTTTCTTGTGACTTTCGTTTCGCAGTTCGCGCTTGTTGGCGGCAATTTAAATGAAATCTAAATGGAAATATTGTGTGCTTCTTTCTTTGATAATGATAGGTTATAGTATTTTCCTTGAAATTTCATCGTTCCTGTCTTGGCATGCTTTGAAAAGTGTTTTAAGTCACTGCATCTGGAATATTTCTCTGTGGGTATTCAAGCAAGAGGGTGTGGAAAGCAGGTATAGGTATTGCGCGTATCAGTGCTCGCTCATAAACGAGTTACACTGAGCGTTTTCCAATTGTACGATATAGACAATTTAAATAGTATGATCCCGACAAATAGACAGCAGGGGAGGGTGGCGAAATCTCATGTTATAGCTAACCAATGACAAACTGGGCAACGCACAAGTTCCTCATAACGAGCCAACCTGAATATTTGAATTAAACGCCTATAAGGAGAAAGGAGTATCGTGCACTGTCAATCAGAAACTCAAGTAATGTTCAACATTCAAGCGCATCATAGTTCAAAAAATCAATACTTCATTCACTTTCCCTATTCAGAAAGATTCGTTGATTACATTCATATAAAATCTGCAGTATGGATTATTTGTGGATCAGAGAATAATATTTGCTTAGTTGCGATGAGAAAAACAGGTCTACGGCGTCATATAATGTTCCGTTCAACTTCTTGTTGCAGCAGAAAATTTGGACATGGGTTTTGGGCAAGTATACATGTAGTTTTCGTATGCCACAGCTTTTTAGGACTGTAGGTATTGGTCCTAAAAAGCACATTATTATAAATCCGCTTTTACTTCATTTGCTACTTCTTTATTTTCATGGTGGAAAACCAGGCCGACAAATAATTGTAATCAATCATTAGTAATAAGTAAATAAGTAACTCAATTTCTATAAAATGGCAAAATAAATATCATTTAGTATAAATGATATAACAATGAGTTATAACATAATTCTAATTCCAAAACGTCCATAATAATAGTTTTGTAACCTGACAAGTGCCACAGGTATCTGTTGAATATCAAAATTCTACTAAAAATATTGAAATTGATAAATATATTCATGAATAAATAG
This sequence comes from Leuctra nigra, assembly GCA_934045905.1. Lineage (NCBI taxonomy): Eukaryota > Metazoa > Arthropoda > Insecta > Plecoptera > Leuctridae > Leuctra > Leuctra nigra. Next base: position 191,985 of record OW203762.1, on the reverse strand, counting down.
GTAACCATTGGAACGTAAGGAAACTTCTCAGAAAAGCAAGGTACTTATATATCACTGCCCAGTGGAAAGTATCGAGTTGGCCGTGAATCAATCCTAGAAAAATTACTTGCGATAAAGCAGTTTCAACGATTTTCACTAGCATATTCTGTCAGGAAAGTGGTGAACTACTGGTGTAAAAACATTGTCAGATTATATAGATTTCGTGTGCATTTTTGAGTGATAGTTTCTCAGTGGATTACCTTACTATTTCCGCGATAACCAAGCCCATTTTAATGCTAGGTCTTCCAAATTTCGTGTGTTCCTTGTCAAATAATCACGCTTTCCGTTGATACTAACCGTGATTTTCTTGATAAAGCCATTCATTCTAAAGGTGGTTATACAAACTTGTGATAAAGAAGTGTGACTGCAGCTGCCCGTGAGTCATTTTTAACATTTATTTAAGCGGAATGTAGTATTTCTTTCTAAGGGGACATCCATTTAACCCACTTAGACATGACTTAACTAGCGCCATAAAATATTTCATTACAATCCATTACGATTTGTAGTAAATACAACAGTAGTGCTCACTCATGTTTGACAAGAGAAAAAACCCGTAATCGTGCATTAGCACTTCCATGCTCACAATCATATTTTAACTGCCACAATATAGGAATTAATTTCGTAGATAGCCAATGACATTTCCAATGGGTTAAATGCATAAAACACTTCATTGTAGTAGTAGTATTTTCTCCTAGAGCTTTCAAAATACTGCAAAAACTGATCCCCACCCCTCGTTTAGAGTGGCATTTTTACAAATTATTTTGAGAGAAAATAAACGCCGGATTAAAATATCTTTTATGGCATTTTTGCGTGTATATCTAGTCTATTACTACAAAAATTTTCACTAATATTCATGGAGACTTGTAGAAACTAGAAGCGAAAGAGTATACCCTGTTTTGGGAAGAAAATTAATGAAAAAAATTTCAAAATGGCAGCTATGCAACCGACTCTTAACTCTGCAACATAAAAATATGTAGTTTATTACTTATATCTAGTGTTGAAGAAAATCTTTTGGAGTTTATGGTCCATGGATTGACTTACTAGAACCAATAATACTATCCGATATTTTGTGGAATGATTAAATAAACATGAACTAGCATAGAAAATGTAAGTAAAAGACAACGTAGACACAATAAACACACAACACAGCTGATCAGATGACGACGCGAAGGAATCACTTCAAACAGTTCTTTTGACACATGTCAAGTTGAAAAAATAGCGGTTAATACAAAGTTACCTCTTACCCCTGCCTTGAGGTAGGGGTAGACTGGCGTAGACTAACCTCTGGGGTAAGTCGTAATAAAATCTTCGTGAATACCAATACCACTGCCTACCCACTTTAACCCGCCATAACCCTAGCTACCCTAGCTTACCCCATTTTCGTGAATGAGGGTCCAGGGGTGTACTGCTTGTGTGTGTTAAGATCGGCGACCTGGGGCCAGGGGTGTACAGGTTGGGTTTGTGCGTTTAGATCAACGACCTGGAGCCAGGGTTGTACAGGTTGGGTTTGTGCGTTTAGATCGGTGACTTGTGGCCAGGGGTGTACAGCTTGTGTTTTTTAGATCGGCTAACTGAGGCCAGGGGTATACAGTTTGTGCTGTGTTTAGATCGGCGACCTAAGGCCAGGGGTGTACAGCTTGTGTTGTGTTTAGATCGGCGACCTAGGGCCAGGGGTGTACAGCCTGACTGCACGAGGGACTGACGGGATTGAGTTTGTCAACTCCACGAGCCTGCAATACGTGCACAAGAGCTACTCGGTGTTCATCCAGACGGACAAGATGGTCTACAAGCCAGGACACAAGATCTTGTTCAGAGTCCTCGTTCTGAACGCTCACTTAAGACCGCAGGCTTCTGGCGCTCTGGACATCTACATAGCCGTGAGTTCAGTTCATTGACATCTACGAAGCCGTGAGGTCTGTTCAATACACATTCATTGACATCTACATAGCCGTGAGTTCAGTTCATTGACATCTACACATAGCCATGAGTTCAGTTCAATACACATTCATTGACATCTACATAGCCGTGCGTTCAGTTCAATACACATTCATTGACAACTACATAGCCGTGAGTTCAGTTCAATACACATTCTTTGACATCTACATAGCCGTGAGTTCAGTTCAATACACATTCTTTGACATCTACATAGCCGTGAGTTCAGTTCAATACACATTCATTGACATCTACAAAGCCGTGGGTTAAGTTCAATTCACATTCATTGACATCTACATAGCCGTCAGTTCAGTTCAATACACATACATTGACATCTACATAGCCGTGAATTCAGTTTAATACACATTCATTGCCATCTATATAGCCGTGAGTTCAGTTCAAAACACATTCTTTGACATCTTCATAGCCGTGAGTTCAGTTCAATACACATTCATTGACATCTTTATAGCCGTGAGTTCAGTTTAATACACATTCATTGACATCTACAGGGCGTGAGTTCAGTTAAAAACACATTCATTGACAACTACATAGCCGTGAGTTCAGTTCAATACACATTCATTGACATCTTCATAGCCGTGAGTTTAGTTCAATAAACATTTATTGACATCTACACATAGCCTAGAGTTTAGTTCAATCACATTCATTGACATCTACACATAGCCTTGAGTTCAGTTCAATACACATTTATTGACATCTACACATAGCCTAGAGTTTAGTTCAATCACATTCATTGACATCTACACATAGCCTTGAGTTCAGTTCAATATGCATTCATTGACATCTACATAGCCGTGAGTTTGGTACAATACACATTCATTGACATCTACACATAGCCTTGAGTTCAGTACAATACACATTTATTAACATCTATATAGCCTTGAGTTCAGTTCAATTTCATTCATTGACATCTACAGGGCGTGAGTTCAGTTCAATACACATTCATTTACATCTACATAGCCGTGAGTTAAGTTCAATACACATTCATTGACATCTATATAGCCGTGAGTTCAGTTTAATACACATTCATTGACATCTACATAGCGTGAGTTCAGTTCAATACACATTCATTGACATCTACTAGCCGTGAGTTCAGTTCAATACACATTCATTGATAACTATATAGCCGTGTGTTCAGTTCATTACACATTCATTGACATCTACATAGCCGTGAGTTCAGTTCAACACACATTCATTGACATCTACACATAGCCGTGAGTTCAGTTCAATACACATTCATTGACATCTACATAGCCGTGAGTTCAGTTCAATACACATTCATTGACATCTATATAGCCGTGAGTTCAGTTCATTACACATTTATTGACATCTACATAGCCGTGAGTTCAGTTCAATACACATTCATTGACATCTTCACATAGCCGTGAGTTCAGTTCAATACACATTCATTGACATCTACACATAGCCGTGAGTTCAGTTCAATACACATTCATTGACATCTACACATAGCCTTGAGTTCAGTTCAATACACATTCATTAACATCTATATAGCCTTAAGTTCAGTTCAATCACATTCATTGACATCTACAGGGCGTGAGTTCAGTTCAATACACATTCATTGACATCTACATAGCCGTGAGTTTAGTTCAATACACATTCATTAACATCTATATAGCCTTGAGTTCAGTTCAATACACATTCATTGACATCTACACATAGCCGTGAGTTCAGTTCAATACACATTCATTGACATCTACACATAGCCTTGAGTTCAGTTCAATACACATTCATTAACATCTATATAGCCTTAAGTTCAGTTCAATCACATTCATTGACATCTACAGGGCGTAAGTTCAGTTCAATACACATTCATTGACATCTACACATAGCCGTGAGTTCCGTTCAATACACATTCATTGACATCTACATAGCGTGAGTTCAGTTCAATACACATTCATTGACATCTACACATAGCCGTGAGTTCAGTTCAATACACATTCATTGACATCTATATAGCCGTGAGTTCAGTTCATTACACATTTATTGACATCTACATAGCCGTGAGTTCAGTTCAATACACATTCATTGACATCTACATAGCCGTGAGTTCAGTTCAATACACATTCATTGACATCTACAAAGCCGTGAGTTCAGTTCAATACACATTCATTGAAATCTACGCATAGCCGTGAGTTCAGTTAAATACACATTCATTGACATCTACATAGCCGTGAGTTCAGTTCAACACACATTCATTGGCATCTACACATAGCCGTGAGTTCAGTTCAATACACGTTCATTGACATCTACTTAGCCGTGAGTTTAGTTCAATACACATTCATTGACATCTACATAGCCGTGAGTTTAGTTCATTACAAATTCATTGACATCTACACATAGCCGTGAGTTCAGTTCAATACACATTCACTGATATCTACAAAGCCGTGAGTTCAGTTCAATACACGTTCATTGACATCTACTTAGCCGTGAGTTTAGTTCAATACACATTCATTGACATCTACATAGCCGTGAGTTCAGTTTAATACACATTCATTGACATCTACACATAGCCGTGAGTTCCGTTCAATACACATTCATTGACATCTACATAGCGTGAGTTCAGTTCAATACACATTCATTGATAACTATATAGCCGTGTGTTCAGTTCATTACACATTCATTGACATCTACATAGCGTGAGTTCAGTTCAATACACGTTCATTGACATCTACTTAGCCGTGAGTTTAGTTCAATACACATTCATTGACATCTACATAGCCGTGAGTTCAGTTTAATACACATTCATTGACATCTACACATAGCCGTGAGTTCCGTTCAATACACATTCATTGACATCTACATAGCGTGAGTTCAGTTCATTACACATTTATTGACATCTACATAGCCGTGAGTTCAGTTCAATACAAATTCATTGACATCTACATAGCCGTGAGTTCAGTTCAATACACATTCATTGACATCTACAAAGCCGTGAGTTCAGTTCAATACACATTCATTGAAATCTACGCATAGCCGTGAGTTCAGTTAAATACACATTCATTGACATCTACATAGCCGTGAGTTCAGTTCAACACACATTCATTGGCATCTACACATAGCCGTGAGTTCAGTTCAATACACGTTCATTGACATCTACTTAGCCGTGAGTTTAGTTCAATACACATTCATTGACATCTACATAGCCGTGAGTTTATTTCATTACAAATTCATTGACATCTACACATAGCCGTGAGTTCAGTTCAATACACATTCACTGATATCTACAAAGCCGTGAGTTCAGTTCAATACACGTTCATTGACATCTACTTAGCCGTGAGTTTAGTTCAATACACATTCATTGACATCTACATAGCCGTGAGTTCAGTTTAATACACATTCATTGACATCTACACATAGCCGTGAGTTCCGTTCAATACACATTCATTGACATCTACATAGCGTGAGTTCAGTTCAATACACATTCATTGATAACTATATAGCCGTGTGTTCAGTTCATTACACATTCATTGACATCTACATAGCGTGAGTTCAGTTCAAAACACGTTCATTGACATCTACTTAGCCGTGAGTTTAGTTCAATACACATTCATTGACATCTACATAGCCGTGAGTTCAGTTTAATACACATTCATTGACATCTACACATAGCCGTGAGTTCCGTTCAATACACATTTATTGATAACTATATAGCCGTGAGTTCAGTTCAATACACATTTATTGACATCTACACATAGCCGTGAGTTTAGTTCAATACACATTCATTGACATCTATATAGCCGTGAGTTCAGTTTAATACACATTCATTTACATCTACATAGCCGTGAGTTTAGTTCAATACACATTCATTGACATCTACACATAGCCGTGAGTTCAGTTCAATACACATTCATTGACATCTACATAGCCGTGAGTTCTGTTCAATACACATTCATTGACATCAACATAGCCGTGGGTTTAGTTTTATACACATTCATTGACATCTACATAGCCGTGAGTTTAGTTCAATACACATTCATTGACATCTACATAGCCGTGAGTTCAGTTTAATACACATTCATTGACATCTACATAGCCGTGAGTTCAGTTCAATACACATTCATTAACATCTACATAGCCGTGAGTTCAGTTCATTACACATTCATTAACATCTACACATAGCCGTGAGTTCAGTTCAACACACATTAATTGACATCTACATAGCCGTGAGTTCAGTTATATACACATTTATTGACGTCTTCACATAGCCGTGAGTTCAGTTCAATACACATTCATTGACATCTACATAGCGTAAGTTTATTTCAATACACATACATTTACATCTACATAGCCGTGAGTTCAGTTTAATACACATTCATTATCATCTATATAGCCTTGAGTTCAGTTCAATACGCATTCATTGACATCTATATAGCCGTGAGTTCAGTTAATTACACATTCATTGACATCTACATAGCCGTGAGTTCAGTTCAATACACATTCATTGACATCTTCATAGCCGTGAGTTCAGTTCAATACACATTCATTGACATCTACATAGCCGTGCGTTCAGTTCAATTACATTCATTGACATCTACATAGCCGTGAGTTCAGTTCAATACACATTCATTGACATCTACATAGCCGTGCGTTCAGTTCAATTACATTCATTGACATCTACATAGCCGTGAGTTCAGTTCAATGCACATTTACTGACATCTACATAGCCGTGAGTTCAGTTCAACACACATTCATTGACATCAACATATAGCCGTGAGTTCAGTTCATTATACATATATTGACATCTACACATAGCCGTGAGTTCTGTTCATTCACATTCATTGACATCTACATAGCCGTGAGTTCAGTTCAATTCACTTTCATTGACATCTACATAGCCGTGTGTTTTGTTCAATCACATTCATTGACATCTACATAGCCGTGAGTTCAGTTCAAAAAACATTCATTGACATCTATATAGACGTGAGTTCAGTTCAATACACATTCATTGACATCTATACACATAGCCGTGAGTTCAGTTAAATACACATTCATTGACATCTATATAGACGTGAGTTCAGTTCAATACACATTCATTGACATCTATACACATAGCCGTGAGTTCAGTAAAATACACATTCATTGACATCTATATAGCCGTGAGTTCAGTTCAATACACATTCATTGACATCTATATAGCCGTGAGTTCAGTTCAATACACATTCATTGACATCTACACATAGCCGTGAGTTCAGTTCAATACACATTTATTGACATTTACACATAGCCGTGAGTTCTGTTCAATCACATTTGTGAGTTCTGTTCAATCACATTTATTGACATCTACACATAGCCGTGAGTTCAGTTCAATCACATTTATTGACATGATTGACAGGAAAACTGTAGAATGGCGAAGGCACGAAATGTCGCACGTGCTATATATTCACGTTTATATTATTCATAAACAAAATGTGTTGTTAAGAGTAAAGGTGTATCCCTATAAAAAAACACTCCGTGTAAAAATACCAGCCAAGTCTCTCCAATTAAAAAAAAATAGATGAAATCTTAAAATTTAGCACTGAAAAGTAGTGATATCAAAAAATTGGCCAAGTCAAAACTTTTCAAAACATACTTGGCGCATCGTGCATATAAATAGTATAGAAGTAGTTAGGAAATGAAATGTACACATCTACGCATGTCCTAAAAAAAACGTTGCGCCAAGTATTATTTGAAAAGTTTTGACTTTGCCAATTTTTTGATATCACAACTTTTCAGTGCTGAATTTTTAGATTTTGTTTATTTTTTTTAATTGGAGAGACTTGGCTGGAATTTTTACACAGAGTGTTTTTTTTATGGGGATATCACTCCTTTTTTCACTTTATTATTACAACTTGTAACATATAGTGGCACCAAAGATTATAATTCTCTTAAAAAATAAGATTTTGCGATTTGGATTTTAAGAAAAGTTGTGCTTGTTACTGTGTTTATGCTATATATAATATGTTACAAAGTATAGCGAAAATTTCGTTCCAATCGGTCCAGCCGTTCTCGAGTTACGGCATCACTTCCGGTTTTCAAAATGGTGGTTGACATCACTGCCACCTAAAATTTGTGTCTGTAAATGTTATGTAACATTATAAGCCTTCTGAATATGTAGTTATTGATATAAGAGATGATTTAAGTCAGATTTGTCATTTTTATGACGTCATTTCCGGTTTAGGTTATAGAACATTTCTTCTTCCACTTTTGGTATTCCTTATAGATGACCTTCTTAATTGAATGGCGCTAATTTCGTTCTAATCGGTCTAGCCGTTTTTTATATTTGACGTCACTTCCGGTTTAAAAATGGCGGCACCAAAAATTTATAAGAACAAAGGTATCATCAGACGCCAAAAGTGCACATGTGGTAAAATTTTCATATCGATCGGTTCAGCCGTTTAGGCTGTGGCGGTAATAGCAACGTTTCCTGATATCTGAATCATCATCTGAAGATACCTTTTAAAAGGGGTGCTATTTCACTGTTTTCACGTCCCTCTAGCTCGCAAATGGCAACACATATTGTTCCTAAATTTGGTATATGTTGTCAGGTGGGTCATAGCTCGAAATTAAGTTATTTCGCAACAAAGTGAGATTTCCCAATTTTGAGATCCAGTAGGCCGAAAATGCCATGTTATTGCTTACAGTAAAAGTGTTTGGTCTGCCCCGCAGTTTATTATTCATTTTCGGTATGTTGAGTGAGTGTGAGTGTACAGTACGACTTGGCTGGGTGGAGCGACTGCTCCTCTAGATATCTTGATGTTTTTTAGGTTTAATCTGGATAATTACTGTTATTGCAATTTATTTGTGACCTTTTATTTTTTGCCAGGCAAATTTTGCATAGGAGTCGACAAGTTCGGGGGGGGGGGGCAAGTTTTTTTGGGTGTAGCCCCCCCTCCCCCCCCCCCCCCCCATAGCGACACTATTTGTGAATAGGAATGTTGAAAAATCTATATAAAAATTACGTTAATGATTTTCATCTTGAACTTGGTTCTTAATTAAATAATCCTTTTGTTTTGAATTGTCGCAAGCTGTTTTATTTATGATAAATAACAATATTTTAGTTATATGAGGTACCAAGATTAGCCAATTGTTTTTCTTTATAACTTTGCTTTTATATCAATCTGTACCCTCCAGATGAAGGTTATTGAATTTTAACCGAAATATTGAAAAAATTATTTAATGCGATTCGAGCGATACACGTGACTAAAACTATAAATCACGTTATTAATGATGGCATTTTTCTCATTCAGTAAGTGATTTTAAGTGAACTGTATCTCTTTTAACACATTTTCGTTGAACCATATTATTTTTTTTTAAATAAAAATATTTACTAATGTCACGCCACAAGCCCCCCCACTACAGACTTCCCCGAGGGCTCATTTTGTTCACAAAGAATGGGCGGACGTCATGACTGCCCCCAAATTTCGATAACTTTATTCCAACTTTGACTGTAGCTTCTACTAAATCAGTAATATTTTATCAAAAATCCGGTACGTTGAGATTTTCCGTATTTCCGTATTTTCCGCAGGATGGTGCTGGCAACCGCGTAAAGGCGTGGAACCGCGCCCTGGCTACCCGCGGCGTGTTCGAGGGGGAGTTCCAGCTGGCAGCGCAACCTGTGCTCGGGGCGTGGAACCTCACCGTCTCTCTGCTCGACCAGATCTACTCCAAGACAATCCAAGTCGCCGAATACGTTTTGCCCAAGTTCCAAGTGTCCATTGCCGTTCCCAAACATGCCACATTCAAGGACTCACACGTGGTCGCCACGATACATGCCAAGTGAGTAAAATGCCATGATACATGCCATGCCACGTCCTGTACAATGTGATATGATGCAGGTACACGTACAGCAATGCAGTGAGAGGAGAGGCGACAGTCACCGCCTACCCGACCTACTACTCGGAAGTCCTGTACAATGTGATATGATGCAGGTACACGTACAGCAAGGCAGTGAGAGGAGAGGCGACAGTCACCGCCTACCCGACCTACTACTCGGAAGTCCTGTACAATGTGATATGATGCAGGTACACGAACAGCAAGGCAGTGAGAGGAGAGGCGACAGTCACCGCCTACCCGACCTACTACTCGGAAGTCCTGTACAATGTGATATGATGCAGGTACACGTACAGCAAGGCAGTGAGAGGAGAGGCGACAGTCACCGCCTACCCGACCTACTACTCGGAAGTGCTGTACAATGTGATATGAAGAAGGTACACGTACTGCAAGGCAGTGAGAGGAGAGGCGACAGTCACCGCCTACCCGACCTACTACTCGGAAGTCCTGTACAATGTGATATGATGCAGGTACACGAACAGCAAGGCAGTGAAAGGAGAGGCGACAGTCACCGCCTACCCGACCTACTACTCGGAAGTCCTGTACAATGTGATATGATGCAGGTACACGAACAGCAAGGCAGTGAGAGGAGAGGCGACAGTCACCGCCTACCCGACCTACTACTCGGAAGTGCTGTACAATGTGATATGATGCACGTACACGTACAGCAATGCAGTGAGAGGAGAGGCGACAGTCACCGCCTACCCGACCTACTACTCGGAAGTGCTGTACAATGTGATATGATGCAGGTACACGTACTGCAAGGCAGTGAGAGGAGAGGCGACAGTCACCGCCTACCCGACCTACTACTCGGAAGTCCTGTACAATGTGATATGATGCAGGTACACGAACAGCAAGGCAGTGAGAGGAGAGGCGACAGTCACCGCCTACCCGACCTACTACTCGGAAGTCCTGTACAATGTGATATGATGCAGGTACACGAACAGCAAGGCAGTGAGAGGAGAGGCGACAGTCACCGCCTACCCGACCTACTACTCGGAAGTCCTGTACAATGTGATATGATGCAGGTACACGAACAGCAAGGCAGTGAGAGGAGAGGCGACAGTCACCGCCTACCCGACCTACTACTCGGAAGTCAAGTACAATGTGATATAATGCAGGTACACGTACGGCAAGGCAGTGAGAGGAGAGGCGACAGTCACCGCCTACCCGACCTACTACTCGGATGTCCTGTACAATGTGATATGATGCAGGAACACGTACAGCAAGGCAGTGAGAGGAGAGGCGACAGTCACCGCCTACCCGACCTACTACTCGGAAGTCCTGTACAATGTGATATGATGCAGGTACACGTACAGCAAGGCAGTGAGTGGAGAGGCGACAGTCACCGCCTACCCGACCTACTACTCGGAAGTGCTGTACAATGTGATATGATGCAGGTACACGTACAGCAAGGCAGTGAGAGGAGAGGCGACAGTCACCGCCTACCCGACCTACTACTCGGAAGTGCTGTACAATGTGATATGATGCAGGTACACGTACAGCAAGGCAGTGAGACGAGAGGCGACAGTCACCGCCTACCCGACCTACTACTCGGAAGTCCTGTACAATGTGATATGATGCAGGTACACGTACAGCAAGGCAGTGAGAGGAGAGGCGACAGTCACCGCCTACCCGACCTACTACTCGGAAGTCCTGTACAATGTGATATGATGCAGGTACACGTACAGCAAGGCAGTGAGAGGAGAGGCGACAGTCACCGCCTACCCGACCTACTACTCGGAAGTGCTGTACAATGTGATATGATGCAGGAACACGTACAGCAAGGCAGTGAGACGAGAGGCGACAGTCACCGCCTACCCGACCTACTACTCGGAAGTGCTGTACAATGTGATATGATGCAGGTACACGTACGGCAAGGCAGTAGGATGAGAGGCGACAGTCACCGGCTACCCGACCTACTACTCGGAAGTCATGTACAATGTGGATATGATGCAGGTACACGTACGGCAAGGCAGTGAGAGGAGAGGCGACAGTCACCGCCTACCCGACCTACTACACGGAAGTCCTGTACAATGTGATATGATGCAGGTACACGAACAGCAAGGCAGTGAGAGGAGAGGCGACAGTCACCGCCTACCCGACCTACTACTCGGAAGTGCTGTACAATGTGATATGATGCAGGTACACGTACGGCAAGGCAGTAAGATGAGAGGCGACAGTCACCGCCTACCCGACCTACAACTCGGAAGTCATGTAAAATGTGATATAATGCAGGTACACGTACAGCAAGGCAGTAAGACGAGAGGCGACAGTCACCGCCTACCCGACCTACTACACGGAAGTCCTGTACAATGTGATATGATGCAGGTACACGAACAGCAAGGCAGTGAGAGGAGAGGCGACAGTCACCGCCTACCCGACCTACTACTCGGAAGTCCTGTACAATGTGATATGATGCAGGTACACGTACGGCAAGGCAGTGAGAGGAGAGGCGACAGTCACCGCCTACCCGACCTACTACTCGGAAGTCATGTACAATGTGATATGATGCAGGTACACGTACGGCAAGGCAGTGAGAGGAGAGGCGACAGTCACCGCCTACCCGACCTTCTACTCGGAAGTCCTGTACAATGTGATATGATGCAGGTACACGTACGGCAAGGCAGTGAGAGGAGAGGCGACAGTCACCGCCTACCCGACCTACTACTCGGAAGTCCAGTACAATGTGATATGATGCAGGTACACGTACGGCAAGGCAGTGAGAGGAAAGGCGACAGTCACCGCCTACCCGACCTACTACTCGGAAGTCCTGTACAATGTGATATGATGCAGGTACACGTACAGCAAGGCAGTGAGAGGAGAGGCGACAGTCACCGCCTACCCGACCTACTACTCGGAAGTGCTGTACAATGTGATATGATGCAGGTACACGAACAGCAAGGCAGTGATAGGAGAGGCGACAGTCACCGCCTACCCGACCTACTACTCGGAAGTGCTGTACAATGTGATATGATGCAGGTACACGTACGGCAAGGCAGTGAGAGGAGAGGCGACAGTCACCGCCTACCCGACCTACTACTCGGAAGTGCTGTACAATGTGATATGATGCAGGTACACGAACAGCAAGGCAGTGAGAGGAGAGGCGACAGTCACCGCCTACCCGACCTACTACTCGGAAGTCCTGTACAATGTGATATGATGCAGGTACACGTATGGCAAGGCAGTGAGAGGAGAGGCGACAGTCACCGCCTACCCGACCTACTACTCGGAAGTCCTGTACAATGTGATATGATGCAGGTACACGTACAGCAAGGCAGTGAGAGGAGAGGCGACAGTCACCGCCTACCCGACCTACTACTCGGAAGTGCTGTACAATGTGATATGATGCAGGTACACGTACAGCAAGGCAGTGAGAGGAGAGGCGACAGTCACCGCCTACCCGACCTACTACTCGGAAGTGCTGTACAATGTGATATGATGCAGGTACACGTACAGCAAGGCAGTGAGAGGAGAGGCGACAGTCACCGCCTACCCGACCTACTACTCGGAAGTCACGTACAATGTGATATGATGCAGGTACACGTACGGCAAGGCAGTGAGAGGAGAGGCGACAGTCACCGCCTACCCGACCTACTACTCGGAAGTGCTGTACAATGTGATATGATGCAGGTACACGTACAGCAAGGCAATGAGAGGAGAGGCGACAGTCACCGCCTACCCGACCTACTACTCGGAAGTGCTGTACAATGTGATATGATGCAGGTACACGTACAGCAAGGCAGTGAGAGGAGAGGCGACAGTCACCGCCTACCCGACCTACTACTCGGAAGTCCTGTACAATGTGATATGATGCAGGTACACGTACAGCAAGGCAGTGAGAGGAGAGGCGACAGTGACCGCCTACCCGACCTACTACTCGGAAGTCATGTACAATGTGATATGATGCAGGTACACGTACGGCAAGGCAGTGAGAGGAGAGGCGACAGTCACCGCCTACCCGACCTACTACTCGGAAGTGCTGTACAATGTGATATGATGCAGGTACACGTACAGCAAGGCAGTGAGAGGAGAGGCGACAGTCACCGCCTACTTGACCTACTACTCGGAAGTGCTGTACAATGTGATATGATGCAGGTACACGTACAGCAAGGCAGTGAGAGGAGAAGCGACAGTCACCGCCTACCCGACCTACTACTCGGAAGTCCTGTACAATGTGATATGATGCAGGAACACGTACAGCAAGGCAGTGAGAGGAGAGGCGACAGTCACCGCCTACCCGACCTACTACTCGGAAGTGCTGTACAATTGATATGATGCAGGTACACGTACAGCAATGCAGTGAGAGGAGAGGCGACAGTCACCGCCTACCCGACCTACTACTCGGAAGTGCTGTACAATGTGATATGATGCAGGTACACGTACTGCAAGGCAGTGAGAGGAGAGGCGACAGTCACCGCCTACCCGACCTACTACTCGGAAGTCCTGTACAATGTGATATGATGCAGGTACACGTACAGCAAGGCAGTGAGAGGAGAGGCGACAGTGACCGCCTACCCGACCTACTACTCGGAAGTCATGTAAAATGTGATATGATGCAGGTACACGTACGGCAAGGCAGTGAGAGGAGAGGCGACAGTCACCGCCTACCCGACCCACTACTCGGAAGTGCTGTACAATGTGATATGATGCAGGTACACGTACGGCAAGGCAGTGAGAGGAGAGGCGGCAGTCACCGCCTACCCGACCTACTACTCGGAAGTGCTGTACAATGTGATATGATGCAGGTACACGTACTGCAAGGCAGTGAGAGGAGAGGCGACAGTCACCGCCTACCCGACCTACCACTCGGAAGTCCTGTACAATGTGATATGATGCAGGTTCACGAACAGCAAGGCAGTGAGAGGAGAGGCGACAGTCACCGCCTACCCGACCTACTACTCGGAAGTCCTGTACAATGTGATATGATGCAGGTACACGAACAGCAAGGCAGTGAGAGGAGAGGCGACAGTCACCGCCTACCCGACCTACTACTCGGAAGTCCTGTACAATGTGATATGATGCAGGTACACGAACAGCAAGGCAGTGAGAGGAGAGGCGACAGTCCCCGCCTACCCGACCTACTACTCGGAAGTGCTGTACAATGTGATATGATGCAGGTACACGTACAGCAAGGCAGTGAGAGGAGAGGCGACAGTCACCGCCTACCCGACCTACTACTCGGAAGTCCTGTACAATGTGATATGATGCAGGTACACGTACAGCAAGGCAGTGAGAGGAGAGGCGACAGTCACCGCCTACCCGACCTACTACTCGGAAGTCCAGTACAATGTGATATGATGCAGGTACACGTACGGCAAGGCAGTGAGAGGAGAGGCGACAGTCACCGCCTACCCGACCTACTACTCGGATGTCCTGTACAATGTGATATGATGCAAGAACACGTACAGCAAGGCAGTGAAAGGAGAGGCGACAGTCACCGCCTACCCGACCTACTACTCGGAAGTCATGTACAATGTGATATGATGCAGGTACACGTACAGCAAGGCAGTGAGAGGAGAGGCGACAGTCACCGCCTACACGACCTACTACTCGGAAGTCCTGTACAATGTGATATGATGCAGGTACACGTACAGCAAGGCAGTGAGAGGAGAGGCGACAGTCACCGCCTACCCGACCTACTACTCGGAAGTGCTGTACAATGTGATATGATGCAGGAACACGTACAGCAAGGCAGTGAGAGGAGAGGCGACAGTCACCGCCTACCCGACCTACAACTCGGAAGTGCTGTACAATGTGATATGATGCAGGTACACGTACAGCAAGGCAGTGAGAGGAGAGGCGACAGTCACCGCCTACCCGACCTACTACTCGGAAGCGCTGTACAATGTGATATGATGCAGGTACACGTACAGCAAGGCAGTGAGAGGAGAGGCGACAGTCACCGCCTACCCGACCTACTACTCGGAAGTCCTGTACAATGTGATATGATGCAGGTACACGTACGGCAAGGCAGTGAGAGGAGAGGCGACAGTCACCGCCTACCCGACCTACTACTCGAAAGTGCTGTACAATGTGATATGAAGCAGGTACACGTACAGCAAGGCAATGAGAGGAGAGGCGACAGTCACCGCCTACCCGACCTACTACTCGGAAGTGCTGTACAATGTGATATGATGCAGGTACACGTACAGCAAGGCAGTGAGAGGAGAGGCGACAGTCACCGCCTACCCGACCTACTACTCGGAAGTCCTGTACAATGTGATATGATGCAGGTACACGTACAGCAAGGCAGTGAGAGGAGAGGCGACAGTGACCGCCTACCCGACCTACTACTCGGAAGTCATGTACAATGTGATATGATGCAGGTACACGTACGGCAAGGCAGTGAGAGGAGAGGCGACAGTCACCGCCTACCCGACCTACTACTCGGAAGTGCTGTACAATGTGATATGATGCAGGTACACGTACAGCAAGGCAGTGAGAGGAGAGGCGACAGTCACCGCCTACCCGACCTACTACTCGGAAGTGCTGTACAATGTGATATGATGCAGGTACACGTACAGCAAGGCAGTGAGAGGAGAAGCGACAGTCACCGCCTACCCGACCTACTACTCGGAAGTCCTGTACAATGTGATATGATGCAGGAACACGTACAGCAAGGCAGTGAGAGGAGAGGCGACAGTCACCGCCTACCCGACCTACTACTCGGAAGTGCTGTACAATGTGATATGATGCAGGTACACGTACAGCAATGCAGTGAGAGGAGAGGCGACAGTCACTGCCTACCCGACCTACTACTCGGAAGTGCTGTACAATGTGATATGATGCAGGTACACGTACTGCAAGGCAGTGAGAGGAGAGGCGACAGTCACCGCCTACACTACCTACTACTCGGAAGTCCTGTACAATGTGATATGATGCAGGTACACGTACAGCAAGGCAGTGAGAGGAGAGGCGACAGTGACCGCCTACCCGACCTACTACTCGGAAGTCATGTACAATGTGATATGATGCAGGTACACGTACGGCAAGGCAGTGAGAGGAGAGGCGACAGTCACCGCCTACCCGACCCACTACTCGGAAGTGCTGTACAATGTGATATGATGCAGGTACACGTACAGCAAGGCAGTGAGAGGAGAGGCGACAGTCACCGCCTACCCGACCTACTACTCGGAAGTGCTGTACAATGTGATATGATGCAGGTACACGTACTGCAAGGCAGTGAGAGGAGAGGCGACAGTCACCGCCTACCCGACCTACTACTCGGAATTCCTGTACAATGTGATATGATGCAGGTTCACGAACAGCAAGGCAGTGAGAGGAGAGGCGACAGTCACCGCCTACCCGACCTACTACTCGGAAGTCCTGTACAATGTGATATGATGCAGGTACACGAACAGCAAGGCAGTGAGAGGAGAGGCGACAGTCACCGCCTACCCGACCTACTACTCGGAAGTCCTGTACAATGTGATATGATGCAGGTACACGAACAGCAAGGCAGTGAGAGGAGAGGCGACAGTCACCGCCTACCCGACCTACTACTCGGAAGTCCAGTACAATGTGATATGATGCAGGTACACGTACGGCAAGGCAGTGAGAGGAGAGGCGACAGTCACTGCCTACCCGACCCACTACTCGGAAGTGCTGTACAATGTGATATGATGCAGGTACACGTACAGCAAGGCAGTGAGAGGAGAGGCGGCAGTCACCGCCTACCCGACCTACTACTCGGAAGTCCTGTACAATGTGATATGATGCAGGTTCACGAACAGCAAGGCAGTGAGAGGAGAGGCGACAGTCACCGCCTACCCGACCTTCTACTCGGAAGTCCTGTACAATGTGATATGATGCAGGTACACGAACAGCAAGGCAGTGAGAGGAGAGGCGACAGTCACCGCCTACCCGACCTACTACTCGGAAGTCCTGTACAATGTGATATGATGCAGGTACACGAACAGCAAGGCAGTGAGAGGAGAGGCGAAAGTCACCGCCTACCCGACCTACTACTCGGAAGTCCAGTACAATGTGATATGATGCAGTTACACGTACGGCAAGGCAGTGAGAGGAGAGGCGACAGTCACCGCCTACCCGACCTACTACTCGGATGTCCTGTACAATGTGATATGATGCAAGAACACGTACAGCAAGGCAGTGAAAGGAGAGGCGACAGTCACCGCCTACCCGACCTACTACTCGGAAGTCATGTACAATGTGATATGATGCAGGTACACGTACAGCAAGGCAGTGAGAGGAGAGGCGACAGTCACCGCCTACCCGACCTACTACTCGGAAGTCCTGTACAATGTGATATGATGCAGGTACACGAACAGCAAGGCAGTGAGAGGAGAGGCGACAGTCACCGCCTACCCGACCTACTACTCGGAAGTCCAGTACAATGTGATATGATGCAGGTACACGTACGGCAAGGCAGTGAGAGGAGAGGCGACAGTCACCGCCTACCCGACCTACTACTCGGAAGTCATGTACAATGTGATATGATGCAGGTACACGTACAGCAATTCAGTGAGAGGAGAGGCGACAGTCACCGCCTACCCGACCTACTACTCGGAAGTCATGTACAATGTGATATGATGCAGGTACACGTACGGCAAGGCAGTGAGAGGAGAGGCGACAGTCACCGCCTACCCGACCTACTACTCGGATGTCCTGTACGAAGTGATATGATGCAGGAACACGTACAGCAAGGCAGTGAGAGGAGAGGCGACAGTCACCGCCTACCCGATCTACTACTCGGAAGTCATGTACAATGTGATATGATGCAGGTACACGTACAGCAAGGCAGTGAGAGGAGAGGCGACAGTCACCGCCTACACGACCTACTACTCGGAAGTCCTGTACAATGTGATATGATGCAGGTACACGTACAGCAAGGCAGTGAGAGGAGAGGCGACAGTCACCGCCTACCCGACCTACTACTCGGAAGTGCTGTACAATGTGATATGATGCAGGAACACCTACAGCAAGGCAGTGAGCGGAGAGGACTACAGTCACCGCCTACCCGACCTACAACTCGGAAGTGCTGTACAATGTGATATGATGCAGGTACACGTACAGCAAGGCAGTGAGAGCAAAAGCGACAGTCACCGCCTACCCGACCTACTACTCGGAAGTGCTGTACAATGTGATATGATGCAGGTACACGTACAGCAAGGCAGTGAGAGGAGAGGCGACAGTCACCGCCTACCCGACCTACTACTCGGTAGTCCTGTACAATGTGATATGATGCAGGTACACGTACGGCAAGGCAGTGAGAGGAGAGGCGACAGTCACCGCCTACCCGACCTACTACTCGAAAGTGCTGTACAATGTGATATGATGCAGGTACACGTACAGCAAGGCAATGAGAGGAGAGGCGACAGTCACCGCCTACCCGACCTACTACTCGGAAGTGCTGTACAATGTGATATGATGCAGGTACACGTACAGCAAGGCAGTGAGAGGAGAAGCGACAGTCACCGCCTACCCGACCTACTACTTGGAAGTGCTGTACAATGTGATATGATGCAGGTACACGTACAGCAAGGCAGTGAGAGGAGAGGCGACAGTCACCGCCTACCCGACCTACTACTCGGAAGTCCTGTACAATGTGATATGATGCAGGTACACGTACAGCAAGGCAGTGAGACGAGAGGCGACAGTCACCGCCTACCCGACCTACTACTCGGAAGTCCTGTACAATGTGATATGATGCAGGTACACGAACAGCAAGGCAGTGAGAGGAGAGGCGACAGTCACCGCCTACCCGACCTACTACTCGGAAGTCCAGTACAATGTGATATGATGCAGGTACACGTACGGCAAGGCAGTGAGAGGAGAGGCGACAGTCACCGCCTACCCGACCTACTACTCGGAAGTCATGTACAATGTGATATGATGCAGGTACACGTACAGCAATTCAGTGAGAGGAGAGGCGACAGTCACCGCCTACCCGACCTACTACTCGGAAGTCATGTACAATGTGATATGATGCAGGTACACGTACGGCAAGGCAGTGAGAGGAGAGGCGACAGTCACCGCCTACCCGACCTACTACTCGGAAGTCCTGTACAATGTGATATGATGCAGGTACACGTACAACAAGGCAGTGAGGGGAGAGGCGACAGTCACCGCCTACCCGACCTACTACTCGGAAGTGCTGTACAATGTGATATGATGCAGGTACACGTACAGCAACGCAGTGAGAGGAGAGGCGACAGTCACCGCCTACCCGACCTACTACTCGGAAGTGCTGTACAATGTGATATGATGCAGGTACACGTATGGCAAGGCAGTGAGAGGAGAGGCGACAGTCACCGCCTACCCGACCTACTACTCGGAAGTCATGTACAATGTGATATGATGCAGGTACACGTACAGCAAGGCAGTGAGAGGAGAGGCGACAGTCACCGCCTACCCGACCTACTACTCGGAAGTGCTGTACAATGTGATATGATGCAGGTACACGTACAGCAATGCAGTGAGAGGAGAGGCGACAGTCACCGCCTACCCGACCAACTACTCGGAAGTGCTGTACAATGTGATATGATGCAGGTACACGTATGGCAAGGCAGTGAGAGGAGAGGCGACAGTCACCGCCTACCCGACCTACTACTCGGAAGTGCTGTACAATGTGATATGATGCAGGTACACGAACAGCAAGGCAATGAGAGGTGAGGCGACAGTCACCGCCTACCCGACCTACTACTCGGAAGTGCTGTACAATGTGATATGATGCAGGTACACGTACAGCAAGGCAGTGAGAGGAGAAGCGACAGTCACTGCCTACCCGACCTACTACTCGGAAGTGCTGTACAATGTGATATGATGCAGGTACACGTACTGCAAGGCAGTGAGAGGAGAGGCGACAGTCACCGCCTACCCGACCTACTACTCGGAAGTCATGTACAATGTGATATGATGCAGGTACACGTACAGCAAGGCAGTGAGAGGAGAGGCGACAGTCACCGCCTACCCGACCTACTACTCGGAAGTGCTGTACAATGTGATATGATGCAGGTACACGTACAGCAATGCAGTGAGAGGAGAGGCGACAGTCACTGCCTACCCGACCTACTACTCGGAAGTGCTGTACAATGTGATATGATGCAGGTACACGTACGGCAAGGCAGTGAGAGGAGAGGCGACAGTCACCGCCTACCCGACCTACTACTCGGAAGTGCTGTACAATGTGATATGATGCAGGTACCCGTATGGCAAGGCAGTGAGAGGAGAGGCGACAGTCACCGCCTACCCGACCTACTACTCGGAAGTCATGTACAATGTGATATGATGCAGGTACACGAACAGCAAGGCAGTGAGAGGAGAGGCGACAGTCACCGCCTACCCGACCTACTACTCGGAAGTCCTGTACAATGTGATATGATGCAGGTACACGTACAGCAACGCAGTGAGAGGAGAGGCGACAGTCACCGCCTACCCGACCTACTTCTCGGAAGTGCTGTACAATGTGATATGATGCAGGTACACGTATGGCAAGGCAGTGAGAGGAGAGGCGACAGTCACCGCCTACCCGACCTACTACTCGGAAGTGCTGTACAATGTGATATGATGCAGGTACACGTATGGCAAGGCAGTGAGAGGAGAGGCGACAGTCACCGCCTACCCGACCTACTACTCGCAAGTCCTGTACAATGTGATATGATGCAGGTACACGAACAGCAAGGCAGTGAGAGGAAAGGCGACAGTCACCGCCTACACGACCTACTACTCGGAAGTGCTGTACAATGTGATATGATGCAGGTACACGTATAGCAAGGCAGTGAGAGGAGAGGCGACAGTCACCGCCTACCCGACCTACTACTCGGAAGTGCTGTACAATGTGATATAATGCAGGTACACGTACGGCAAGGCAGTGAGAGGAGAGGCGACAGTCACCGCCTACCTGACCTACTACTCGGAAGTCCAGTACAATGTGATATGATGCAGGTACACGAACAGCAAGGCAGTGAGAGGAGAGGCGACAGTCACCGCCTACCCGACCTACTACTCGGAAGTCCTGTACAATATGATATGATGCAGGTACACGTACAGCAAGGCAGTGAGAGGAGAGGCGACAGTCACCGCCTACCCGACCTACTACTCGGAAGTCCTGTACAACGTGATATGATGCAGGTACACGTACAGCAAGGCAGTGAGAGGAGAGGCGACAGTCACCGCCTACCCGACCTACAACTCGGAAGTCCAGTACAATGTGATATGATGCAGGTACACGTACGGCAAGGCAGTGAGAGGAGAGGCGACAGTCACCGCCTACCCGACCTACTACTCGGAAGTCCTGTACAATGTGATATGATGCAGGTACACGTACGGCAAGGCAGTGAGAGAAGAGGCGACAGTCACCGCCTACCCGACCTACTACTCGGAAGTCCTGTACAATGTGATATGATGCAGGAACACGTACATAAAGGCAGTGAGAGGAGAGGCGACAGTCACCGCCTACCCGACCTACTACTCGGAAGTCATGTACAATGTGATATGATGCAGGTACACGTACAGCAAGGCAGTGAGAGGAGAGGCGACAGTCACCGCCTACCCGACCTACTACTCGGAAGTCCTGTACAATGTGATATGATGCAGGTACACGTACGGCAAGGCAGTAAGAGGAGAGGCGACAGTCACCGCCTACCCGACCTACTACTCGGAAGTCATGTACAATGTGATATGATGCAGGTACACGAACAGCAAGGCAGTGAGAGGAGAGGCGACAGTCACCATCTACCCGACCTACTACTCGGAAGTCCTGTACAATGTGATATGATGCAGGTACACGTACGGCAAGGCAGTGAGAGGAGAGGCGACAGTCACCGCCTACCCGACCTACTACTCGGAAGTCCTGTACAATGTGATATGATGCAGGTACACGAACAGCAAGGCAGTGAGAGGAGAGGCGACAGTCACCGCCTACCCGACCTACTACTCGGAAGTCCTGTACAATGTGATATGATGCAGGTACACGTACAGCAAGGCAGTGAGAGGAGAGGCGACAGTCACCGCCTACCCGACCTACTACTCGGAAGTCATGTACAATGTGATATGATGCAGGTACACGTACAGCAAGGCAGTGAGAGGAGAGGCGACAGTCACCGCCTACTCGACCTACTACTCGGAAGTGCTGTACAATGTGATATGATGCAGGTACACGTACAGCAAGGCAGTGAGAGGAGAGGCGACAGTCACCGCCTACCCGACCTACTACTCGGAAGTCATGTACAATGTGATATGATGCAGGTACACGAACAGCAAGGCAGTGAGAGGAGAGGCGACAGTCACCGCCTACCTGACCTACTACTCGGAAGTCCAGTACAATGTGATATGATGCAGGTACACGTACGGCAAGGCAGTGAGAGGAGAGGCGACAGTCACCGCCTACCCGACCTACTACTCGGAAGTCCAGTACAATGTGATATGATGCAGGTACACGTACAGCAAGGCAGTGAGAGGAGAGGCGACAGTCACCGCCTACCCGACCTACTACTCGGAAGTCCTGTACAATGTGATATGATGCAGGTACACGTACGGCAAGGCAGTAAGAGGAGAGGCGACAGTCACCGCCTACCCGACCTACTACTCGGAAGTCATGTACAATGTGATATGATGCAGGTACACGAACAGCAAGGCAGTGAGAGGAGAGGCGACAGTCACCATCTACCCGACCTACTACTCGGAAGTCCTGTACAATGTGATATGATGCAGGTACACGTACGGCAAGGCAGTGAGAGGAGAGGCGACAGTCACCGCCTACCCGACCTACTACTCGGAAGTCCTGTACAATGTGATATGATGCAGGTACACGAACAGCAAGGCAGTGAGAGGAGAGGCGACAGTCACCGCCTACCCGACCTACTACTCGGAAGTCCTGTACAATGTGATATGATGCAGGTACACGTACAGCAAGGCAGTGAGAGGAGAGGCGACAGTCACCGCCTACCCGACCTACTACTCGGAAGTCATGTACAATGTGATATGATGCAGGTACACGTACAGCAAGGCAGTGAGAGGAGAGGCGACAGTCACCGCCTACTCGACCTACTACTCGGAAGTGCTGTACAATGTGATATGATGCAGGTACACGTACAGCAAGGCAGTGAGAGGAGAGGCGACAGTCACCGCCTACCCGACCTACTACTCGGAAGTCATGTACAATGTGATATGATGCAGGTACACGAACAGCAAGGCAGTGAGAGGAGAGGCGACAGTCACCGCCTACCCGACCTACTACTCGGAAGTCCAGTACAATGTGATATGATGCAGGTACACGTACGGCAAGGCAGTGAGAGGAGAGGCGACAGTCACCGCCTACCCGACCTACTACTCGGAAGTCCAGTACAATGTGATATGATGCAGGTACACGTACAGCAAGGCAGTGAGACGAGAGGCGACAGTCACCGCCTACCCGACCTACTACTCGGAAGTCCTGTACAATGTGATATGATGCAGGAACACGTACAGCAAGGCAGTGAGACGAGAGGCGACAGTAACCGCCTACCCGACCTACTACTCGGAAGTCCTGTACAATGTGATATGATGCAGGAACACGTACAGCAAGGCAGTGAGACGAGAGGCGACAGTAACCGCCTACCCGACCTACTACTCGGAAGTGCTGTACAATGTGATATGATGCAGGTACACGTACAGCAAGGCAGTGAGAGGAGAGGCGACAGTCACCGCCTACCCGACCTACTACTCGGAAGTGCTGTACAATGTGATATGATGCAGGTACACGTACGGCAAGGCAGTGAGAGGAGAGGCGACAGTCACCGCCTACCCGACCTACTACTCGGAAGTCCTGTACAATGTGATATGATGCAGGTACACGTATGGCAAGGCAGTGAGAGGAGAGGCGACAGTCACCGCCTACCCGACCTACTCTTCGGAAGTGCTGTACAATGTGATATGATGCAGGTACACGTACAGCAAGGCAGTGAGAGCAAAAGCGACAGTCACCGCCTACCCGACCTACTACTCGGAAGTGCTGTACAATGTGATATGATGCAGGTACACGTACAGCAAGGCAGTGAGACGAGAGGCGACAGTCACCGCCTACCCGACCTACTACTCGGAAGTGCTGTACAATGTGATATGATGCAGGTACACGAACAGCAGAGCAGTGAGAGGAGAGGCGACAGTCACCGCCTACCCGACCTACTACTCGGAAGTCCTGTACAATGTGATATGATGCAGGTACACGTACGGCAAGGCAGTGAGAGGAGAGGCGACAGTCACCGCCTACCCGACCTACTACTCGGAAGTGCTGTACAATGTGATATGATGCAGGTACACGTACAGCAAGGCAGTGAGAGGAGAGGCGACAGTCACCGCCTACCCGACCTACTACTCGGAAGTGCTGTACAATGTGATATGATGCAGGTACACGTACAGCAAGGCAGTGAGAGGAGAGGCGACAGTCACCGCCTACCCGACCTACTACTCGGAAGTGCTGTACAATGTGATATGATGCAGGTACACGTACAGCAAGGCAGTGAGAGGAGAGGCGACAGTCACCGCCTACCCGACCTACTACTCGGAAGTCCTGTACAATGTGATATGATGCAGGTACACGTACAGCAAGGCAGTGAGAGGAGAGGCGACAGTCACCGCCTACCCGACCTACTACTCGGAAGTCAAGTACAATGTGATATGATGCAGGTACACGTACAGCAAGGCAGTGAGAGGAGAGGCGACAGTCACCGCCTACCCGACCTACTACTCGGAAGTCCTGTACAATGTGATATGATGCAGGTACACGTACAGCAAGGCAGTGAGAGGAGAGGCGACAGTCACCGCCTACCCGACCTACTACTCGGAAGTCATGTACAATGTGATATGATGCAGGTACACGTACAGCAAGGCAGTGAGAGGAGAGGCGACAGTCACCGCCTACCCGACCTACTACTCGGAAGTCCTGTACAATGTGATATGATGCAGGTACACGTACGGCAAGGCAGTGAGAGGAGAGGCGACAGTCACCGCCTACCCGACCTACTACTCGGAAGTCCTGTACAATGTGATATGATGCAGGTACACGAACAGCAAGGCAGTGAGAGGAGAGGCGACAGTCACCGCCTACCCGACCTACTACTCGGAAGTCCTGTACAATGTGATATGATGCAGGTACACGTACAGCAAGGCAGTGAGACGAGAGGCGACAGTCACCGCCTACCCGACCTACTACTCGGAAGTCCTGTACAATGTGATATGATGCAAGTACACGTACAGCAAGGCAGTGAGAGGAGAGGCGACAGTCACCGCCTACCCGACCTACTACTCGGAAGTGCTGTACAATGTGATATGATGCAGGTACACGTACAGCAAGGCAGTGAGAGGAGAGGCGACAGTCACCGCCTACCCGACCTACTACTCGGAAGTCCTGTACAATGTGATATGATGCAGGTACACGTACAGCAAGGCAGTGAGAAGAGAGGCGACAGTCACCGCCTACCCGACCTACTACTCGGAAGTGCTGTACAATGTGATATGATGCAGGTACACGTACAGCAAGGCAGTGAGAGGAGAGGCGACAGTCACCGCCTACCCGACCTACTACTCGGAAGTCCAGTACAATGTGATATGATGCAGGTACACGTACAGCAAGGCAGTGAGAGGAGAGGCGACAGTCACCGCCTACCCGACCTACTACTCGGAAGTCCAGTACAATGTGATATGATGCAGGTACACGTACAGCAAGGCAGTGAGACCAGAGGCGACAGTCACCGCCTACCCGACCTACTACTCGGAAGTCCAGTACAATGTGATATGATGCAGGTACACGTACAGCAAGGCAGTGAGAGGAGAGGCGACAGTCACCGCCTACCCGACCTACTACTCGGAAGTCCTGTACAATGTGATATGATGCAGGTACACGTACTGCAAGGCAGTGAGAGGAGAGGCGACAGTCACCGCCTACCCGACCTACTACTCGGAAGTGCTGTACAATGTGATATGATGCAGGTACACGTACAGCAAGGCAGTGAGAGGAGAGGCGACAGTCACCGCCTACCCGACCTACTACTCGGAAGTGCTGTACAATGTGATATGATGCAGGTACACGTACAGCAAGGCAGTGAGAGGAGAGGCGACAGTCACCGCCTACCCGACCTACTACTCGGAAGTGCTGTACAATGTGATATGATGCAGGTACACGTACTGCAAGGCAGTGAGAGGAGAGGCGACAGTCACCGCCTACCCGACCTACTACTCGGAAGTCCTGTACAATGTGATATGATGCAGGTACACGAACAGCAAGGCAGTGAGAGGAGAGGCGACAGTCACCGCCTACCCGACCTACTACTCGGAAGTGCTGTACAATGTGATATGATGCAGGTACACGAACAGCAAGGCAGTGAGAGGAGAGGCGACAGTCACCGCCTACCCGACCTACTACTCGGAAGTGCTGTACAATGTGATATGATGCAGGTACACGTACAGCAAGGCAGTGAGAGGAGAGGCGACAGTCACCGCCTACCCGACCTACTACTCGGAAGTCCTGTACAATGTGATATGATGCAGGTACACGAACAGCAAGGCAGTGAGAGGAGAGGCGACAGTCACCGCCTACCCGACCTACTACTCGGAAGTGCTGTACAATGTGATATGATGCAGGTACACGAACAGCAAGGCAGTGAGAGGAGAGGCGACAGTCACCGCCTACCCGACCTACTACTCGGAAGTCTTGTACAATGTGATATGATGCAGGTACACGTACAGCAAGGCAGTGAGAGGAGAGGCGACAGTCACCGCCTACCCGACCTACTACTCGGAAGTGCTGTACAATGTGATATGATGCAGGTACACGTACAGCAACACAGTGAGAGGAGAGGCGACAGTCACCGCCTACCCGACCTACTACTCGGAAGTGCTGTACAATGTGATATGATGCAGGTACACATACGGCAAGGCAGTGAGAGGAGAGGCGACAGTCACCGCCTACCCGACCTACTACTCGGAAGTGCTGTACAATGTGATATGATGCAGGTACACGTACAACAAGGCAGTGAGAGGAGAGGCGACAGTCACCGCCTTCCCGACCTACTACTCGGAAGTCATGTACAATGTGATATGATGCAGGTACACGTACGGCAAGGCAGTGAGGGGAGAGGCGACAGTCACCGCCTACCCGACCTACTACTCGGAAGTTCTGCAGCCGATCTTCCGGACTCCTGTGCGGAAAGTGGTTCCTATCGACGGCAAGGCTGTGGTGGAGTTCGACATCCTGCGCGAGCTGCAGCTGACTGACGAGTTCGAGCGCTCGGTCCGCTTCGAGGTGGCCGTTGAGGAGGCGCTGACTGGACGGCGTCAGAACAACACCGCCGACATGACGCTACACAAACACAAGTACGCCATGGAACTTGTCAAGACCTCGGAGTTCTTCAAGCCAGGTCTCAAATACACCGCCTTTGTAAGTCACATTAGTATTATTAGTAATTTATTTATTGGCAACGGGACCCGAGGGTCCCACAAGTGCAATATAAACACACACAAAAACAACAAATTCACACAATAATAAAATCACACTATTAAACAAGTAAAAATAAATAAAATACAAAATTCATTACGAAGTATCATCAAACACGTATCACCAAGTGGTTTTAATCACATGCAACTGACTAGATCTACAACAATATTTTTAAAAATAGATAACGAACAATTATGTATATCAATGTCATCTTGAGGTAGAGTGTTAAAAGTTGAAATCATTCTATTGATACTAGAAAATTTAAAAACATTTATGCGACTACGACATGTGATAAAAACATCCCTGTTACGTGATTTACTTGGGATCCTAAAATTAATAAGCTCTAAAAGGCTGTCGTCATAGTAATTATTAACTTTATACTTATACAAGAATAGCAGGTCAGTAACAGTTCGCCTCTGAACAAGGGTCGTCAGATTAAAATTCCTACACCAAACAAGATAGTCTACACGGTGGTAAGGCTCATGAGATTTTAAACACAGTAGCTTAATGAATCTTTGTTGCACACTTTCAACACAGTTCGTATGATGCACGTGCGAGCCCTTAGGGTTCCAGATAGCTGTCGCGTACACAACTTGTGGTCTCACTATTGCTACATACATACTGCGTAGGGTAGATTTATTCAAGTCTCGAAGGCAGTTGCTCTTGATGAACCCGAGCTGCTTGAAGGCGCTCGGAACAATATTGCCAATGTGTTTGTTGTAAGTGAGGTCGCTTGAGATAGTAACCCCAAGATAACGCATGTGTTCGGCAGCTACGCATGTAGCTGCCGACCATTGAGATGATACCCATGCAGAATACGATTTTTCCTGTTTGTAAAGGTCAGAACAGTGCATTTATCAAAGTTCAAATCTAGTTTCCATCTAGAATATCACTTTGAAGAAGATCGGAATCAGACGGCTCCAAGATGGGACGAAATAGCTTTAAGTTGTCAGCATACAGAAGGGATTGGGAGTGTCTGATGCAGTCTGGAAGATCATTGACGAACAATACGAAAAGTAAAGGTCCCAAGATGGACCCCTGCGGTACACCGGAAGTAACCTCCACTGGTAGAGAAGAACCAGAATTCACACTGACAGTTTGATACCGATTGCTTAAGTAACTGGTAAAAACAAGTCGTGGAGCTTTCCACATATACCGAATCTATTTAGTTTATATAGCAAAAGAGCGTGGTCAACAGTGTCGAAAGCAGACGAAAAATCAGTGTAGATTGCGTCCACCTGTATTTTACTGTTCATATTTCGCTCGATGATAACATCAGCGACAATATTTTATAGATATTATCGACATAATCTTTTGAGCCAATTAATGCATTAAACCTTTTTGAGCGAGCGAAGAGAGCGACTCTTTTTGGCTTCATTTGGCACGGACCTCTGTTTGTTTTTTTTTTGTTTTTTTTGTCTGTCGTCTGCTCGTATACAGGTCGCACCGTTTATCTGATCGAGCTGAAATTTTGCACACATGTCCAGACCAAATATGAGATTTGCTGACCCTATTTTTTTGAAATTCCCTGATTGGTTCAAATTTAAAAAAAAAATCTTTCGATTGGTTGGTCCGATCAATTTGAAATTTTGACAAGTCATTACGACCAACATTTTCCCTAATCTTACAAATGTTCAGCCAAATCCTCCCATTGGTTAAAATAAACCATCTGTCCTATGTTTGTATGTGGATCCGGTGCGGTTCTTGCTCTGTTGGTTGCTTGTGCTGGCCCTGAAAAGGGCCGTTCGCAGCGACGTTTCGAGGCACTTGCTGTCCTCATCCTCAGGCAGGCTGGGGTGGAACAATGGAATTGTTCAATTCCATGGAACAATTCCATGGAACAATTGAATTTAAACTAGAACCGATTGAACGATCAACTTATAACTTCGCATGATGGCTGGGACCAACATTATCTGCATTTTAGAAAATTTTCATACTAATCAGTGTTTAAATCCAAAAGTTATTGACATTTTACGGACTTTTGGCGTGTTGGCTGTCAAATTCACGGTGTTCGACTCTTCAGTTCAAGGCAAGGTAGTTAGAGCAGAAACTTTCGAACGCATATGAAACTGATAATGACCGTTCAACCATGGTTCAACTGTCGATCTGATATTGTGTAGACACACTAAAATCATGAGTGGTCCCAGGTATATTTTTTGAAGTAGATCCTGTGATTTTTGAAAATTAACACGGATCCGTTCAATCATAAAGGTTCAATCGATCAACTTAAAACTTTGGATGGTTATTTGGACCAATATTTTAGGATTTTTTAAAGATTTTTATACAAGTCTGTGATGAAATTCTATAATAATTATTGGCTTTTAATGACATTTTCGATAGACAGCATTTTGGTTCGAGGTGTTGCGCGTATCCGTGCTCGCTCATCAACGCGTTACACATAGCGTTTTCCTAGTAAAATAATTAGCGGAGCTAACTTTTGAGTCGGTCTTAGCAATATAAACAACATCATATGAATGGGTTATTTCACGCCAAAACATCAAATGTATTTTCATGTACTACTCCGATTTTGTTCCTATTTGGTATGTATACCATACACCATACCTTATACAATACCATATACCATAGGACCATACCATGAAAAATCGAAACATGTTAGGATACCGAAAAAAACACAACTGCTCTTTCAGAGTTTTTTCATATTATGAACCGGGTACGAGAAACGTTTCCCTCAAAAAGTAATTGTCATGGGAGCCTTGCCTACTTATTTTTTTATATTTATTACCGTTATGATAGAGACTTTTTTTTAAGAAATGAAGATCTTAAAATGATTAATTTGATTACAAGGTAAACGCTCAGAGTAGCGCGTGTGATGAGCGAGCACGGGTACGTGCAAATTCACGAACCGTAATTGCGTACACAACGCACAGAAAACAAACATCCATATTGAGTTGAAATATGATCCAATCAAACAACATAAAAGTATTTGATTTTCATTGAAACTTAAAAATAGCATCTAGTAAAAGCAAATCAGATTCAGGTGCAGTGGAAAACACTCGTACGATACTTCATTTCTGACAGCTATTTAATAATGTCATAAAGTGCATACGTTCTTAACTAATTGGGATGAAAATTTATAAAATTAGTGACAATGTTGGTCTTAATGACCATGCAAAATATGGGTTTGATCAGATTTATCAAAGACCACTTTCATTATTTAAATTTTAACCAAAGAACGGATTTCAAAAAAAAAATGGCTCTCAAAAGAATGTTGTCTCTACATGTATGCAAAATTTCAGATCGGTCGGTGAAATGGTGCGACTTCTTTTAAAGGAATTATCTCATCTTGGATTTAGATTTTTGTATGTGATCTAAGCATCATGGAAGACATTATTAATAAACAAACAACTTAATTTTTGGTACGATAATACTAAAAATTAATTCATGATTGCGCGTTATTTGAAACTGGCGCGCTGATTTTCGGACGTCACTGCCGAGCAACTCTGATTGGCTGCAGCCTCTACCATAGGTGGCCGCGCGCTCGAACTCTCTGCTCTTCGCTGACATACTTCGATCTATTTATAACACCATGATTTAAAATGTGTAAGTAGGTACACTGACTTTGTTCCTGATAGGTACCCAATACGTAAAACTGTTAATATAAAGTGTTTACATGAAAACACATTTGCAACTGCTAACTCATTTGCAACGCGCAAATGTGTATAGGTACGCTTGGAACAAAATCTGCTCGATTAATTTTGTGTTGCAGCCACTCTTTGTATAATTCAGGAAATTTGTCTTTCTTAGGAAATCTGTGGAATTAGTGTTTATTTGCATTGTTTTTAGTACTATTGTGACACTGAAAAGCACAGCAGTAAACCATTTTCGTCTCAAATAATCTCCACTAAAACAAAAGTAAATACACACGACGCGGCACAATCGGGCAGAAGATAAAAAGCGATTCAAAATATTTTGTCCAAATAGTGTATACCTACACGAAACTATTAATTCATGTTAAAAAGTTGGTATTGTTTTTGCTTGAAAATAAACTAGACAAGAACACACGTAAATATGCACGACATTGACACAATATGAGAGAAGATAATATAGTAGGTAGACTATTTAAAATATTCTGTCCCGTAAGATAATAATAGTGTAGTTTATAGTATAGTTAAAATAAAGATCAATAACATAACATAATCACAAGCAACGTTGAATTTCTCACTATCACACGGGTCATTCTCAAATAGATTGCCTGTTTGGGTATGGGGATTGTGATATTTTGGATGTTGTTCAAATTGAGTTATGATATTAATTATATGCTGACAAATATGTTAAGATTCATATCCTAGAAGGATTTCATAGTTCGGTTATATTTGTACATTTTACAGCACTTTTCCTTGCGCGGGACATTGAAAAATTTCAAGAGTGTTACCTGTCGAAATTAGCAAATAAAATGCATCAATTGAGTTATTGAATGAAAGATACTGTTTTGTACGACTTGATATAATTATATGATCCCTATTTCAAGACAATAGTTCAATTATTTTAATATCTGTGAGATTTATTTACAACAATATGTCCAGAGTGTTACCCAACACATAAACTGTACCAATGTGTAAACTATACCAATTATTGAGCAAACATAATCTGTTTTTTAATAGCAGTCATTGTTAGTAATATATAAATGGTGATAACTACCAATCCATTGAATAATAATTAAAATCAGAAAGCTAATAATTTTCAATTTTATGGAGTAACACTCTTGACGGAGAGTAACATTCTTAACAGAAGTTGGCTAATAATTCCAAATTGGAAGACATTATGAAAGTTATTCTTTCAAATATATCAACTATTGTTGGAAATACATGACAATATGACCGATTTCCTTTCTTCGAGAGCTTTGAGTTGGCGATAATCGACATAATGTCATCATACGGCACTAACACTATTCTGCCTTAATCGATAAAAAATTAATGGAAATCTTACTCCAAAATAAGTATCAAAGTATATGTTGTTTGGCTGAAACAATTATGTCGAAAACTGATGTTTTACTTCAAAACGTCAAAAGTGTTACCAAAAAAGGCCTAAAAAGTAACACTCTTGACATTATTTTAACCTACGACACTCAGGCTTAAAATTCATATCTCGGCCCCATGTATGAATTACAAAGAAAAGTGGTGCTATACATGAAATATGCCAACTAAGTTGTTGGAAAACGTAATAATACCTAAAAAAAAATCATATTAAGCTAATTTACCTGGGTAACACTCTTGGCAATGCTTAAAAAAACCCGCCCGTCGGAGACAGATTCCATCGAATAACTCAATAACCAAGCATAATTAGCGGGAAATGATCACTGGATTCTCCGAGGGTTCATTCAGAAAGAACATTTCTCCTCACGCACAGCCTTAAAGATTATACATTTTTGAAAAAACCTGGGTAACATTCTTGAGGTAACACTCTTGACCAAAACCATGGGACAGACTTTGAACTCAAATAAATTTGGAAATAAATCCGATAAATTTTTTTCAATTACGTTTTACAATAAAATGGATATTTCTCTTATAGGTACCTATACTACAATTGCGATTAAAAATAAAAATTAGTTCATACAAATATTGCATGTTTTAACCCTTATTCCGAGGTGAGGGACAAGCATTTTTCATGGTTTTTTAATACTTGATTGATATTATATCTTTCATTCCTTCAAAATTTAAAAAATGAACTGCTCAGGTCTGTTAGGAATACCTAGGAGATCAACTTAGCATCATTAAAAATATCAGAATGTTAATGGGGTTTATAAAAATAATTATCAAAGTCATGGGACTGCAAACAGGCATTTTTTTGAGAATGACCCACACCCTTCCTACATACTTGTAAAACATAGACTGACAGGAAGAATGAATGTTTTTAACTCGAGCGCGGAGGTTGCAAGGTAGCAGGTAGGCTGCAGTGACGTCAGTGACGCTACGGATCAAGCCGTTCCCAGGTCCAGGCGACAGGATGTATGACAGAACAAAGGACAGGAATGTGTTGTTTGGAGCTCGACGGATTGGAAAAAAAATACTTGCTACAAGATGAGAGTATCACTTTAATTTAAGTAGAAGCAAAAAATATAAAAAAACAGAGGTCCGTGTCAACAGAGTCAAATGGAGTCGCTCGTTTCGCTCGCTCAAAAATATTTTGTGAGCACAAAAATAAAAAAGTGGGTGGATGCTCAAATTGGTCCATGTTATTTAAAAAATATATATGTGTATCCCAACTGTATATTTAACAACCTTGCAAAGTTGTAGAGTGGAACCTTTTACGGTATGGAAGTTATTCGGAATAATGTACGAGACCCTTCCCACCTTGCCACGGAAGGTTACCTCCAAAGTTCGCACATTACACTTTGACTTGTTTGGCCACCGTGCGTTGGTGGAACAACCCCCCAGGGGGAAGTGACTAGCGCGCGGGCATGCTGACTAGTGCGCGAGCATGCCGACTAGGGCGCGGGCATGCCGACTAGTGCGCGGGCATGCCGACTAGTGCGCGGGCATGCCGACTAGTGCGCGGGCATGCCGACTAGTGCGCGGGCATGCCGACTAGGGCGCGGGCATGCTGACTAGGGCGCGGGCATGCCGACAAGGGCGCGGGCATGCCGACTAGTGCGCGGGCATGCCGACTAGGGCGCGGGCATGCTGACTAGTGCGCGAGCATGCCGACTAGCGCGCGGGCATGCTGACTAGTGCGCGAGCATGCCGACTAGTGCGCGGGCATGCCGACTAGTGCGCGGGCATGCCGACTAGTGCGCGGGCATGCCGACTAGGGCGCGGGCATGCTGACTAGTGCGCGGGCATGCCGACAAGGGCGCGGGCATGCCGACTAGTGCGCGGGCATGCCGACTAGGGCGCGGGCATGCTGACTAGTGCGCGAGCATGCCGACTAGGGCGCGGGCATGCCGACTAGTGCGCGGGCATGCCGACTAGTGCGCGGGCATGCTGACTAGTGCGCGGGCATGCTGACTAGTGCGCGGGCATGCCGACTAGCGCGCGGGCATGCCGACTAGGGCGCGGGCATGCCGACTAGCGCGCGGGCATGCCGACTAGGGCGCGGGCATGCTGACTAGTGCGCGAGCATGCCGACTAGGGCGCGGGCATGCCGACTAGTGCGCGGGCATGCCGACTAGGGCGCGGGCATGCTGACTAGTGCGCGGGCATGCTGACTAGTGCGCGAGCATGCCGACTGGCGCGCGGGCATGCCGACTAAGGCGCGGGCATGCTGACTAGTGCGCGGGCATGCTGACTAGTGCGCGAGTATGCTGACTAGTGCGCGGGCATGCCGACTAGCGCGCGGGCATGCTGACTAGTGCGCGGGCATGCCGACTAGCGCGCGGGCATGCCGACTAGCGCGCGGGCATGCTGACTAGTGCGCGGGCATGCTGACTAGTGCGCGAGCATGCTGACTAGTGCGCGGGCATGCTGACTAGTGCGCGAGCATGCTGACTAGTGCGCGGGCATGCCGACAAGGGCGCGGGCATGCCGACTAGTGCGCGGGCATGCCGACTAGTGCGCGGGCATGCCGACTAGTGCGCGGGCATGCCGACAAGTGCGCGGGCATGCCGACTAGTGCGCGGGCATGCTGACTAGTGCGCGGGCATGCCGACAAGGGCGCGGGCATGCTGACTAGTGCGCGGGCATGCTGACTAGTGCGCGAGCATGCTGACTAGTGCGCGGGCATGCCGACAAGGGCGCGGGCATGCTGACTAGTGCGCGGGCATGCTGACTAGTGCGCGAGCATGCTGACTAGTGCGCGGGCATGCTGACTAGTACAACTATTTCGCGAACTACTTGTTTCTTTAAGGATGGCTGCACTAGGCTTTTTTTCTTCTCAGTACCTTCAAGTTAGACACTGAACTCACCAACAGACAATGTTGCACGTCTGAAAAAAATCGTGTGACAAACAGCAGGGCTTCAAAGTTTTGGTGGACCTGTCAGACCCCAGGTGACTACTCCCGTTACTATTTTTACACAATTATCCAAAAAAATCGCTATTTTCTGTTAATTTATACTTCTAATACATTTTAATTAGTAATCTTACTTATAGTTACCCAGTTCTGTCTGTCTTTCCGGAACGCTTGCGCGCGCGTCATACTTCTCAATTTATTCGCGCGCATCCCACTAAATTTATTGAAAAATGGCCGCCGCTTCATTGCCCATCACGTCTAAAATTACGTCCTCTGCTTTGCCTGAATAACTCAATAACAGAAACTTACCTAAATATTAATCCTTATTCCTTTGTGTTTATAAGAAAGGTATTTTAACACAGGATATCTGTCCAAATCTTTAAATTACATTGAAAACGGCCGAAGGTTAACACTATTTTGATTTAAAATGGTGGACTTTCATTGCCAATCGTGTCTAAAAATACATATTTTGCTTTCACTAAGTAAATAAATAACCAAAACTTACCTAAAACTTAATCCTTATCCCTTTGAATGTGTAAAAAATCTACTATAACACATAATAACCGTTCAAAATAGACATTACATAGAAATCTTCCTCATGTGGAGAAACGTCAAAAAGTAATTTTTATAAATTTTCTAATTGCTATGTATTTTAAGAAGGCCATGAAAACCAAACAAAGCCGATAGATTTTTTAACATTGGCCTCATGAACATGAACTAATCTGAACGAATCCAAATTCTGAATCCGAAATCATACCAAAATGAGTTAATTATACGAAACAAATACGCAACATAAAAAATTACAGCACAATCAAAGATTTCCAACATTAAAAAATATATGCTAAGAAAACACGGGACACACTATCAAGTTTATATGAAAGCAGAGTGAAGAGCATTTCTGTCGTTGTCTGACTACTCTCACGTGACCTTACTTTCCTCACTGCTATTTGGTCATGATCGAAAAAGCACAAAGTATACTTGAAGCCCATGGTCAAGACTAAGTAGTAGAATTTAATGCGATTTTATTCAGGTCTCCACATAATAAGATTCAACCTGATTATATAAATGTACGCATCTCGGCAGAAATCACAACAATACAATTTTGATTCCTAAATGGTACTGTCAGTTTTCAATATACTCAATCATTTTCAAAATGCAATGTGACGTAAGGAGGTACACTCAAGAAAAAATTCCAATATCAGAAAAGTTATCTTGCGCCCCCCTCCCCCCCCCCCCCACACAACATTCTCAACCCCCTATTTAATCAAGGTTCACAGAGTTAAATTGAACTTCAATCACTGCCAATGGATTCACAGCTTCCTGAAGTTTCAAAGTTTCGAAAAAATTAAGCTTTTCGATGCAAATTTGGTTTTCTTTTAATATCTCTCGAAATACTCAACGGTTTCGATTGAAATTATGTGCACTTTATTTGGCTCGAAATTATCTACAGGAAAAGTTCGGGTTTGATTAAAATTGGGCTAAAATGACGATTTCTATAGAGGTCTATCTTAACGCAATTTAAGAGCTCCATTGTTGAAACTGTGCATTAATAGTAAAGGATTACAGTGTTTAAGACTTTTCACTCAAGAGTTTTTGATATTATTTATTGAAATATTTCGGCTATTTTTACAAATGCCTTACAAAAGCCAAGGTCCACCTGAAATGACTTTTTGAGAGGCCCGTTTCTTAGACCCCGTTCAAAATATGGAAAAACGCTGAAAGAGACATGTGTTTCTCTCGGCTTCCTACCATGAGGCCAAGTCTTGAAACTTGCGCTTTCAGGACGCAAACGCTCTGGACGTCAATAAGTCTAATTTACTGTAAGAACGATGACCTTTGACTGTATAATATCTGTAATAAATAATAATAATAAAAATGTTAATAAATTGTTTCCGATAGATTGCTGGATGACAATCAAATAAGTGGATTGACTTGATGTTTCAATGTCGATCACTCTTACAGTAAATGGGACTTATTGACGTCCGAGAGCGTTTGCGTCCTGAAAGTGTAGGTTTCAAGACTTGCCTCCAGGTATACCAAATATGAACAAAATAGGAGTCGTACCCTACATATTTCAATTTTTTAAAGCTTTAACAGGAAATTACCCGAATACAATTTAATAAAATGGACGCAAACGCTCTCAGGTTTCTCTTTTACTAGTGGAATCAAATGTTTCATAAGAAGGTGTATCTCCGATTGGATGTGTACATGATCAGACTGATTGTACATTAGTGTAGTGTGCAGATTTTTCTTCTAGATCAATCTGTCTCATGATGAATTCTAGATCAAGCTGTCACATCTAGTGGAGCGGTCGCTCCACTCAGCCAAGTCGTACCGTACACTCACAGTCACTCAACATATACCGTAAATGCCTATAAATAAACCGAGGAGCAGACCATGAACGAATCTAGTGGAGCGGTCGCTCCACCGAGCCAAGTCGTACTGTACACTTACACTCACTCAACATACCGTAAATGCCTAATAAACTGAGGAGCAGACCAAACACTTTTACTGTAAGCAATAACATGGCATTTTCGGCCTACTGGATCTAAAAATTGGGAAATCTCACATTGTAGCGAAATATCTTAATTTCGAGCTATGGCCCACCTGCCAACATATACCAAATTTGGGAACAACAAGTAATGCCATTTGCGAGCTAGAGGGCCGTGAAAACAGTGAAATTACACCCCTTTTTAAAAGGTATCTTCTTCTTTTTCTTCAGATGATATCAGGAAACACCGCTATCACCGCCACAGCCTAGACGACCGAGCCGATAGATCTGAAATTTTTACCATATGTGCACTTTTGGCGTCTGAGGTGCCTTTTTATAAAACCAACCGGAAGCCGCTATTTTGAAACCGGAAGTGCCGTCATATTTTATAA
This sequence comes from Leuctra nigra, assembly GCA_934045905.1. Taxonomy (NCBI): domain Eukaryota; kingdom Metazoa; phylum Arthropoda; class Insecta; order Plecoptera; family Leuctridae; genus Leuctra; species Leuctra nigra. The sequence continues at coordinate 152,941 of OW203762.1, read as the reverse complement.
ACGGATGAACCGATCGGGACGATATTAGCGCCAAACGATTCGGACGGTCATCTATATAAAATATCAATAGTCGAAATAGACATGCACTATTACCGAAACCGGAAATGACGTCATAAAAATGAAGAATTTGACTTTAATAACCTCTTACTACAATAACTATATATTCAGAAGGCTTATAATAATTCATAACATTTATAGAAATAATTTCTAGGGGGCAGTTATTTCTACCGCCATTTTGAAAACCGGAAGTGATGCCATATCTCGAAAACGGATGGGCCAATTGGAACGATGCTTTCGCAATTCTTCATGGAATGTCATCTTAAGCATATATTTACACCGGAAAACCCAATTTTTCGTAGTAACCAATTCGGAAATGGCATATTTTTTTTAAAGGAATTAGTCATCGTTGCTCCAATATGTGTTACAAGTTGTGTAAATAAACTAAAAAAGGAGTGATATCCCCTTAAAAAACACTCCGTGTAAAAATACCAGCCAAGTCTTCTCAACTATAAAAAACATAGAAGTAATCTAAAAATTTAGCACTGAAAAGTAGTGATATCAAAAATTGGGCCAAGTCAAAACTTAATGTGAAAAACCAAAATATACTTGGCACATCATTTTTAATGGCATTATACGTATACTATATATATTTAGGTACATTTGATTTTTGCATAATGCTACTTTACTATTATTATTATTATCTCTTTTTATTATCACATTTCATACATGGCATGTTCACATATCACCAGAAATAAACAATACTTCTAAGGTAATATGAATACATAATATAACTTATAAATACTTTACAAGAAACAATAAGAAAGGACACACAAGGGAATCAATCAAATGCAAAATAAAAGGATAGACCAGAGAAGTTAAAAACTTATAAAAATCTTCTCAAAATGTGAGCAGTTCCCAGGACAGCTGTTTTCTGGATTTCTACGAAACTGTGAAGTCCCGGAATATTCTTCAGATGATGCTGGAAATTCATTCCCACAGTTCCAGTGGCACCAATAATGACTGGAATAATTGATGTTTTTAAATTCCACATTCGCTGAACTTCAATCTGAAGATCCTTATATCGGAGTTTCTTCTCTGCTTCCTTAACTAAGATGTTGTTATCGGATGGAATAGACACTTCAATTAGCAGACATGTCTTTGCGGCATTATCCTTCACTATAACATCAGGCTTGTTGTGAGGTATGTAGCGATCTGTTTGTATTTGCATATCCCACAGAATAGTGATATTATTTTTGTTGTTATTAGTTACACTATTTGGGATGTGCTCATACCATTTATCACAAACTTCAATGTCATAACACTTACATAGATCCCAATGTAATCTTCTACATACTTGATTGTGTCTCTCTAAGTATTCATGTTTTGCGAGAATAGGACAACCAGATACAATATGCTCAACAGTCTCATTGAACTGTTTACATAGCCTACATAATCCATCACCTCCGGTTTTAAATATATTTTTTTCAATATATCTCGTTCTTAACGCTTGGTCTTGTGCAGCAATTATTAAACTTTCTGTCTCACCTTTGCAGTTTCCCGTCTTCAGCCATTGAAATGTTTCTTCTTGATGGTACTCGCCGTTCTCAATTTTTCTTAGAAACTGGCCATGCATTGGTTTTAATCGCCACTTGTCTTTATTAAGCAAATTAATTTTCATCTTTACTTTTTTTCTCATGTCTCTTATTTGATCGATTAATGTACTTTGAGTTACTTCCATTACTACATTGAAATCTTTGTTGAATTTTTCTGCCTAAAAGTTTAAAGATGTTGTGCTTGGTCTTTTCTTATCAAATTCGTGAACAATCTGAATGTATCTATCCACCTTTTTCGAACAATATTGATTAATTCCAATTATGGCAATTTTAAACATGTTTTCAATCTTCAACAATCCTCTTCCACCTTCTAATCTTGGTAGATACAATCGTTCAGTATCTGCTCTCGGATGATGCATGCCATACATAGTCAAAAGTTTTCGAGTTTTTCTATCAATATTGAGGATCTCTTCCAGTCTCCAATCAACCACTCCAAAACTGTATTGTAATACAGGTACTGCTAAACTTCCTATCGCCAAAATCTTGTTCTTCGAATTAAGTTCACTCTTCAATATTAATCTCACCCGCCTCTTGTATTCTTTAATCAGCTTCACTTTCATGTTATCATGTTGAATGCCATGCAACTCTTCCACACCCAGATATTTGTATGGCTTGTCTTCCAAAGCATCAATCGTTATCTCATCATCTAAGACTATGTTCTTGCTTTGCACAAATTTCCCAGCTTTGAAAGTGACTTTAGCACACTTGTCTATACCAAATTCCATGCGGATATCATTACTAAAGTCCAATACTATTTGAAGCAACTGTTCTAAATCGTTGTCATTTCGTGCAAAAAGTTTTAGATCATCCATATAGAATAAGTGCTCAATTTTCATAACTTGATTTGTCATCTTATAACCTAATCCACTTTCATTCAAGACTTTGCTCAATGGAAAAAGGCTCATACAAAACAACAATGGCGAGAGGGAATCACCTTGAAAGATGCCCTTTTTAATTTGGACGTGGCTTGATCTTAAAGTTGTCTCTTTAGTTCGAAGCTCCATCGTCGTATTCCATTGTTTCATGATCTTCTCACAAAAATTGACGACAGTTGGATTAATGTGATAGAGCCTTAGTACAGCTATCAACCAACTATGGGGGACACTATCAAAAGCTTTTCTATAATCTATCCAAGCCATACTTAAATTCTTTCTTCTTCTCTTGCTATCTTCTACAACAGCCTTACTTATTAAAAGTTGGTCTTTACATCCAAACGACCCATTACAACAACCCTTTTGCTCTAATGGCAAGATTTCATGTAACTCAATGAATTTAAGCATTCTCTTTGCAATTATTGAAGTGAGTAACTTATATGTTGTTGGCAAACATGTTATTGGCCTATAGTTCTTTGGTAATGACGTCTCTTTGGATTTAGGCACAAGGATTGTAATCCCCTCAGTAAGCCATTTTAGCGCTGTCTCTGGATTGTCCAGTATTTCATTATAAATCTCTGCGATTTTACCATGCAAAGCAGTCAATTTCTTTAACCAGAAGTTATGAATTCCATCTAACCCAGGTGTCTTCCAGTTCGATGTGTTCTTATTATTGTATTGTATTATTATTATATTATATTGTATTTTTATTATTATTATTATTATTGTGATATGAATTTATCATTCTCAGACCTTTGTCTGGCAATTTCGGCGGGGGATTTTTCCCCGAAGCCTCCTTAACTAAAATTCATGAATTTACGAGTCAAATGACATGTTTGGAGGAGAACAGCTTTCTGCATCAAACCTATGAATCGGGTGGGTACATCCAGACGCTCTAAGTTCCTCTTCAGAGACAATGGCACCACACCGGTGGCTGACAGAACCAGAGGCACAATGGTAACCGACTTTTGCCGCCTCACTCTTTTTATTTCCATAGCAAGGTCCTGATATTTCTGGATTTTCGCCGCCTCTGTTGACGCTACGTTGCGAGTGAGGGGTACTGCTATGTCTATCAGAGTTGTGGTTCTAGCTCTCTTGTCAACGACAATTATATCTGGCTTATTGTACGCTACGGTTTTGTCAGTAATTACCTGCTTGTCCCAGTAAATGATGTACTTGTCATTCTCAGCTACAGAGGGAGGATGGTACTTGTAGTATGGCACAAATGTTTGCTTGATCTCACAGTTCTGGCAAAGTCTTTGATGAACAATCTTTGCCATTTGATTGTGTCTACCAAGGTACTCACTCGCAGCAAACATCGTACATCCAGCAATTATGTGGTCGATGGTTTCACTGACCTGATGACATAACCTACACATATCATCGTCGACGGTCTTGGCTATGTACTTCATATAGTTCCGGGTTGGTATTACTGCATCTTGAATAGCACACACGAATCCTTCAGTCTCTGAGAAAAGGTCTCCTTTTCGAAGCCATGATACCGACCACTCACGATCGATACCTCTTAGTTCTAAACTGGCAGGATACTTGCCATGCAAAGCTTTACCCTTCCAAACCGCCAACCAGTCTGCTACTCCCATCCCACGAGGCTCAACAACTGGAACATTCAAACTCAGCGGCGTATACCCATCATCCAACCAGCACAAACATACTACGACTGGATTGCTCAACGCACACATATAATCGTGTAATTTAGCTACTTGTTTCATTGCCATGGAGTGAATGTTGACCAAACCACGCCCCCCATCCGAACGGGGGATGTACATCCTCTCTACCGCTGATTTGGGATGGTGACTCCTAAATTTAGTCATGGTCACTCTCGTCACCGTGTCCATTGCATGCAGGTCGGTCTCAGACCATTTGACTATTCCAAAGGAGTACGCGAGAGCTGGAGTGGCCCAGGTATTGATTGCCTTAATCTTGTGCCGACCACTGAGCTCGGTATTCAGTATTTTGGCTATTCGATTAAGATACAACACTCTGAATTCCTCCTTTAAGCTAGCGTGATTTAATTCCATCCCACGCTTTAGCCCTAAGTACTTGTACACCTGATCATCAGTCATTGAGGCAACAAGGTCACCACTATCCAACTCAGTCCCCTCTGAAGCGTGAAACTTGCCTTTCCTGCATTCCATCACAGCGCACTTCTCTAAACCAAATTCAATGCCGATGTCCTTGCTAAAAGCTTGCACTCCATTCAACTGAGACTCTAACTTCTGTCTGCTGGAGGCATATAGCTTCAGATCATCTACATAGAACAGGTGAGTAATGCCTGGCACAGCTTGTCTAACTTTCGGCTTGTATCCGGTGTCCCATCTATTTAAACAGTGTGAGAGCGGGTTTAAGGCCATGCAAAACCAAATGGGACTCAACGAATCTCCTTGGAAAATGCCTCTCTTTATGGCCACGTTCTCAATCACCATGTTGTTTAGTGATATGGTGGTGGACCAAGTCTTCATGACCTCTCTAAGGAAGGACACAACCCCTGGATGGATCTTATAAATATCTAGGACACGTAGTAGCCAGCTATGCGGAACAGAGTCGAAGGCTTTCCGATAATCTACATAGGCGACGCTGAGATCTCTGCCCCGCACCTTGGCATGCTTGGTCACAATGGCATCAATTGTGAGCTGCTCCTTGCAACCATAAGATCCCTTCATGCACCCTTTTTGCTCCCAGGCCATTAAGTTATTCGTGGACAAATGAGCATCTACCCCATCTGCAATGATGGATGTAAGGATCTTATAAACAGTTGGCAGACACGTTATAGGTCGATAATTGCTTGCTAAAGTCTGATCACCTGACTTGTACAACATTACCGTTTTGCCCGAAGTCAAGAACGCTGGCAGGATAGTGGGATCCTGAAGCGCTTGGTTGAAGAATGTGGTCAGAGGTATGTGAACTGATGTGAAGCGTTTCCACCAGAAATTCTGTAAATCGTCACAACCTGGCGCTTTCCAGTTGTGGGTCTTCTTGATAGCCGTCAATGTTTGCGCAGGAGATATCACCATAGCATTCATCGGGATTGTCCCTTCCAAACCATCCACAACCTCCTCGAACCACGCCGCATCCTCGTTATGTACCAGTGGCTTAGACCACAAATTACTCCAATATTCCTTTACTTCGTCCTCTAGTGGCTGCTTTTCCTGTCTCACAACCTGCCCTCCTACCAGCTCCCGATAAAACTGCTTTTCATTCCGGATGAACATACTGTTATGTTTCTTTCGCTTGGTAGTCTTGTGGTACCTACTAAAACGAGCGCCCAAAGCCTTGAGTCTCTGCTTCAAAGTGTCAAGGTGATCCGTCATCACTAACACATAATTTGGATCACTTCCTTGCAAAGAGAGCTGTCTCAAAGTAGGTATTAAATAAGTGCACAATGCAGGGTTACGAGGATCCTTGAGATGAGCAGTAATTTTCCCGATGCTTCTCCGTAACTTATCAATTCTGGTCTTCAACCTAGTCATCCACCTTGGCTCCGTCTTACGTGCACTACTCGCCATTCCCGAACGTCGGGATCGATCAATCAAAGAGAGACCTGCAATCTTAACCGTTGTAGCAGCGCCACAATAAACGGCCAAATGAATGTCCTCAAAAGAATTGTTAAGAGTAAGGTGTTCGCAAACTAAAGAATTCACAATCTGTAAAACCTGCATAATTTTCCTGTTTGTGTTGACTCTTGGTATACCAGGTCTAAACGAGGGTAATGTTCCCTCAAACAGCGACACATTTGCAGCGAATTCAAACCGAACACGTTGCTCAAGATCTTCGCATTTTGCACGATCCATCTCATTCACTGCATTATGTTCTGCAGGTTCCTCCTCCGACGAACTCTCACCACCCTGCTGCCTATAGCCAAGCTCATCACCCACTTCTCGCTTCAGGCGTGCCAAGTCCTCATCAGAAAGATACTTCTTCTGCACAATCACCTTCTTCCGATCCACTAAGTTCTGTTCTGTCATATCTAATTCCGGATGTTTCTCTCTGAAATTCCGAGCCATTCGGCTCCTCCAACCAGTAATATTCTCGTCCTGACACTCGTTCACATAATAAAAACTGCGCATTACATCAAGGTTCATTTCTTTAGACCATTTTATGCGCTTCTTCCCTTCACATCTCCCAGTTCCTCTGCGAGCGGCACCTTTAACTGCACCTCGTTGAGGTGCAAGATGCAAGCTCTCAGTGCTCGAAGCACTACCAGGAACGAGCTCTTCCACGGTGTTTTCCTTATTATTATTATTATAATTATTATTATTATTATTATTATTATTATTATTATTATTATTATTATTATTATTATTATTATTATTATTATTATTATTATTATTATTATTCACTTTATTGTCTCAGTGTACAGTACAGGATTAACATTTGAATGAGTAACACAAGAATATTTTCAAACATGAATATAAACTAATCTAAATTCGCCTGTCACTGGTCTTGAAAAATCAGCCGAGGATCAACCATCTCCTTGAGGCTGATTCTTTTGATGTTGCTTTTTTTTCTGCTGTGGTGTTACAGCACTTTTCTCAATATATGAGCAGTTCCCAAGAGTACTGTCTTTTGGAGGTCATGCATGCAATGACATCCAGGAATGTGAAGCAGATGTTCTTGGAGACTTAATGCCACTGTACCAAGAGCTCCTATTACAACTGGCACTATTTTCGTCTTTAGTTTCCACATTCTGTTGATGTCAATTGCCAGGTCTTTGTACTTTAATATTTTTTCCGCTTCTTTAGCAATTAAGTTATCTTCCATTGGGATTGCCACATCAATAATTAAACAGGTCTTCTCATGTCCATTTTTTAATACAATATCTGGTTTATTAGCGAGGACTGTCCTATCTGTTTGGATCTGCTCATTGTAAAGGATGGTAACCTGGTCGTGGATGACAACTTGAGCTGGCTTATGCATATACCATTTGTCTTCAACCGGAATTCCAAAATGTTTACATATATCCCAGTGAAGATATGTGCACACGCGATCATGCCTTTGAATGTATTCGCGCTTCGCTAGTACAGGACAACCGGATGCTATATGGTTTATTGTCTCAGCGAAGGATTTGCATAGTCTGCACATTTCGTCGGTGCCTGTCTTAAGAATACGCCGGTCATAATACTTGGTTCTCAGTGCTTGGTCTTGTGCCAATAATAATAATAATAATTATTATTATTATTATTATTATTATTATTATTATTATTAATAATAAATTCAATTCTTAGATTCTATGCTTTTGCTAGGAATTTTGCAAGTAACTTTTGACCATTTTGTAAAGTCCACTTTGTAACGTTTTACTATTATTATTATTATTATTATTTTCGATGATTGTTTCTCGCTCTTTGCGGTTTTTTACTTTCATCGGCCTATTAGGCAAAATGAAAGCAAACTATTCTCTTTATCTATTGTATGTTTAAAAATTTACGTACAATGCGACAAGTGTTTAAAATTACGGACTTCTGTATGTCACAAACTAAAAAAGAAGAGAGTTCTATAGTGGATAAGTTCTTTGTAAGAGAGACGGGTACAATACCAGTGGATGAAATTATAATAGGGATGATGACAACACTATTCTGCTTCCATTGCTGTTTGATCTCATGAGCCAGGTCAGCATACTTAGCTAGTTTTCTCTGGCCGGTCTCATGAACATTGTTGGAGTTGGGAACAGCAATGTCGATTAGAAATGTCCTTTTCATTGCTTTATTGACCAAGATGATATCAGGCCTATTCAATGGTATTGTTCTATCGGTAAGCACAGTTCTATCCCAGTATAACCGGTATTCCTCATTCTCAAGGACATTTTCAGGCGTGTAGTGATAATACGGCCCAGTGAAAGCTGTGAGATGGTGAAGCTGAGCAAGTTTTAAATGTACAATCTTGCCTACACAATTGTGGCGATGCAAGTACTCAGTGGATGCAAGCGTCGTACAACCCGACGTGATGTGTTGGATAGTCTCAGAGGCGCCTAAACACCTCCTGCATCTATCATCAGCAACACTTGCATCCTTAACGATGTACTTGAGGTAGTTTCTCGTGGCAACTACCTGATCTTGTATGGCCATCATAAAACCTTCAGTCTCCAGGAATAAGTCGCCCCGAGTCAGCCAATAGTTGGACAATTCACTATCAACTACTTCAGCACTGAGTTCGTTAGGATGTCTTCCATGTAGGGATTTCTGCTTCCACGCACATATCTGCAATGCAGCTCGCTCCATTTTAGTGATCCCTTCTTGAGGTACAGCCACATGAAGATTCAATGGTGTGTATCCCTCGTCCGACAAGGTAATCGCTCTATGGAGTGAAGATATATCTTGCTTCTGGAGGAAGTATTTCTGAAGGCTTATAATCTGTTTGTGCAGTAAATGTGAAAGGTCAATCAGCCCCCTTCCACCCTGAGCTCTTGGAATGGTAACTCTTTCAACTGCTGACTTAGGGTGATGGCCGCGATACTTACTCAAAGTAGTTCTCGTCTTCCTCTCAATGCCTTCAATATCAGTCTTCGTCCACTTAATGATGCCAAATGAGTACGTTAGAACAGGGATCGCATAGGTGTTAATAGCTTTCACTGTGTTCTTAGCACTCAACTTTGTTTTAAGGATGGCGTTTAAGCGACTGACATACATTTCCTGGATCTTCAGTTTCATGATCTTGTGCTCTGTGCGGACTGACTGGTGGACACCTAGGTACTTATACGTCTCTCCTTCTTCCATTGGCTCAATGAGATCACCATCTAGTAACTCAAATGCATTGGTACTATGTTTGCCCTTTAGTACCGACTGGGTCCTGCACTTGTCAAGCCCGAACCCCATGCATATGTCTCTGGAAAAGATTTCCACAGTTCTCAACAAGGAATTGACATGTACTGCTGTGCTAGCATACACTTTGATGTCATCAACATACATCAAATGTGTCACTTTGTGCTGCACTTGCTTCTTGTTCTTCAGGGCAAACCCGTGCTGACTCGCATTGAGCATGTGGGAGAGGGGATTCAGCGCAAGACAAAACCATAGAGGACTAAAGGCATCTCCCTGGTAAATACCCTTCTGTATCTTAATAAAGTCAGTCGCCATTGTACCATCCTTGTGCCTAAGATGTAACGGAGTCGACCACTGAGACATCAAATGCCTAATAATATTATAATAATAATAATAATAATATAATAATAATATTATTATTATTATTATTATTATTATTATTATTATTATTATTATTATTATTATTATTATTATTTTTTTATTTTGGCTTAACACGTCTTTCCAGACGGCAAATGATAGCTACGGTTCTTGCAAACAAGTAGTTACCAATTCTATTACGGGAGATTTAGGTGAGACCGGACTATTGATGTTGTGTTGAGAACAACTGATTTTTGGAGTTGGATGTAGGTAAGAGGGTGGAGCTGCAATTTCAATAGACTTTCATGGAGTTTCCGCGGGATGATGGCCGTCGTCGATATAACTATTGGAATGATGTACACCTCCTTTTGCTTCCACATGTTCTTAATTTCATTCGCAAGGGGCCTGTACTTATTCAGTTTCTCATTCCACGAAGCCTGAAGATTGTAGGAATTAGGGATAGTGATATCTATAAGGTAGGTGACATCCGAAATCTTATCCATGAGGGTGATGTCTGGGCGGCAACAAGCAATGGTGTGATCTGTAATGATGCTGCGATTCCAGTACAGCTTATGAGTGCCACTTTCAAGTACATTGGCTGGCTGGTAATTGTAGTAAGGAGATACATCATTAGTTAGCTCATGCATTGTTGCAAGTTTGTGATGCACTATACTGGCCACCTGATCGTGCCTCTGCAAATAACCTGTGGGCGCTAATACACTGCAACCGCCAGTTATATGCTGGATTGTCTCAGCTGCACTATTACACCTCCTGCAAGTATCGGTGATATTTGCTTCCTTCAAAATAAATTTGCGATAATTCTTGGTTGCAATGACCTGGTCCTGGATTGCTATCATGAAGCCCTCGGTCTCTACAAATATATCCGCCTGAGTCAACCACTTGTTCGACGCTTCTCGATCGACAAAATTGTGGCTGAGTTCTGCTGGATGACGACCGTGTAAAGCTTTTTCTGCCCAGGCCCGAGTCTGATCCTGCTCGTAAGTATTATCTGAAGGGAATGCACATTCATCATCGTGAAGTAGATCAAGAGGTGTGTAGTTGTTGTCTGCCATCTTGACTGCTACATGAAGTGGCGTTCCCTTACTCCGAAAATAGAGACGTAAATTCTTAATCTGCTTCTGGTGGAGTCTCCCTATGTCTATTAAACCTCGCCCACCTTCCTGGCGTCGTAAAGTCACCCTTTCCACAGCAGACTTTGGGTGGTGTGCTCTGAACTTAGTCAAAATAGTCCTTGTCTTAATTTGGACATTCACCAAATCAGTCTTCGTCCACTTTACCGTCCCAAACGTGTAGGTTAACACTGGAATGGCGTATGCATTTATGGCCTTGAAAGTATTCTTGCCATTCAACTTTGACTTCAGGATCTCAGTCAGCCGCTTGCAATACTCTGCCAAGACACTGTCCTTTATTTTGCGGCTTATTATTATTATTATTATTATTATTATTATTATTATTATTATTATTTTCATTTATTTCATTCTCATTGTACAATTACATACATGGAAACATTTATCATACTACGGGTAAAGAAATTACATACGTAGCACTCTTAGTTAATCATTGTGATACACTTAACACTTTACGAATTATCCTAGATGTCTCTAATAATACTGATCTTTGAATTTTGTGAATTATACTGAAAGGAACATTCATTTTCTTCATACAATTTGCTTGTTCTTGATGAATCAGACCATTGACTGTCACTACGACGGGGAAGATGAGAACTTGATTCAACTTCCACATTGCTGCAATTTCAGTAGACAGATCTTGATATTTCGTCATCTTGGTTGTGAATGCTTGATTGATGTTGTGATCATTGGGGTGGGTCATATCTATAAGATGGGCAATTCTTGTGTCTTTGTAAACAATTATAATATCTGGACGGTTATGAGGAATGGTTAAATCAGTTATCACAGAAACATCGTATAAAAGTTTAATTTTATCGTTTTCAAGAACAGGCGCTGGTTGGTAATCGTAATATCTGGTCTCAGATGTAATGAGTCCATGAGCTTGAGCAAGATGCTGGTGTAATATCTTGCAAGATAGATTGTGCCGGTGAAGATAATGTGTATTGACAATACTCGAACAGCCCGAAGTAAGATGTTGAATGGTCTCCGGCATCATATGGCATAATCTGCATGAGTCATTGTCAATGTTTAATTTCTGAATGTATTTTTGGTTATTTTTAGTTGATATAACTTCGTCTTGTATTGCAATAATAAAACCTTCAGTTTCACTAAACAAGCTTCCATCTTGCAACCACTTCATAGAAGATAATTTGTCAGCCTTATCCAAATTTTTCGTAAATCTTCCATGTAGTGATTTCTCCCTCCATGTTGTAATCAGATCCTTCACCTCTACTTGTGTAATTACACGTTCTGTGTTATGCAAATCTAAAGGTGAAAGATTAATGTCTAACTGGACGATGGCATCATGAAGTGGAGATTCTTCTTGTTTCTTATAGAAATATGTTCTTAATGATAAAATCTGTTTTCCATGCAACTGCTTAAGATTTATCAACCCTCTTTCACCTTCGCCTTTTGGAATATACAGCCTTTCCATTGCCGACTTCGGATGGTGACATCTGTACTGAGTCAGTTTTACTCTGATCTGTCGATCAAGATTTTCGATATCTGTTTTAGTCCAATGCAGAACACCAAACGTGTATAATAAAATGGGAATACACCATCCATTTATAGCCATAATCTTGTTTTTTCCATTGAGACCTGAATTTAACACTTTCTTTAGCCTGGTATTAAACTTTGTTAACAATTCTTTCTTAACCACAGATGTTTCATTTCGAAATGATTGCTTGATACCAAGATATTTATATGTTGAATCCTCTTCTAAGCCAGGAATAACACTCTCAACAGGGTCCAGATGGAGCTGCATGTTCTCATTGTCTTGAATTTTTCCTCTTTTTACATGTAGGACCGCACATTTACTCAAGCCAAACTTCATTCCTATATCATTACTGAAAATTGCAGTTGTTTCTATCAATGAAGTCATCTCACTCTCATTCTTAGCATACAACTTAATGTCATCCATGTATAATAAGTGTGAGAGACTGATATTCTTATTGATCTTATACCCACAACCATTTTGATTGAGTAATGTGCTAAGTGGATTAATAGCAAGACAAAACCATAACGGACTCAGAGTATCTCCCTGAAATATTCCCCTTTTGATATCAATATTCTCAGATGATATACTAACATCTTGCATAGTTAAATGTAAAGTAGTCGTCCACTTACTCATGCAAAATTGAAGCAATTCTATCAATGTGTCATCTATCTTGTAAATCTTCAACACCTCCAACAACCAAGAATGAGGCACGGAGTCGTAAGCCTTTTCATAGTCTATCCATGCCAATGAAATATTACGATGCCTCTTCTTCGCATGCTCAGTAATGGTAGTGTCAATTATAAGCTGTTCCTTACTTCCTTGCGAAGATCTTCTGCAACCTTTCTGCTCCTCTGCCCATATATTATTTGTCATTAAATGGGATGAGATTTTCTCCGTGATGATGGATGTTATTATTTTATACATCGTACAGAGGCAAGTAATCGGACGATAGCTCTTCGGGTCTTCTGTTTTATCAGACTTAGGTTTTAGATATGTCACACCTTTAAGAAGGAACTGAGGAAGAGTGGACGGATTATCAATCGCCTTTGACATCAGTGCAGCGATAAATGGATGCAAAGAACTGAGATATTTCCACCAGTATGTGTGAATATTGTCAATACCCGGTGACTTCCAATTGTTCATCCTTCGTACTGCGTTCTGCACATCAATTGTTGTGACAGTGACTTTATCCATTGTCTGTTTAACAGAATTTCGTAGCCTTTCCACATTTATCCACTCACTATCTAATTTATGGTCTATCGGTACTGACCATATGCTCTTCCAATAATAAACCAACACTTCCTCAGATGGCGGTTTTCCTGATGATTCCGTCATTTGACTTTCCAGTGATTCGTAAAACTTCTTTTGATTTGATTGGAACTTGTTGTTATCCTCTTTGCGCTTTAAACTTTTATTATACCGTGATAATCGTTTTCCATTCGCAGTTACTTTCTGTTTCAAATTATCAATAATGAAAACTAGATTTCTATCATCTTTATGTACATTTTTAGGCAGGCCATATTTCTGCAACAACTTGTTAATTTTGCTCTTATTGTTATTATTATTATTATTATTATTATTATTATTTTCGATGATTGTTTCTCGCTCTTTGCGGTTTTTTACTTTCATCGGCCTATGAGGCAAAATTAAAGCAAACTATTCTCTTTATCTATTGTATGTTTAAAAATTTACGTACAATGCGACAAGTGTTTAAAATTACGGACTTCTGTATGTCACAAACTAAAAGAGGAGAGAGTTCTATAGTGGATAAGTACTTTGTAAGAGAGACGGGTACAATACCAGTGGATGAAATTATAATTGGGATGATGACAACACTATTCTGCTTCCATTGCTGTTTGATCTCATGAGCCAGGTCAGCATACTTAGCTAGTTTTCTCTGGCCGGTCTCATGAACATTGTTGGAGTTGGGAACAGCAATGTCGATTAGAAATGTCCTTTTCATTGCTTTATTGACCAAGATGATATCAGGCCTATTCGATGGTATTGTTCTATCGGTAAGCACAGTTCTATCCCAGTATAACCGGTATTCCTCATTCTCAAGGACATTTTCAGGCGTGTAGTGATAATACGGCCCAGTGAAAGCTGTGAGATGGTGAAGCTGGGCAAGTTTTAAATGTACAATCTTGCCTACACAATTGTGGCGATGCAAGTACTCAGTGGATGCAAGCGTCGTACAACCTGACGTGATGTGTTGGATAGTCTCGGAGGCGCCTAAACACCTCCTACATCTGTCATCAGCAACACTTGCATCCTTAACAATGTACTTGAGGTAGTTTCTCGTGGCAACTACCTGATCTTGTATGGCCATCATAAAACCTTCAGTCTCCAGGAATAAGTCGCCCCGAGTCAGCCAATAGTTGGACAATTAACTATCAACTACTTCAGCACTGAGTTCGTTAGGATATCTTCCATGTAGGGATTTCTGCTTCCACGCACATATCTGCAATGCAGCTCGCTCCATTTTAGTGATCCCTTCTTGAGGTACAGCCACATGAAGATTCAATGGTGTGTATCCCTCGTCCGACAAGGTAATCGCTCTATGGAGTGAAGATATATCTTTCTTCTGGAGGAAGTATTTCTGAAGGCTTATAATCTGTTTGTGCAGTAAATGTGAAAGGTCAATCAGCCCCCTTCTACCCTGAGCTCTTGGAATGGTAACTCTTTCAACTGCTGACTTAGGGTGATGGCCGCGATACTTACTCAAAGTAGTTCTCGTCTTCCTCTCAATGCCTTCAATATCAGTCTTCGTCCACTTAATGATGCCAAATGAGTACGTTAGAACAGGGATCGCATAGGTGTTAATAGCTTTCACTGTGTTCTTAGCACTCAACTTTGTTTTAAGGATGGCGTTTAAGCGACTGACATACATTTCCTGGATCTTCAGTTTCATGATCTTGTGCTCTGTGCGGACTGACTGGTGGACACCTAGGTACTTATAAGTATCTCCTTTTTCCATTGGCTCAATGAGATCACCATCTAGTAACTCAAATGCATTGGTACTGTGTTTGCCCTTTAGTACCGTCTGGGTCTTGCACTTGTCAATCCCGAACTCCATGCATATGTCTCTGGAAAAGATTTCCACTGTTCTCAACAAGGAATTGACATGTACTGCTGTGCTAGCATACACTTTGATGTCATCAACATACATCAAATGTGTCACTTTGTGCTGCACTTGCTTCTTGTTCTTCAGGGCAAACCCGTGCTGACTCGCATTGAGCATGTGGGAGAGGGGATTCAGCGCAAGACAAAACCATAGAGGACTAAAGGCATCTCCCTGGAAAATACCCTTCTGTATCTTAATAAAGTCAGTCGCCATTGTACCATCCTTGTGCCTTAGATGTAACTGAGTCGACCACTGAGACATCTAATGCTTGAGCAAGTTAATAAGCGAGGAGCAACCTTATAAATCTCTAAGATTTTTACCAACCATGAATGCGGCACTGAATCATATGCCTTCCGATAATCAATAAAAGCTGTATGCAGGTTTCTACTCTTGTGCGCTGCCTGCTCAAGGATGACTGAATCGATCAGAAGCTGCTCCTTGCAACCTTGAGATTTCCTGATACAACCCTTCTGCTCAGGAGCAATAATATCATTTTGATCACAATGTGTGTAGATCTTCTCAGCGATACAAGATGTTAAAAGTTTGTATAATGTCGGAAGGCAAGTGATTGGCCGATACTTTGCGGGATTCTCCGTATCTTTGTCCTTAGCAAGCAGATATGTGATCCCTTGCGTCAGGTATCGCGGTACAGTTCGAGGATCTTGCATAAACATGTTAAAATGGTGAGCTATGCAAGCATGAGTACACTTGAATCTTTTATACCAAAAGTTGTGTATGCAATCAATCCCGGCCGCTTTCCAATTAAACGAGTCATTAATGGCCTGCTTCACTTGCTCGATAGATACAGGGTTGTCATCCATTGATCTCAGCTCTTCCATCCTCACTTCCTCCACATTTATCCATGGAGCATCAATATTATGAACAGTGGGAACAGACCATACTGATTCCCAAAATTCTTTAATCTGATGTTGTGTTGGGGGTTTGCTGTCTGCTGTTGTTTGATCATTTCGAAGCTTCCTATAAAACTGTTTCTCATTGTTCTGGAACAGCTTATTGGATTCCTTCCTGAGGTTAGACTCCTTATATCTCCTGAGCCGCTTTGCGACTACACTAAGCTGCTGTTTCAGAGTGTCAGTTACATCGGCAAGGTTCTGGTTTGTCAAATCATGGGTTGCATGTATTCTGGTTTTTTGTCGAATAGACTCAACATGTTTCAACAACTTCTTATTCCTCTGCCCTTGCTGGTATGCTGTTAGTTGTCCAATGTCCCTCCGAAGCTTGGCAATCTTACTGTTTAATCTTCTCTCCCACGGCCAAATAAACTCTTTCTTCTTCTGTACGCTGGGGCCTTGCTGGATATCAAGACCATTCATTCTGGTCGCAGTGACAGCCGCTACGTAGACAGCAGTGTGTAGATCATTGAACACTGTGTGTTCCTCCAGATGTTGGGGTAGGATCTTTGTATCTAGCAGATTGGTTACAACAGCAAGTCGCTTTGAACTACGCTGTTTAGGAATGAATGGTCGTTTCGTCGGATCTGTTCCCTCAAACTCTGTTAAGGCTCTGAAGAATTCAACCCTTATCTCTTCTCCTAACTCCTCTCCATCTACCCTAAGTCGATCCGGCTCAGGTGAAAGAAGAGCTTCAGCCCTAGCCGGGGATGGTGTATGAGGAGGTGATCTTCCAATACTCTCGTCATCACTGTCATCATGCACCCCTTCAGGTGGACGAAGAGTCTGCATGACTTCAGCTTTAAGTGCCTCTAATAATTCACTTGACAACCGCTTATTATTAATTACCACTCGTTTTTGGTCCATCAACCTTTGTTCTGTAACTTGATAAAGTTCAGGGTATATTTCAACAATGCACGGTAAAGTAGCGGTCGTATACCTACAGAAACCGTATCTCCTTCTGTTACTTTGTAATAGCAACGCATGAGATCTGTGTTCATTTTCTCAGTCCACTGCATGCGTTGCCTAACTTTTCCTGCCTTGGTGGTTAGTGACTGACTTGCCACTAAAACACTGTTAGCTGGTCGAGCTGGAGGTTGTTGGGTGCTCGTTGATGCGGTTGGATCCATATCCATAGCAGGGTCGTCAACATTTTGATCGAGCAGGTCTGTCCCGCGTCGTCCTCGATCATTACGACGCTCGTCCGAGGCTTCCTTATTGTGTACAGGAACCAGTTTACACCCATTAGGGGGGTTAACCCAGCATGGGGTTGGCTAGGGTACGCGTGCTCGCCACGCACGTAAGGTAGACCACCTTCCCTTGCGGATCTTTATTATCTATTATTTATTATATTCTTTTTTATTTATTTTATTTTATTATTATTATTATTATTATTATTATTATTATTATTATTATTATTATTATTATTATTATTTTCGATGATTGTTTCTCGCTCTTTGCGGTTTTTACTTTCATCGGCCTATTAGGCAAAATGAAAGCAAACTATTCTCTTTATCTATTGTATGTTTAAAAATTTACGTACAATGCGACAAGTGCTTAAAATTACGGACTTCTGTATGTCACAAACTAAAAGAGGAGAGAGTTCTATAGTGGATAAGTTCTTTGTAAGAGAGACGGGTACAATACCAGTGGATGAAATTATAATTGGGATGATGACAACACTATTCTGCTTCCATTGCTCTTTGATCTCATGAGCCAGGTCAGCATACTTAGCTAGTTTTCTCTGGCCGGTCTCATGAACATTGTTGGAGTTGGGAACAGCAATGTCGATTAGAAATGTCCTTTTCATTGCTTTATTGACCAAGATGATATCAGGCCTATTCGATGGTATTGTTCTATCGGTAAGCACAGTTCTATCCCAGTATAAACGGTATTCCTCATTCTCAAGGACATTTTCAGGCGTGTAGTGATACACGCCTTATTATTATTATTATTATTATTATTATTATTATTATTATTATTATTATTATTATTATTATTATTATTGTCTTTATTCACAATATATTATAATACAGTACAATACACTATTATAACATATTGGCAAAACATCCATTCATGCAGCGGAATCACACCGTGATTCTATGCTGCATTGGGTTTTGTAGATTCTGTGGTTCAAGTGATGACTCGACGGATGATGTAGGCCGATCCCAATAACGCGTGCTTTTGGAGGTCGGTGCAAGAAAATTCTCCTGGGATCATTTTCGCATAATCTTGGTAGTGGTTGGTGATAGTTCCAAGCGCTCCAATTACTATAGGACATACCTTGGTTGACAGTTTCCACATCCGTCCTATCTCAATTTGGAGGTCTCGGTATTTCAATATTTTCTCCGACTCTTTTTTCAGTACATTTCCATCCATAGGAACAGCAACATCAATAATTAGACATGTGCTATCTTTTATATTTTTTATAATGATGTCAGGTTTGTTGGCTAAGATGGTCCTATCAGTTCGTACTTGTTCATTCCATATTATTGTAACATCTCCATTTTCACATACTTGAGGTGGATGATGATCATAGTGATGTGTTGATTTTGGGAGGTTGAAATGTTGACATATTGCCCAGTGAAGGGAAGCTGCTATCTTGTCATGACGTTCGATGTACTCTTTCTTAGCTAGCACTGGACATCCTGACACTATGTGGTCAATCGTTTCTTCGTGCTGTTTGCATAATCTACACATTCCATTCGATCCAGTCTTAAGAATCCTCTTCTCATAGCTTCTCGTTCTTAATGATTGGTCTTGTGCAGCTACAATTAAGGATTCAGTCTCGCCTTTAAGGGTTCCTTTCACAAGCCAATTGAATGTACTTGGCCTGTTAATAAATATTTTCTTCATATTCTTTGGGTACTGACCATGCATGGCTTTCCCCTCCCATTCATCACATAATTGGTCCTGTAGTTTTGACTTGACGACTTCTCTAATTTTTCTTACCTGGTGAAGAATATCCTTGTCTGTTTGTGTTTGTACATTCAACATGTTAATGCTAGACTTGAATTTGTCTGCTAATGATAACATCGATAAGGTTTTTGGTCTGTTTTCCTCACTCACTTTGATGATGTTCACAAAGTGATCGCTTTTCTTTAGTCGTATGTACTCGGCAGTCCCAATCATTGCCGATCTGTATGAGCCTTCCACCTGACACAATCCCCTTCCACCTTGCTTTCTTGAGACATACAATCTTTGAACATCTGCTCTTGGATGTTGCATCTTGTGGATGGTTAGTAGTTTCCTGGTCTTTCTGTCAATATTCTTTAATTCTTTGAGACTCCAATCCAATATGCAAAAGCTGTATTGTAAGACTGGCAGTGCAAGAGCTCCAATTGCAAGAATTTTATTTCTCCCATTCAGCTCAGTCTGCAATATCAAACGAACTCTCCTCCGATATTCTTGAACCAACTTATCTTTCATAGCTACATGCTGGATTCCATTCCCTTCTTCAATTCCTAGATATTTATATGCTTCTCCAGGATCCAACATCTTGATTGAAGAGTTATTATCAACAATAATATTTTCAGATGATATTATTTTCCCTTTCTTAAATGCAGCTGTTGCACATTTCTCCAAGCCAAACTCCATACATATATCATCACTAAAACGTTTAACAATACCAATCATTTCTTCCATCTCTTCCCTTTTCTCGGCGAATATTTTGATGTCATCCATATAGATTAGATGATTTACTCTTACATCAGTATTTTTCACTTTGTATCCACATCGAGATTTGTTTAACATGCTTGTTAGAGGAAAGAGGCTCATGCAGAAAAGAAGCGGTGACAAAGAATCGCCTTGATATATTCCTCTCTTTATTGAAATACCCTCAGACGTGATTACTTCCTTGTGAGTCCTAAGCGTAAGACTAGTTCGCCAGGTTGTCATGATTGATTTGCAAAATCTTATCAGTTTAGGGTTTAATCGATAGATGTCCATAGCTTGAAGAATCCAACTATGTGGAACACTATCAAACGCTTTCTTGTAGTCTATCCACCCCATGTGCAAGTTTCTTTTATTTCTCTTACAATCCTCCATGATAGCTTTGCTTAACATAAGATGGTCCTTACATCCAAAAGAACCTGAGCTACATCCTTTCTGCTCCATCGGCATGATATTTTGTTGGTCAAAAAATATATGCATTCTGCTCGATATGATGGCCGTCAAGTTCTTGTACATTGTGGATAGACAAGTAATGGGTCTGTAGTTTTTTGGAAGATGCGTTTCATGACTCTTTGGCAAAAGACAGGTTTTACCCTGGGTTAGCCACTCGGGAACACCTTCTGGATCACGGATTGCACTATTATAAGCATCTGCTATCCGACCATGAAGAGTTGTAAAGGATTTTAGCCAGAAGTTCTGTATTCCATCTAACCCAGGAGCTTTCCAATTGGCTGATTTGTATAGTTGTTTTGATACCTCTAAAGCTGTAATGTCTCTCCATTCCATCTCCGGTATTGTTGAATTCTCTTCTTTCATATTCTTGATCCACTGAGCTTCATGATTGTGCTGTTTATTATCCCCCCAAATTCCTTTCCAGAATTGCTCAATATCTTCAATCGGAGGGTGGATTTTTACATCAATTTGTTTGTTGAGTATATTTCTGTAAAATGATTTAGCTCCCTCATTAAACTGTTTATTCTGCTGATACTGCAACACTCGTTTCTTATATCTTCTCACTCTTTGGGCCTTCGCCTGTATTTTCTGCTTGAGTATCTCTTTGATACGAGTAAAATCATCTGAGCTTGCAATATTGTATTTAAACCCAAGTTTAACTTTAATCTTTTGTAGTTTTATTGATAACTCCTTACTTTGTAGAATTTCTGTTATGTGAGATATTTCCCTCCTCCATTCGTCAATTTGGGTTTGGATTCTTTTCTTCCACTTCTGATCATTTTTACTATTTTGCCCGGTGTTCTCTTTGATCTCATAACCTATTTTTTTAAATAGTGTTTGTGCAGCTGCATATATCAAGATGTTGATGTCAGTCAGATTTATGTGATCATTTGCTAACGCGATCTTTCCTAGAGCAGAATTAACTTCAATAAGGACTCTCTTAGTTTGTTTCGTCACCTTCAACTTAGGAAGTTTCCCCCTGGACCACGTCGACTCCGCCTTCATCTGTCTCCAGCGCTCCATGATCTCGTCCTCTAGGTCCGAGTGCTGCACTTCACCAACCACCTCCGGATCCAATGAGAGTAGAGGCAACGAACAATGAGTAAGATCTTGATCTCGATCTTCAATTTCTTCCCCTCCATCACGATCATCAATATCCCCTGTTTCATCAATACCTCCTGTTTCCTCCACTCGGAGTTGTCCATTCAGGATTGGCCTCAGTCTCAATCTCTCCGGGGTCATTGATAATAATGCAGGTATCGAAATATTAGTAGGGTCTTGATCTTGATCTTCAATAGCTACTTCCTCATCTTGAACACCATTATCTCTTGAAATAACCATTTTCACATGTTCTTCAATCACTTTCAGTTCATCTACTGTCAACTTGTTGTTCTTAATTATGTACCGCCTCTGATTAGCCAGTTTGTTTGAATCCATGTTAGGCCGTATATTAGGATTTCTTCTTCTCCACAGTTGAAAAGTCATCTTCATGTTACCAGTCAGTGTAGTATGACTAACATATGTATGACACCACATAATCTCCTTATACTCTTCCATTGTCCATTTCTGCCTTCTTGGCTGTATGGTTTCATTTAATATGAAAGCAGATTGGTCAGGAATAGGGCTGGTATGAGTTTCCTCGATCCAGGGACCTAATTCCTCTCTTGAACTCATGGAAGATCTAGTTCTAGTATTATTTAATTCCTCACGTTGAGTACCATTAGATGTTTTAACGGTTCGTGTTCGTGCTGGCATTGCTGATATTTGGTCTTGATTTCTTAAATATTGAACCTTGGTTGTTGACGAGAAACAGTGCCAAATGGCCGTGAAATAACAAAACCAATCTCCTGTTCCTTGTGAAATTTCCTTTCGAAATGAGAAAGCCAATATTTTCTCTTGATTATTCTCCTCTTCTATAATAATATCAACTCCAAATTATTATCACAAGATATGTATAAACTACTTCCACTCACCTCAATATCAATTTCGGGTTAGTAAACTTTAAGAAACATATAAAAAACCAATAAAATGTGAAGAGCTTCACATCAGCTGCCGGCACTTGATCACGGCCTCCGTGATCAATCTTTTATCACGGATCAATGATCAATGCTTCAATGATCAATGATCAATGATCAATGATCAATGCTTTTATCAATCTTTTAATTATTATTATTATTATTATTATTATTATTATTATTATTATTATTATTATTATTATTATTTTTATTATTATTCACTTTATTGTCTCAGTGTACAGTACAGGATTAACATTTGAATGAGTAACACAAGAATATTTTCAAACATGAATATAAACTAATCTAAATTCGCCTGTCACTGGTCTTGAAAAATCAGATGAGGATCAACCATCTCCTTGAGGCTGATTCTTTTGATGTTGCTTTTTTTTTCTGCTGTGGTGTTACAGCACTTTTCTCAATATATGAGCAGTTCCCAAGAGTACTGTCTTTTGGAGGTCATGCATGCAATGACATCCAGGAATGTGAAGCAGATGTTCTTGGAGACTTAATGCCACTGTACCAAGAGCTCCTATTACAACTGGCACTATTTTCGTCTTTAGTTTCCACATTCTGTTGATGTCAATTGCCAGGTCTTTGTACTTTAATATTTTTTCCGCTTCTTTAGCAATTAAGTTATCTTCCATTGGGATTGCCACATCAATAATTAAACAGGTCTTCTCATGTCCATTTTTTAATACAATATCTGGTTTATTAGCGAGGACTGTCCTATCTGTTTGGATCTGCTCATTGTAAAGGATGGTAACCTGGTCGTGGATGACAACTTGAGCTGGCTTATGCATATACCATTTGTCTTCAACCGGAATTCCAAAATGTTTACATATATCCCAGTGAAGATATGTGCACACGCGATCATGCCTTTGAATGTATTCGCGCTTCGCTAGTACAGGACAACCGGATGCTATATGGTTTATTGTCTCAGCGAAGGATTTGCATAGTCTGCACATTTCGTCGGTGCCTGTCTTAAGAATACGCCGGTCATAATACTTGGTTCTCAGTGCTTGGTCTTGTGCCGCAACTATAAAAGCTTCTGTTTCCCCCTTGAGATCAGATCGAGTCAACCATCCAAATGTTATATCTCTATCAACTTGAGGGGATTTCATTTTATTCGGATATTGGCCATGCATGATTTTTCCTTCCCAGATGGATTTTATGCCAAGCTGCAATCCTTCTTTTACTTTCCTCCTGATCTTCTTTACTTCCTGTACTAGTGGCAACGATGGATTTCCTTCGGGGAGTATCAATTGCATTTTCTCTAGAAACTTGTCGGACAGCTTGATTAAGGACATTGTCTTGGGTTTGTTCAATTCATATTCTTTCACCATACATACATATTTATCTAAAGTATTTGCTTGTAGATAATGGGACAAACCAATTACAGCTACTTGATATGCTGATTCCAATTGCATGAGACCTCTTCCTCCACATTTCCTCGGCATATACAATCTTTCCACGTCTGCCTTAGGATGGTGCATCCCATGCATTGTCAAGATCTTCCTGGTTTTCCGATCAATTTGCTTCATGTCTTCAAGCCGCCAATCCACGATGCCAAAACTGTATTGCATTACCGGAACTGCCAACTGCCCAATTGCTAATATCTTGTTCCTACCTGTCAGTTCGCTTCTTAAAACAAGACGTAATCTCCGCTTGTACTCTTTTGTAATTTTTTCTTTTAACAAAGCATGATGTATTCCATCTCCTTCTTCTACTCCTAAATATTTATAAGTCATCCCTTCCTCCAAACTCTGTATTTCTGAACTGTCATCAAGAACAACATTCTCCTTTTGTACCATTCGTCCAGAAGTAAAAGATAGTTTGGCACATTTATCTAAGCCAAATGTCATTCCAATATCATCGCTGAATAGCTTTACTGTCCATAGCAATCCTTCCAACTCGTTGTCATTCTTCGCGAAAAGTTTTAGGTCATCCATGTAGCACAAGTGAGAGACTTTTTGTCCTTTCTGTTTCAAACTATATCCAGATCCGGACGAATTGAGTTCATCTGACAGTGGGAAGAGACTCATACAGAACAGTAAAGGTGAAAGGGAATCTCCTTGGAAAATTCCTCTTCGGATGTTCACCTCTCCAGACATTAGTGTTCCTGTCCCGCAGTTCAGATGCATTTTGGTCCTCCACTGTTTCATTATACTACTGCAAAAATTTACAATACTTGGATTCACTCGATATAAATTCAGCACTTGTATAATCCAACTATGTGGAACGCTATCGAAGGCTTTTTTGTAGTCTATCCAAGCTATTCTGAGACTCTTTTTTTTCTTCTTGCAATCTTCCATGATAGTCTTACTGAGGAGAAGATGGTCCTTGCAACCATACGAGCCTTTGCTGCAACCTTTCTGTTCAAGTGGCATTAGGTGGTTAGTTTCGAGGAAATCATAAATTCTGTTTGCAACAATGGATGTGAAGTTTTTATATATTGTAGGTAAACAAGTAATAGGTCTGTAATTCTTTGGGAGGTGGGTATCACTATTCTTTGGTAACAAATGTGTTATACCATTAGTTAACCATGCTGGGCGGTCTCGGGATGACAAAGTAATTGATTGTAACAATATGCGAATTTTCCATGAAGAGAAGTAAATTTTTTAATCCAGAAATTATGGATTCCATCACACCCTGGAGACTTCCAGTTATTAATCTTGCGAAAGGAATCTGTAACTTCCTTCTCAGAAATATCCAACAAATTCATTTCGGGGACGCTTTTCAATCTGTCTTGACATCTCTTAATCCACTCAGCATCAGCGTTATGGTGTATTTCCTGCTCCCAAATACCTTTCCAGAAAGCTTCCATATCTTCCTTGGTGGGAATTCTCGTCACCTTTACTTGATCCTTACCGAGTTCTCTGTAGAATCTCTTCCCATCTTCAGCAAACTGTTTGTTCTGACGGAATTGTAAGATACGTTTTTCGTATCTCCTTAATCTTTGTGCTTTTGCTTGAACCTTCTGCTTAAGTAGTTCTTCAATGCGATTAGCATCATCACTGGACTGTATCCCATGTTTCACAAACAGTTTATCTCTCTTCAATAGAAGTTTAATTGAAGGCATTTTGGTGATTCTAATTTCGCGAAGAACTGATATATCTCCCCTCCAATCATTTATCTGCTTCTTTATTCTAATTTTCCATTGTGGCTCACCGTGTTCACTGTTATACTTAGTGCCGTTAAAGGGTTGTGCTCTTGTTCGTTTGGTCTTGTCTGACATTTCAATAACTACTTGGGCTGACGCATATACCAAATTATTCAGGTCCGTCAATGAGAGAGTATTTTCTTCAGCAATAACAGCCAGTACCGCTTGAACTGATTGTATAATAGCCTTAGTCTTAACATTGATATTGACTTTGGATAACCTGTGCCTGTTTTCAATATCAGTTAATGCCCATTTACACCTTATCCTCTCTAAAAGGTCAACGTCAACATGCACATCATTACTAGAATATAAATTTTCTTCGTGGTCAATATCATAAGAATTTGGGGTTGTAATTTCATTCTCGTCACCAATTGGATTGCTCGGACATTCTGGCATAGCCTGCATCTGTTCTGTGTTCTCTGCTTCATTATCAGGAAAATCAATAGCAATTTCCTGCATAACCGATTTCTTGATGAATTCTAGTTCACTCTGGGTTAACTTATTGGTCTTCATTATGTATCTGCGCTGTGTTGCTAATTTATTGGAATTCATACACGGTCTATTCAACGGATTGCGTTGCCTCCATATTTGAAAAGTTCTCTGTGAAATTCCCGACAAGTACTTCTCAGTTGTGTATAAATAACACCACATTAGTTCCCTGTATTCCTCTTGATTCCACCTCTGTCTTGTTCTCATATTTGCAATATTTTCTTCGGTTGCCGCAACTGTGTTTGTTGGTGGTAATGGTGGGCTATGAGATGAAGGGCTGCTTTGAATTGCTTCATTGCAGGAACCTTGATTCATATCTAGCATACAAGAGGCAGAGTTTCTTCTCCCAGTGGCCATGTCCATAGACAATTTTTTACAGTATGATAAAATCCGATTCCACACATCCAAATCAAACTTCACTTCACTTGAATTTTTCTCAAAAGAGGGTTTTCAATGAAACAAATAGATTTAAAATAGAGAGGGATGCTTACTGTATTATCCAGCTCACTTTCAAATATCTTCTCTTCCGTAATATGCAGTATCAAAGAAGATCTTGAAGAGCTGATGTGTTAAAAAAAAACGTGCCAACCACAGCCACTAGAATTCCACAGCCACTAGAATTCCCACAGCCACTAGAATTCCCACAGCCACTA
This sequence comes from Leuctra nigra, assembly GCA_934045905.1. NCBI lineage: Eukaryota > Metazoa > Arthropoda > Insecta > Plecoptera > Leuctridae > Leuctra > Leuctra nigra. Next base: position 126,203 of record OW203762.1, on the reverse strand, counting down.
GAATTCCCACAGCCACTAGAATTATTATTATTATTATTATTATTATTATTATTATTTGATGTTTATTCTTTAAGAATTCTCGGAATTGATCCGGCGCTCTCGGCGGGGAAATTCATCCCAAGCCTTTTAATTTAGTTACTGATTCAGGAATTTTCTCGTCAGATGACAGGTTTGAAACAAAACAGCTTTCTGCATAATTGGTATGTATCTCTCCGAAATATGTATTTTTAGTAAGTTAGTTAATAGAGACTTTGGTACAACGCCTGTTGCTGACATAACTATAGGTACGACCAATATTGATTTCTGTTGCCAAATTCGCTTCACCTCAATTGCCAAATTCTGATACTTCTGGATTTTATGCGCTTCAGTCTTGGCATATTAACCGTTAATGGAATGTCAACATCCACGAAAACAGTGAGCTTACGAATTTTATCAACGATGATAATATCTGGTCTATTGAAGTCGACCGTTTTGTCTGTAAGAACAGGTTTGTCCCAGTAAATGATGTATCCTTCATTTTCAACTACAGGTGGCGGCTGATACTTGTAGTATGGTGTAAACTGCTTAAGCAAACCGTATTTCTCGCTGAGCCTCTGGTGAATGATCTTCGCAACCTGATTGTGGCGGCACATGTATTCCGTAGGTGCAAGCGTAGGACACCCAGCAATGATATGATCAATAGTTTCACTTGCTTGACGACATTTGCGGCACGTATCATCTACTGAGTTCTTCAATATGTACTTTCTATAGTTGTTCGTTACTATTACTTGTTCCTGGATGGCGACAATAAACCCTTTTGTCTCGGAAAAGAGGTCTCCACGCTGGAGCCATGCACACGATCTTACTTGATCAATGTGATCCATTCCTAAACGAGTGGGATATCTACCATGCAGCTGCTTAGCTTTCCACGATTGCAACCTATCATTCACCTCCTCGCAGTGCGCATTGATTGTTGTGCTCAGTAAGTTAAGTGCAGACAGACCTTTATCAGCTGCAACTACATGCCCATGGATTACCAATTCCGACTCCCGAAAGTACTTGCGCAACTTCTTTACCTGATTGGTGCACAGTGAATGGATGTTTAAAACTCCACGACCGCCTTGAGCTCGAGGCAAGTATACTCTTTCCACAGCAGCTCGCGGATGATGGCTCCTGAACTTTGTCATGACTGTTCTCGTCTTGGTATCCAGGGCATGAAGGTCATTGTCGGACCACTTGACAATTCCGAACGAGTTGGTTAGAACCGGCACTGCCCACATGTTTATTGCGCGGATCTTGTTACGTCCATGGAGCTCTGTATTAATAACTTTAACCAAGCGCCTCACATACTCGTCCTGGAACTGCTTCTTAAGTGACGCATGGTTGATCTGTGAATTCTGCTTAATGCCCAAATACTTGTTTGTTTGGTCATTCACTAATGCAGTGATCAACTCTCCGCTCTCCAGCTCCATTCCCTCTGCCGGTTGAAATTTGCCTTTCTTTATGTGTATAACAGCGCACTTGTCCAACCCGAACTGCATCCTAATGTCTGAGCTGAACTGATTGGTAGTATTGAGCTGAGAACACAGACCATCTGCGTTGAATGCGAAAAGCTTCAAATCATCAACGTAAAAGAGACCCATAAAAAACACTCTGTGTAAAAATTCCAGCCAAGTCTCTTCAACTATAAAAATATAGAAGAAATCTAAAAATTCAGCACTGAAAAGTAGTGATATCAAAAAATGGGCCAAGTCAAAACGTAATTTTAAAAACCAAAATATACTTGGCGCATCGTGCATATAGATAGTTTAGAAGTGAAGGCCAGATGTGTAATACATAAAATCTACCTACCCTATAATGCCGTAAAAAACGATGCGCCAAGTATATATTGGTTTTTAAAATAAAGTTTTGACTTGGCCCATTTTTTGATATCACTACTTTTCAGTGCTGAATTTTTACATTTCTTCTATTTTTTTATAGTTGAAGAGACTTGGCTAGAATTTTTACACGGAGTGTTTTTTATGAGGATATCACTCATTTTTTTAGTTTATTTACACAACTTGTAAGACATAGTAGAGCAACAATGAGAATGACCAATTCCTTTAAAAAAATATGCCATTTACGAATTGGTTACTAAGAAAAATGTTGTTTGGTTCTAAGTATAAGCTTAAAATGATATTCCATGAAGAATAGCGAAAGCTTTGTTCCAATCGGTCCAGCCGTTTTCGAGCAATGGCATCATTTCCGGTTTTCAAAATGGCGGCTGAAATAACTGCCACCTAGAATTTATTTCTATAAATGTTATGTATCATTATATGCCTTCTGAATAGATATTTATAGGGTTTTATATAAAGGGGAAATAAATTGAGGCAGATTTCGCAAAAATATGACGTCATTTCCGGTTTTAGTAATTAGAAAACTTAAGTTTCACTATTGCTATTTCATATGGAGGGCCGTCTGAACCGTTTGGTGCTAGTTTTATTCCGATCGGCTTAGCCATTTTCGAGATATGACGTCACTTCCGGTTTCAAAATGGCGGATTCCGGTTGGTTTTATAAAAAGGCACCTCAGACGCCAAAAGTGCATATGTGGTAAAAATTTCAGATCAATCGGTTAAGCCGTTTGGGCTGTGGCCCTGTCAATAGGGTTCCCTGATATCATCATCATTATCAGAATCAGAAAGCGGTGTAATTTCACTGTTTTCACGGCCCTCTAACTCGCAAATGGAACAACCTATTGTTTCCAAAATTGTTATATGGTGTCAGGTGGGCCATAGCTCGAAATTAAGATATTTCGCAACAATGTGAGATTTCCCAATTTTGAGATCCAGTAGGCCGAAAATGCCACTTTGATGCTTACAGTAAAAGTGTTTGGTCTGCTCCTCAGTTTATTATGCATTTACGGTATGTTGAGTGACTGTGAATGTACGGTACGACTTGGCTGGGTGGAGCGACCGCTCCACTAGATGACTCACTGCAGACGAAGAGCTACGATTCAGTGACAAACAAAACCAGGGTGGACTCAACGAATCTCCTTGAAATATACCTCTGCGTATGTGAACATTATCCACATACACATTTTGGAGATTAATAGTTGTTCGCCAAGTCCCCATGATTTCTGAAAGAAATGCTTTCACATCTGGATGAACTTTGTATATATCCAACACTTTAAGAAGCCAAGAGTGAGGAACAGAGTCGAACGCCTTTCTGTAGTCAATATCCTCATAAAAAACACTCCGTGTAAAAATACCAGCCAAGTCTCTTCAACTAAAAAAAAATAGAAGATATCTAAATATTCAGCACTAAAAAGGAGTGATATCAAAAAATGGCCAAGTCAAAATTTTTCAAAAAATACTTGACGCATCGTTCTATAAATAGTATAGAAGTAGGCCGGAAATCAATCATCTATACATGAAATATATCTCTAATCTCCTACGAAACGATGCGCCAAGTATTTTTTGAAAAATTTTGACTTGGCCATTTTTTGATATCACTCCTTTTTAGTGCTGAATTTTTAGATATCATCTATTTTTTTTTAGTTGAAGAGACTTGGCTGGTATTTTTACACGGTGTGTTTTTTATGGGGATATCACTCCTTTTTTCAGTTTATTCTTTGTCACCAATGACTATAATTCCTTTAAAAAAATACGCATTTGTGGTTTGGTTGCTAAGAAGAATTGTGTTTGGTGCTAAATGTACGCTTAAAATTATATTCCATGATGAATTGCGAAAGCATCGTTCCAATCGGTCCAGCCGTTCTCGAGTTATCACATCACTTCCGGTTTTCAAAATGGCGGCTGACATCACTGCCACCCAAAATTTGTATCTATAAACGTTATGTAACATTATAAGCCTTCTGAATATGTAGTTATTGTTATGAGAGATGATTTTAGTCAGATTTGGCATTTTTATAGCATCATTTCCGGTTTTCGTAATAGTGCATTCTTATTTCGACTATTGATATTTCATATAGATGACCGTCTGAATAGATTGGCGCAAATTTCTTTCCGATCGGTTCAGCCGTTTCTGAGATATGACGTCACTTCCGGTTTCAAAATGGCGGCACAAAACCAGTTATAGCAAAAGGCACCTCAGACGCTAAAAGTGCACATGTGGTAAAAATTTCAGATTGATCGGTTTACCCGTTTAGGCTGTGGCCCTGTCAATAGGGTTTCCTGATATCATCATCATCATCATAAAAAGTAAATAAAAGTAAAAATGTCTTTATTTGATACGGCGAGATTAAGCACAGACGGCTTTTCTTCCACCTAACCGTTTACATGCTAGACACATACAGTCATTGACACTTTCAGTTTCTAATATTCTAACTATAGTTAGCAAGAAGATTGAGTCAATATTTATATTTAAATATATAACTATTTTAGCCTTATGACTAATTAAAATATAATATATCTAAAAATAAGAAGTATGACAAGATGCAAATTATGGCAGAAACTTTTCAGAACTTTCAAAATTATTATTTTACCCGTATTAATAAATAATCTTTGAAATCCAATTGACGTTGCTAAATAAAGCAAGGTAAGATTATCATAAAACTAAAAACTAATATAATACTAAACTAGTCAATTACTTCAAGAATCAAGTATCCTAAGAATGTTAAAATATATGTAATTAAAACAATTTACTATAAACGGTTCATATATGGAATATAAAGTTGTAAACATACTTATTTGTAACAATGTAAACATTACTTATTAAGTTGGTTCTTTAGTTCTTTCTGGAAACCCTTAGTAGTAAGTAGACCAATCTCTATCAGTTCTTTGGAGAGACTATTGTATACCTTAGTTGCATTATATGTGAATGATCGTTTGAACATGGTACTGGAGTGCTTTGGAATGCTGAGCTGATGTTTACCTCGAGTATTTATGGAGTGCGTCTCCTTTCTAAAATTTAATTTTTCACGAAGATATGCTGGTTGACCCTCTTTAAATACCTTCATTATTAGTGTCGCAAAATGCAGTTTTCTCCTGTTAGCCATATTTAGCCATTTCATTTCAGAATATTTGATATTTATGTGATTCCGAGTTTTTGTTATTTCGTTGAATTTCCTCATATTTAGAATATACCGCAAGCACGAGTTTTGAGCAATTTGAATCCGACTTATACTGTGACCGTCGAGGGAAGATCCGTATACAGCATCTGCATAATCAAATTTCGATAATATCAATGATTCAACAAGCAGAAGTTTGACCCTTTTGGTAAGAAATTTACGTGAATGGTAAAGATGCCTCAGTTTGGCGTAGCAGGACTGAATCATTTGGGAGACATGCTTTTTAAAGCGTAGTTGGCTGTCAAGATGTACGCCCAGGTTTTTAGCCACATCAACTACAGGTAGCACTTCTCCTCCTAACATACAATCAACATTCTGTTCAGCAATACAGCTTAGTTTACCGGCATTTCCAAAGTGAATAACCATGGATTTTGTTGGATTTAAGAGCAGTGCATGTTTCTATGATGTCTCTTCGAGGGCTTTTAAATCAATATTGATTTTATCTATGGATTCTGCTAAGCTAGCTAACTTGTATGAAGAGTAGAGCTGTGTATTATCAGCGTAGTTGTGCATTCTACAAAATGTAATCGGGGTAGCTAGATCAGATATATAAAATGAGAACATTAGTGGTCCTAATATGGAGCCCTGTGGCACTCCTGCATGTATTGTTTGTACGTCTGATGTTTGATTCCCTAAACAAACTCTTTGCGTTCTATTTGTAATATAGGACCGCATAAGATTAACTGATTTAGCATCGATACCGAAATGAGACAATTTTGCAATTAGAAGTTCATGATTTAGCGAGTCAAAAGCTTTAGAATAATCAAGGAGGACCATTGTAGTGATCATACCTTCGTCTGTTGCTTTTATGATGTCATCAGTGATGTTCACCAGCGCTGTGGTGGTACTAAACTTCTCTCGAAACCCTGACTAATGTTTGGGGATTATGTTATAGGTGTGGAAATGTGTATTTAGTTGTGAGTGGATGGCTTTTTCTGCTATTTTAGATATGACTGGAAGTAAACTGATTGGTCTAAGATCTTTAAACTGTGTAGGATGGGCAACTTTTGGTAGAGGTCTCACAATGGCAGATTTCCAGACTTGAGGAAAGTAACCTCGAGTTAGACATGCATTAATAATATGGGTCAGTGATGCTATACAATATGGCATACACAAAGTGAGCATTTGCATTGACAGTCCATCTACACCGATAGCATTTGACTTTATACTTTTGAAATAACTGAAGACTTTATTGAACGGAATTTCCTCGAAGCACAGTTGATTTACAATCTCTGGAGCTTTATTGTTTATATAGTGGTCAATCAACCTCTGATCTGCAGCATTACTAACAGCATTCAAATAATAATTGTTAATTGCATTAACGTCCGAGAGATTGTTTGGTATATGTACATTGGCGCGTTTGTTATGCACATTTAGATCCTGTAGTTTTCGCCATATATCTATTGGTTTATTATTTTTTGCAATATCAGACTCAAGATATGCCCGCTTTTCTTTTCGGACAACATTAGTAACAATATTTCTTAATGAGCGATAATAGTCCCAACTGACAGGTGTCCGATTTTTTCTCCAGCTTGTGTATGCCCTGTCTCTTAATTTCATCATTTCCTTAACATTGTACGTTAACCAGGGAGCTTTTGCTTTCGAGACACGCACTGTTTTCACAGGAGCGTGCATATCTATCAAAGACAGTATGTTTTTAGTTAAATGTTCCACTTTCAAATCAATATCGTCTATATTTTGAACTTCATCCCAATCCACTGCTTCCGCATCTTTCTTAAATGTCTGAGCATCTATTTTATTTATTTCCCGTTTTGACAGACATTTCTGTCGCGATTTTTCTACTTTGTAGCGAATCGTGCATCTAGTAATATGATGGTCAGATATCCCACATGCAGGGACAACCCCTACGTTGGAAATTAGTTTAGGGCTGCTTACAAATATGAGGTCAATTAGGGTGCTGCTGTGTTTTGATAAGCGTGTTGGTTCAGTTATTATTTGAGACAATGAATGGGTTGTTAGAAAATCAGTAAGACATTTCGCTGCAGACGTCGTTGGTTGTAACAAATCAATGTTTAGGTCACCTACACAAATTATTTCATCACTCTCCAACATAACAGAGCTGACTGATGAATCTAAGTCTTGTATTGCATCTTTATAGCTAGTTAATGGCGGTTTATAGAGTATCCCGACAGCAACGTTACTAGTTTTAAGCTTGACTTTAATCCATAACTCTTCTAGATGTGTATGTTTATTATTTGTAGCATTGTCCGGGATATTGACTTGTTTGCAAATTATACTATTTCGAGTGTATACACCAACCCCACCTCCACGTCCATTGCGATCACATCTCCAAAAAGTGTAACCAGGTATACTGACATATACAGATTCCATATCCGTATCTAACCAAGTTTCTGTTACAGCCATTATATCAATGTTGTTGTCAATTGTATATAGCTTTAACTCATCCATGCTAGGGCGCAATGATCTTACATTAAGATGCGCAACTTTTAAGTAATGTTTACCTTCTTTCCTATTTAACATAATTCTTGAAGTTTAGAAACTAACTTAACTTAAACTATAAACTGATAATAATAGTAGGCAATAATAACGTATAATAGGCACCTAAATATAATTAAAATACTAAGTTAAGATTATAATTGTGAATTGAAGATCCACACAATGTTGTGTTTCTGTCTAATAGCTGGCCATATTATAGCCATTTTATATGCTGTGTCCTAAACTATGATGAAGAAGTTAATTCATTGACTCATTTGAAATTTATACTTTGGTATGTCATTGGAAACATGGCACCCGAGAAAAGTGTTGTTGTCATTCTAATTTGTATTAGAAGGAAATGCCTTTTGACTTAATCATTAATAACTATTGCCTCACACTGTGTAAATCCACGAAGTTCCTCAAGATCACTTCCGCACTTGACGTAATGTCTGCGAATAGTTTTCTCACTTCCTGTTTTCACAACAATGTTACCATCTTTGGTCCACACATTTTTGATCGTAAAGATTTCGATTGCTTTGTTAAGGATCGCCAGCCGCCCTGCAGTCAAGTCCTCGCGGATCGTAACTCCCGATCCCTTCATATACTTCTTGTTGTTGAACAATGCTGCTCTCTTGCGGTAGGAGCAGAACTTTACAATTATAGGCCGAGCTGGCTTCTCATCAGCTGTGCCCTCACCCTTAGACCACCCCACGCGATGGCTCCGGTCAATGTCCCCCAGGGTGAGGGCGACGCCGGCGGTCGCCGCTACCTTTCAGAATCAGAATCAGAAAGTGGTGTAAATTCACGTTTTTCACGGCCCTCTAGCTCGCAAATGACATAACCTGTTGTTCCCAAATTTTGTAATGGGGGGTGGGGTGGGCCATAGCTCGAAATTAAGGTATTTCGCAACAATGTGAGATTTTCGAATTTTAAGATCCAGTAGGCCGAAAATGCTATGTTGTTGCTTACAGTAAAAGTGTTTGGTCTGCTCCTTAATTTATTAGGCAGTAACGGTATGTTGAGTGACTGTGAGGGTATAGTACGACTTGGCTGGGTGGAGCGACCGCTCCACTAGATAGGCCACGGACAAATTCTTCTTGTTTACCTGGGCTTGTTTCAGTATAACAGCATCTATGGTGAGCTGGTCTTTACATCCATAAGTACCGGGAGAACACCCTGTCTGCTCCCATGCTAGAATGCGGTTTTCATGCAAGTGCTTATTCATCTTTATCGAGACGATGGATGTTAAAAACTTATAGACGGTAAAGCAAGTGATCGGTCTGTAATTACTTGATAATGCTCTATTCCCTGACTTGAATAACAGCGAAGTAATCCCCTTAGTGAAGAACGTTGGCGTGCACGAGGGATTATTAAGAAACTCATTGAAGAATAGTGCCAGCTTAGTATACACAGAAGGTAGCCTCTTCTACCAGAAATTCTGGATGCAATCATTCCCAGGAGACTTCCAATTGCTGGAGTTCTTAATTACATGACAGATATCTGCTTCAGTCACAACTACCCTATCCATCGGTCTTACACCTTCTGCCTCATCCTCCACTGCTTGAATCCATTTTGCGCCAATATTGTGCTCCACTGGATTGGACCAGATCCCACTCCAGTAATCTCGTATCTCGGCCTTCTTAGGAACGGCCTGACACAAGTCAGGATCTGAACTTCTCTGAAGTGATCTGTAGAAAAGCTTTTAATTCCTCTGAAAAGACAATTCTGTGTCTTTCTCTTCGTAGTTGCGTGATAACGACTCAACCGAGCACCAGCGAACTTCAGCTTCTGCTTAAGTGTGTCAACGAGATCAGCTACTTTCACATGGAAATCTGGATCCCTCATGCTAATCTTATATTGCTTGAGAAATACCGACGACCATTCTCGAAGGTTTCTATTTCCCACATTCTGAAGAAACGCTGATAATTTACCAATGCTCTTTCTTAACTTCGTAATCTTATCTTTAAGCCGTGTCATCTACTTGGGTTCCACCTTTTTCTTGGCAGGTTGAAACCCACGCCGCTCCAACAGCTTAAATCCGGCAATCTCAATTACTGTAACCGCTGCACAATACACTGCTAGGTGCAATTGAATAAAGTCATCCTTGTCAGATACATACTCACTAACGACTTGGTTAAGAAATCGCAATGATTGACTGATCTTCTTGTTCGTGTTAACTCTTGGAATTGCAGGTCTTGAAGCAGGATCCAACAGTTCAAAGATCGAGACACATTCCATGAATTTCTTTCTAACATCAGTTTGCAGTGCAACTTCGTCGTTCCCGACGGGGTCCTCGGTAAGTCCTGCGATGTTCAGACAGACGTCAGCCATGTCAACGTGATCCCCATCTTCGGCTTCTGAGTCCGCATTGTTCAATTGCTGGTAGGACAACTCAGATCCAACAACCCTCTTTATCTCAGCTAATTCTTCGTCCGTGAGGTAATGCTTCTTCAAGATCACACTTCTCCTATCAACCAAATTCTGCTCGGAAAGTTGTAGATCGGGATACTTCGCCGAAAAATGTGTGTGCAATCTTTGCCTCCAACTTGTCATAGGCTCATCCTGACAGTTGTTAACTCTATAAAACGAGCGTATTACGTCTTGGTTCATTATTTTGGACCATTTGATACGTTTTTGGCTCTCCTTCCTGCCCGTACCTCGTTGGGCGGCAACCCGTATTGAGGCTCCAAGAACCTCTGGCTGCAAGCCCTCACCGCTCAACTGAGCGTTCGGTGAGGAAGGATTCTCGATGTTCGCAACGATAGCCCTACTGCAGTCCTGCTCGTTACCAACAGGTTTTCCACAGGGCGTCTGAAGCTCACTTTTCGAACCAGAACCACCGCCTGATTCTGGAACGCGTCCCTTGTTTCCTTTATTTTCATTCTCAGTTACATAATTGGCTACTACTAATCTCATTGCGGGCATAATTGCAAACGCAATGGATTTTACAAGTGTATTGTGTTTAACTCATTATATTTCTAATTATTCTACATGTTTCTAATACTACTGATTTTTGAATGACTTCTATTATCTTCCATGGAACTGCCAGTCTTTTCATGTATCCTTCTTGCTCTTTATGCACCAATCCATTGACAGTCACGACAATTGGGAAAATAACAATTTGCTTCAATCTCCACATTGTTTTCATTTCTGCAGCAAGTTCTTGATATTTTGTTATCTCCGTCATAAACGCTTGGTTAATATTATGATCATTGGGGTGCGTAACGTCGATTAAATGAGCTGTACGCGTTTCCTTGTAGACGATGATGATGTCGGGACAGTTGTGTGCAATCGTTATACAGTTAAATACAGTTTGATCTTGTCGTTTTCAAGAATAGGCTCTGGTTTATATTGATAAAATCGACTCTCATCCAAAAGTAATCCATTATTTATAGCCAAATATTGATGAATAATATTACACGATAGATTATGCCTGTGCAGATATTCAGTGTTTGCAATCTTTGAGCATCCTGATGTAAGATGTTGAATAGCCTCTGAATGTGCTTGACATAAACGACATTCGTCACTAAGAATACTCAATTTCTGAATATACTTTTGGTGGTTCCTGGTTGCTCTCACTTCATCCTGTATGGCTATAATGAACCCTTCGGTTTCACCATACAGTGCTCCATTTCGCAACCACTTCACAGACACTACTGGATCAGCCATTTCCAACGCTTTGGCAAATCTACCATGTAATGTTTTTCCTTTCCATCTTGAAATAAGGTCTTGTCGATCTACTTGGGATATTATCAATTCATTATCAGATAAGTTCAGAGGAGAAAGTTTGACATCCGCCTGTACAATAGCTCTGTGTAGTGGTGACACTTCTTGTTTCATGTAGAAATACTTCCGTAGGTTCATTACCTGACTTGCATAGTTCTTCTTCATATGCATTAGTCCTCTACCGCCTTCTTCTCGTGGAAGATAAAGCCTCTCCATTGCTGCCTTATAGGATGGTGACATCTGTACGCTGTTAGTTTCACTCTTATCTGGCGATCAAGATTTTCAATCTTTGTTTTACTCCAATGTACAACACCAAAGGTGTATAGTATTAGAGGAATACACCAACCATTTATAGCAATTATTTTATTCTTCCCACTGAGACCTGAGTTCAGTATTTTATTAATTATATCATTGAACTTCATCTTCATGTCTGCCTTCTCTTGTGATGTTTCATTGAGAAAAGCTTGCTTGATACCGAGATACTTGTAAGTTCCATCATTTTCTAATCCCGGGATTTCACTTTCAGCCGGGTCCAGTTCAAGTTTCATATTGACACATTTTTCTATTTTCCCTCGCTTCACGTGCAGTACCGCGCATTTACTCAAACTAAACTTCATTTGAATGACACCACTAAACAGTGCAGTTGTTTCCAGCAATGAAGACATCTCTTTCTCATTCTTAGCGTATAACTTGATATCATCTATGTACATTAAGTGAGAGAGACTCGTGTTCTTGTTGATCTTGTAGCCTAGTCCATTAGAATTGAGCAAATTACTGAGTGGGCTAAGCAAAACCACAATGCACTAAGCGTGTCTCCCTGGAATATAGGTACCTCTCCTGATACTTATGTCTTCAGACGAAATCATACTATCAGCCTGAGATAAACTTAAAGATGTTTTCCAATTTTGCATACAAAATTATAGTAGCTTGATCACTCCCTTATCAATTTTGTAAAGGTCTAACACTTCTAACAGCCATGAATGCGGTACTGAGTCATAAGCTTTTTCGTAGTCAATCAATGCTACAGAAATGTTTCGACTTTTCTTGTGAGCTTGCTTGGTAATTGTCGTGTCTATTATCAACTGTTCCTTGCATCCTTGCCCACCCTTTCTGCAGCCTTTCTGTTCTTCTGCTTAAATGTTATTTTCTGTTAAATAACTATTTATTTTGTCTGCTACAATCGATGTTAACAATTTATATAAAGTGCAGAGACATGTAATAGGCCAATAGTTCTTCAGGTCGTCTGTTTTGTCTGATTTGGGTTTAAGATACGTCACACCCTTCAGTAGGAAATCTTGGACAATTTGTGGTTCTTGAAGAGCTTTTGATATTAATAACGAAATGAACGGATGTAAAGATGTGAGGTATTTCCACCAATAATTATGAATGTTATCTATTCCCGGAGATTTCCAATTATTCATCTTCCGTACTACCTATTGAACGTCAGACACTGTTATTTGTACTTCATCCATTGAATTAAAGGTGGCATTATGTAGTCTCTCGTCATGTATCCACTCACTTTCAGCGTTGTGGAATTTCGGCACTGACCACATATTCTTCCAGTAGTCAACCAATTCACTCTCCAATGGTAACTTTCCTGGTTTCTCAGGAACTTGATATACCAACTTTTCGTAAAATTGCTTTTGGTTGGAATTGAATAATTCGTTGTCTAGTTTTCTCTTCAAACATTTGTTGTATCAAGACAATCTCTTACCGTTTGCAGCTACGTTTTGTTTCAAGTTGTCTATAAGTACAACCAACAATACTCTTACTGTTACATGCATGCAACTGTAAATTATACTTTTGCAACAAACATAAATGTCTCTTCTTATTATTCTGAGGTGTCACATAATCACTATTCTTCCAATTTATTAATCTCGTGAGATCACTACGCCATATAGCAATTTTCTTCTCCAATCTCTTCTTCCATTCTGGATTCTCATGACTTACTTTGTGTTTTCCTGGCTTTGCTCTAGGAAATCTCACATTTAGTCGACGGGCAACGGTAGTAGCAGCACAATACGCAATAAGATTAAGTTGATCAAATGTAGCTATTGCAACAAACTTCTTAGCAAGAAATTTGTTCATTTGTTCTACTATTCTTTTAGTTGCAAAATTGTACTTTAACTTTGGGAGTCTCGGTCTGGCGAACTCAGCAGTATCTTGGAATTCTTGCATTATTCTCCCAAACTCCTCTCCAAACTTATCGTCATCAATTGCATCTTCGAGATTAGCACTGTCAGTGTCAGGTGTAGCCTCAACCCTGCGCTCGCCTGACATTCGAATTTCTGCTTGTTCTTGGTCCTCTTCACCATGACCAACGTTATCCTCTTCATCATGACTAACATTAGCGTCCAGTCTCATTTCAGCACCATGGTCTGCTAGCTGCAATTCAGCTCGTACAACACCTCGTACATATTGCAGCTCTGCAGTTGTAAGAAATTTACCCTTCTTGATCTGTCTGGCTTGATCACATATTCGCTGAGTTGTTATTTTAGTTCCTGGATAGATATTAGACCATTCTTCTAGGATTGTTGCTCTATATCCTGATAATTGAGTTTCACACATGCTAGCTCTATAATACGCCTTCATTACATTTATGTTGTTTTCTTTGGTCCAGCGCATTCGCTTGTTCATTCTGCCGGGAGGATTCTCAACACTAAGTGGTGATAATCCTAAACCATTAGATGTTAGAGCTTCACTTGGTTCTTGTTGGTCTTGAGTTGTTTGACCATTTTGATGACTTTGTCTCGTCAACGAAAGACACATGGCACCTCTTGCAGGCATACTGAGAAAAGTATATTCGGTTGTATCTATACACCGTGATTTGAGACCTTGATTCAAAGTATCTCTTTGGCTCTCCTCATTGAATTTTAAGTTGATTTTGGTAGGCTGTGGTTCTCCTAGTATCTTATGTTTTCCTCTAAATTTACTTCAAAGATGTAAAAATAAAATTCTTGGTAAGTGTTTTCAATACTCCAGAATAAATATTAAGATGTAATTATTATTTAAATCGCTATATAAATCCTTGGTACTCACATAGATACCACTCAGAGGTCAGTTTCCTTCAAAATACAGGTAAAATACAATTAAAAATGTTGAGCTCAAAATCCAATGACTTCCCTCACGCCATTTTTTTTTTTATTTTTTATTATTTTAATTATTATTAATTATTATTATTATTATCAATAATAAATTATTAATAATAATTAATAAAAAATTCATAATAATGAGTGTTTATCATTATTATTATTATTATTTATTGTAAATTTTCTTGCCAAAGCAAGATGGCCAGTGTAGGGTAACAACAGTGTCCCCTCTTTAGCCTATACACAATGCGCCAAGTGTATTTTGGTTTTACAAATTAAGTTTTGACTTGGCCCAATTTTTTATATCACTACTTTTCAGTGCTGAATTTTAAGATTTCTTCTATTTTTTTTCTAGTTGAAGAGACTTGGCTGGTATTTTTACACGGAGTGTTTTTTATGGTATACCTATACAGGGATAGATAACTTCGCGTTTCATTTGAACTACCCGGTTCACCTTAGCCTTCTAAACATTTCTATACATTCGTTTTCATGCAGTTTTCATGCATGCAGAAAAAGTAATACTAGGTAAGCGCTCAGTGTAACGCGTTGATGAGCGAGCACAGAACATGCAACATCCCGAGTCACCAGAAACAACACGGCACCAGACGATTTTCTCTGCAACTTTCCAATCTCCATAAGATAAAAACTCTGGATGAATATCAGATCCATTGTGTCGTGAATTTCCTACATACTTTTTCCAGCTTTTGACAACCCATACTAAACTCGTAAAATATCAATTAATACTTGACTGGTTGGGCTTACAATGTGTACAATTTTAGATTATGTTGGTCTTGATCACCATGCAAAACATTTTGATTGTCGACCAATCAGAAGATATTATTTAAACTACCAATTGGATGATTCGGCCTTCGTACTGCATCCGATTTGATATGCGCTAGTTTTATTGTAAATTGTGGACTGATTGGCTGCTCTACAGGCCTAGAAGGCAGGGATGAAAATGTAATAAATATTTTACAAATATGTCAAGATTATGGAATAAAATGTCCCTACATGAAAAAAAACTTTTGAAAATAACGACAGATAAGCCTACAAATTGGCAAAAATACCTTAAATGTTGGTACCAATGACCATGCGAAGTTTTAAGTTCGTCAGTCAATCGGTTCTATTTTAAATTTCAAAAATTACATGAAAATTAGTTTTTATTTTAACCAATGGGAGGATTTAGCTGAAACTTTGTATGATTGGGTATAATGTTGGTCGTAATGACTTCTCAAAATTTCAAATTGATCGAACCAACCAATCGAAAGATAATTTTTTTTAAATATGAACCAATCACAAGATCCCTTTCAAAAACGATCCCAGAGACCGCATAGATTACGTTAGTATGTGTACAAAATTCCAGATTGATTGCTTGAGCGGTTTGACCTGGGCAGTGCAGGCAAAAAAAAAAAGACACAGAGAAAGTGCTATAAGAGTACCGTGGTGACGCTCGCTACGCTCGCTCAATAAACCACAGCCTTCTGAAAGTCACTTCATTGAAACAGCTGATACAAAAATGTTTTTAACATATTTTACTTGCTTTTGTCGTCTTTTTTTTTGTCTTTTTTGTCTGGGGCTTAACGTCGCACTGTTCTGCAGCGAGGCTAATGGCGACGGATGAATGATTATGATGATGATTGGGAGATGATGGCGAAGAGTAGGTAAGGATGGAAGGTGGGAAGGAGGCGGTCGTGGCCTATTAGTAGGGTACCTTCCCAGCATTTGCCTGTTGACTGAAGAAAACCACGAAAAAAACCCCAGTCAGGAAGGACGGCTGTTGCCTTTTCTCCTGCCCAACTCTGGGTTGGCAACTAAGGTTGGCGGAAAAAAAAACCCGGAAAAAAAACCCCGGAAATAAAACCCCCGCTGTAATATTATCAGGCTTGTATTAGTGTTGTATTCTGGTTAGCACACTGATTCCGAGAAATACTGCCTGCCTCGAGGAATACTGCCTGCCTCGAGGAATACTGCACGCACCTGCTCATTTGGGGCAGGTGCAGTCTGCATCCGCCTCCAAAGGTATATAAAGGAGCAACTTTCTCTTTTACTGCTCAAAGTAGTTTTCAACGTCGAGGCAGTAAGAAGTAGAAGCAGCATGGAAGTGATAACATCAAACAAGGGGAAGGAAAAGATTTGTTTTGAAGGTTTCATGTATGTACTCCACAAAGAGTGTACAAGCCATGTGCGATGGCGTTGCGTTAAGTATTCGTTGTTTAAATGCCGCGCTAAAGTCACAACAGATTTCGATAAATCCAATTGGAGGATGGTCCAAGGACATAGCCATCCTGCAGACGTGCAGTCTATAAAAGTGGCAAAGTGCAAATTAGACATGAACAAACGTGCGAAAACAACGACAGCAAAGCCGATCCAGATATTTACGGAGGCTGTGACCGAACTATCCGCCGAAACAAGACAGCGTATGCCTGCAAACATGTGTACACTAAAATGTCAAGTTGTTGAAATTGGTCCGCGGTCAATGTTTAGGCGGGGGTTTTATTTCCGGGGGTTTTATTTCCAGGGGTCTTTTTTCCAGGGGTATTTTTTCCGGGGTTTTTTTCCGGGTTTTTTTTCCATTTTTTTTTTTCGGGATTCATTCGACAGATAACCAGGTGATTAATGTTACACCACTGAGGAACAACTGAGGGTCAGTATACTGAAAAAAAATCAAAGTGAAATGGACCCTAATGGCCGTACAGAGTGAGAATTAAATCTTGACAAATCAAAGATTACCCAAGTTACAATGGTAGGTAATGAATATAACAATGGAATGTACAATTCGTACAATCAAATATTCCACAAGGTCAAATGCCTGTCGTGGAATGCGAGAGATGGCAGACCCAAGGTCGAGCCAAAAATACATAAGAAATACACTATCTAGTGGAGCGGTCGCTCCACCCAGCCAAGTCGTACTATACACTCACAGTCACTCAACATACCGTAAATGCCTAATAAACTGAGGAGCAGACCAAACACTTTTACTGTAAGCAACAACATGGCATTTTCGGCCTACTGGATCTTAAAATTGGAAAATCTCATATTGTTGTGAAATGTCTTAATTTCGAGCTATGGCCCACCCCACTACATATACCAAATTTGGGAACAATAGGTTATGCCATTTGCGCGCTAGAGGACCGAGAAAACAGTGAAATTACACCACTTTCTGATTCTGATGATATCAGGAAACGTTGCTATCACCGCCACAGCCTAAACGGCTGAACCGATCGACCTGAAACTTTTACCACATATGCACTTTTGGCGTCTGATGATACCTTGCCTCTTGTGATTTTTTGTGCCGCCATTTTTAAACCGGAAGTGACGTCATAACTCAAAAACGTCTAGACCGATTAGAACGAAATTAGCGCCATTCGATTAAGATGGTCATCTATATGAAGTATCAATAAAAAAAATATTATTTTCTTATTTTCTAAACCGGAAGTGACGTCATAAATACGCAATATTTAACTTATTTCAACAAATTATACTTAAAATACGTACATAATTAACTTACATTGTAACATAGACAATACAATTTATATATTCAAGGTAGCAGTGTTCTCGGCCGCCATTCCTGAAACCGGAAGTGACGTCATATATCTAAAACGCCTGTACCGATTGCAACTGAACTAGCTCCTGCGTATTCATTCTGCTATTTATTTGAAAAATCAATTGTGAAAAATGAATAAATAAATAATTGGTACCGGAAATGGCGGCAGGAACCACTAAATGAAACCGGAAGTGACGTCATATATTACAAACGGCATGACCGATTTTACGGAAATATAGGGATTAGGAATTCAGATGGTCGTTCATGAAGGTATCAACTAGATAAAACTAGATTGTTTTCTTATTACCTATACCGGAATTCGGCCGCTATTTCAAAACCGGAAGTGACGTCATGTATCGAAAACGGCTGGATCGATTATAACGAAACTTAAGCTATTCTTCTTGGATAATCATTTTCATCTTATACCAAACGCAACTTTTCATAGTAACCAAATCGGTTGAGGCGTATTTTTTTAAAGAAATTAGTCCCTGCTCGGACATGTGCTACAAGCTGTATGAATAAACTAACAAAAGAAGTGATATCCCAGAAAAAACACTCCGTGTAAAAATACCAGCCAAGTCTCTTTAACTATAAAAAAAAATAGAAGAAATCTAAAAATTCAGCACTGAAAAGGAGTGATATCAAAAAAGGAGCCAAGTCAACGAATTTTCCAAATTTTAATCGTACCATTGAAATAAAAATATCAACCCCCGAGAAATACTTAAAAAAAGGACTTGGCGCATCGTTTTTTTAAAGACATTTTTCTATTCTTAAGCTTATGCCACTCACATACTACGTAGTTCAGAAATGCCTAGAAAAATTGGGACAAAACTTTCAAATTAAATATTGAACATTCTGTAAAATATTTTAAATTTAAATATAAGTACGCAAAGAAACATAGCATTGTCTTACAAGCAATAAATACAGAACAGTTGTGTTTGTGATTGGTAGGTTCCTATAGTTTTGTGGGTACATCAACATACCAACTACAGCATTATACTTTGAACCTTCTCGCCGTGTAATTAATTGCTATTAATTAACATTTTATACCAAAAAAATTCATAAATTACATAACGTATTACTTTAGATAAAAATCTAGTCAGTAATTATTTGAGCAGCATGGCTCAGTGCACTAGTCACTTATACAAATCTCATTGACGGCCTTCTTGTAATGAGCGCTTTCGCTATTTCCCTCAGTCACGATATTGAGAAGTATGATTGATTAATATGACCCTAGAAATAGTGGCAATAACGAATAGACTAGGCCGCTTCCGTTTATTCGTTATTCGTTTATCCGTTTATTTCCTCTGAATATTGACAAAATACCAAAACTGCCAGTAGGTAAGAGTACTAGTTATATTAAAACGTAGTATGATTCGTCGATAATGAATGTGATATACTCAGGAAAATATACTTGTAGAGTTCTTCCTATACTTTTAGGATAGAAAAGTGTCTTTAAAAAAACGATGCGCCAAGTCCTTTTTTTAAGTATTTCTCGGGGGTTGATATTTTTATTTCAATGGTACGATTAAAATTTGGAAAATTCGTTGACTTGGCTCCTTTTTTGATATCACTCCTTTTCAGTGCTGAATTTTTAGATTTCTTCTATTTTTTTTTATAGTTAAAGAGACTTGGCTGGTATTTTTACACGGAGTGTTTTTTCTGGGACTCAAATTACATGGAAAAATACACTTGAAATAATAATACACACAATATGCAAGTACTTACAAAAATACGCTAGTGAAATGCTAGCCAAGTTCCAGACACATACGTGATCTTCACGTAGCACTTCTATCAAATTTAGAAAGGTTAGGGTTACAGAAAAGAATTTAGAATAGGTTTTACAAAACTAGAAGCGGCACAATTAACAACCAGACTTTAGATAGACCTGAACGGAAATAACGCCTATGCAGTCGGATAACATGTGCACTGTTATCTCCCTGACAAAGAGCAATGAGAATACATAAATCTCAACGAAGTTAACGCGATCGACGAAAGCAAGTAATAAATACTTCAAACTCGAATCAGCTAAGTTTAATGTTTTATGGTTCAGAGGAGAAACCAAAGAACCCAGATCCACAAGCGTGTAAAACATTAAACTAGGAAAACGCTCTGTGTAACGCGTTGATGAGCGAGCACGGATACACGCAACACCTCGAACCGAAATTATGTCTATCGAATGTCATTAAAAGCCAACAATTCTTTAGTTTCGTCACAGACTTGTATAAAAATCTCCAAAATCTCCAAAAATATTGGTGCCAATCCTTGCTTAGTTTTAAGTTGATCGATTAAACCTTTATGATTGAACGGTTCCTTGTTAATTTTCAAAAATCACAGGATCTCGTTCAAAAAATATACCTGGGACCACCCATATGATATGATATTACTGTGGACACAATATCAGATCAATCTGTTGAACGGTCATTATTAGTTTCATATCGTTTAAAACTTTCTGCTCTAACTACCTTGCCTTGAACTGTAGATTCGAAGTCGCCGTGAATTTGACAGCCAACACGCAAAATGTCCCTAAAATGACAAAAACTTTTGAAAATAACGACAGATTAGAGTGAAAATTGGCAAAAATACCTTAAATGTTGGTACCAAGGACCATGCAAAGTTTTTAGTTGGTCGGTCAATCGGTTCCAGTTTAAATTTCAAAAATCACAGGAAAAATGGTTTCAAATTTGAACCAATTGGAGGATTTGGCTGAATTTTTTTTTGATTGGGTACAATGTTGGTTGCAATGACTTTGCTAAATTTCAAATTGATCGAACCAACCAATCGAAAGATAATTTTTATAAAATTTGAACCAATCACAGGATCTCGTTCAGAAAAGATCCCAGGGATCGCATAGATCACGTTAGTATGTGTACAAAATTTCAGATCGATTGGTTGTGCGGTTTGACCTGGGCAGTGCAGGCAAAAAAAAAACAAACAAAAAAAACAAAAAAAACAAAAAAAAAAAAAAAACACACAGAGAAAGTGCCATAAGAGTACCGTGGTGACGCTCGCTACGCTCGCTCAACAACTCCCGGAGGATTCTACTCACGCTCCCTTGCGATACCGATCCGTCGTCTCCAAAGTCTGGTGGTCAAAAGGCACCGATCTCTCGTTACAATCCAGCAATTGATCTCCGATCGATCAAAATGTGCTTTCGAGAGAGAAAGAAGATCGGCTAGTCCATCGAACAGACAGAGACAGAGCGAATACGAGGCGGCCTAGCTAGAGCGAGGAGTCTACCTATATATACAACTCAGTGTCTCCAACCCAGCGCCTAGATAGGTCGCCTCGAACCAAAAGCAAATAAGCAAAGACCTTGACATGTGAAGGGCGGCAGGACGGGGCGCCAAAATTCAAACGTAACACGGCCGCGGGAATCGAGCCCGGGTTTCCGGAATACAAGTTCAGAGCGTTAACCACTCACCCAACTTGTTCCGTTGCTTAATTTTAATTTTAAACAATGAAAGAAAATCACGACATGCTTTTGTCGTATATATCGTGATTTTCTTTAATTGTTTCTTCAGCCGTAAAATAACTAACAACACTGTGAATACTCCCACGCCAAAGAAGGAGAATCAGTGATTATTAATTGTTTCTTCAGCCGTAAAATAACTAACAATACTGTGAATACTCCCACGCCAAAGAAGGAGAATCAGTGATTATTAATTGTTTCTTCAGCCGTAAAATAACTGACAATACTGTGAATACTCCCACGCCAAAGAAGAAGGATCAGTGATTATTAATTGTGTGTGAAGCTGCGAGTATATATATTATTAAGCAAGAACATCCGTATGAAACTATTCAATTTTTCCGTCCATTTTTAAGAATCTGAAAAACCGCCTTCATGTTGACATTTTCTTCTCTGTACATAAGCTGTTTATTAAGGTTTGTCTCGTTTAATTAAGTCGATATTGTATTGGCGCTCCTACATAATTCGTATTTTGGTAATATATTAGTGTAGGCATTGTGTCAACTTGACAAGAAATCTCACAATTTTGGGCTTTCAGTGGTTGGCCATGTTTTTTTTCTGTGAATTTTTTTTGAAAACAAGACACGGGTAGGGACTGTCGTTTAGCATGTAATTGATACGGCGTTATCTATCACTGTATAGGTGTATTAGTTCATGAGCAGACCAATACTGTAAGCAACAACATGGCATTTTCGGCCTTCTGGATCTCAACAATGGAAAATCTCTCATTGTTGTGAATTGTCTTAATTTTGAGCTATGGCCCACCTGACAACCTATACATCACGCGACAACAACCAGTCATGCCGTTTACGAACTAGAGAGCAGTGAAAATGGTGAAATACACCGCTTTCTTCTTCAGATGATTCTGATGATTCCCGGGAAAGTTGCTATCACCGCCACAGCCTAAACGGCTGAACCGATCAACTTGAAATTTTTACCACATATGCACTTTTGGCGTCTGATGATACCTTGGTTCTTATAAACTTTTTGTGCCGAGATTTTTAAACCGGAAGTGACGACATATCTCAAAAACCGGCTTGACCGATTAGAACGAAATTAGCGCGAAATTATTATATAGATGGGCATCTATATGAAGTATATCAATAGAAAATAAACTTTTCTTATTATATAAACCGGAAGTGACGTCATAAATACGCAATATTTAACTTATTTCATATAATTATACTTTAGATAGATATTATGGTTTATGGCGCTCAACAGCGAGGTTATTAGCGCCAGCCAAGTCATACAACAAGGTGTTGTAATAAAATGCATGTATATCGCTAAGCGAAGTCATGGTGTAAAGTATATAGTCAAGATGGTTAAAATCAACTAGATATTACGCTAGTGCGAGTCAAAATCATATCAGAAATAGTAAGTCAAGTCTAGATAAAATATGAGATGATATTGCAGTAAAAACTGAGGTCATGTGCCAAGTGCCGTGTTTATAAATACTGGCCCTGGCTGATCTAAAAACTAAAGCTAACTACTTGTCTATGATTAAAATTTCTTACAGCGTGGTGCTGTGCGTAACTAGATAAGGTCTAAGGTCCCAATGTCCTTTAGGAAGTTAATTAATTTCTCGATGCATTTCTCATCGTCTCCGAGCACCTCGCTGAGATCACTCGCGAGACGATGGCGACGGCGTGCTTGGCGGTGTTCTTCACAGTCCATCAGCATGTGATAGACTGAGAGAGGAACATCACAGGTGTCACACTGTGGCTGTTCCTCTCTATTCATTAGATGGCCATGAGTCAAGCGTGTATGTCCTATACGGAGTCGAGCGACGGCGCGCTTGGCGGTGTTCTTCACAGCCCATCAGCATGTGAAGGACTGAGAGAGGAACACCGCAGGTGTCACACTGTGGCTGTTCCTCTCTATTCATTAGATGGCCATGAGTCAAGCGAGTATGTCCTATACGGAGTCGAGCGACGGCGTGCTTGGCGGTGTTCTTCACAGTCCATCAGCATGTGATGGACTGTTAGAGGAACGTCACAGGTGTCACACTGTGGCTGTTCCTCTCTATTCATTAGATGGCCATGAGTCAAGCGAGTATGTCCTATACGGAGTCGAGCGACGACGACCTCCTCTCTTCGAGATCGACGTGCTGACGAGTGCCATGGGCCGACGCGGGGCTTGATCGTTTTTAATTTATTATCAAGAAGTCCGTCCCATGAAGACTGCCACATCTTCATGGACTCCCTCTTAAATAATTGCTTTAGGTCTGATGCTGAGACACTTCTGTAGTCTATGCTATTTTTTAGGGCCGCTTCCTTAGCTACATTGTCTGCTAGGTCATTTCCAGGTATCCCAGAATGACCTGGCACCCAGCAGAAAAGGACGTCTTTCCCTAGTAGGTGGAGGTCCAGGAGAGTACAATGTATTTGTTGAACAAGGTGCTCCTTAGGGTACAATGTTTGAAGTGCTTGTATAGAGCTAAGCGAATCGGAACATAGGAGGAAGCTAGTCCTGTCGTCATTTTTCATAAAACTATGGGCTCGAAGGATGGCATACATTTCTGAAGTAGACACGCTGCAATGTGAGTTTAACCTGAAACACACTTGCATGCCACCAAGTACGTACGCACATCCAACAGCGTTGTCAAGTTTGGAACCGTCTGTACACACTTTCGCATAGTCGGGGTAAGAGTCAAGTAGGGATAAAAACATTTGCTGATACATCGCAGGTGGAGTCGTTGTCTTAGGAAACTGTGTCAGGTGCAGAAGGCACTTAGGTCTGGGCACAGTCCAGGGAGCTACTTCGCTGACTCCAATCTGCTGGATGGTAGGCAGAGTGAAGTCAGTTTCTTGAAGTAGCTCGCTCCACCTTATAGCTGCAGGTCTCGTGACTGTTGGTCTATTCAAGTAGGTCAGCTCGTATGCTGGGCGGAAGATGGTGCCGTGTGTTGGGTGTGTCGACATAGCCTTTAGCTTTGCCACGAAGCAACTGAGGAGGTAATCTCTCCTGATAGCTAGAGGTGGCTCTCCTGACTCGCAGCACAGGCTCGTAACGGGGCTTGTACGAAAGGCTCCTATTGCCAGCCTCATTCCAGCGTTATGCACAGGATCTATTGTCTTTGTAACGGAAGGCCTTGCCGAAGTATATACTATGCTGCCATAGTCGAGGCGTGACCGAATTAGAGCTCTGTATAGCCTTAGCATCACGGTTTGATCAGAACCCCAGGATGTGCCGCTAAGGATTTTTAGGATGTTCAGCGTTTTAGTGCATTTGATCTTCAACTGCTGCACGTGGGGCTTCCAGGTCAGCTGGCTGTCGAAAAACAAACCCAGGAACCTGACAGAATTAACACAGGGTATTGCTGTCCCAGACATTGTCAGAGTTGGCCCGGGATTCAGGCCTCGCATACGATGGAAGTTCATGCTGCTGGTTTTACTAAGGGAGAACCGGAAGCCGTGGTCGTCCGCCCAGCGTGTCAGTCGGTTGACCGTTAGCTGGATCTGGCGTTGAAGTCGCCGGTGATCATGAACGGAGAAGGCAGTTGCGAGATGAGGTCGATAAGTTCACGTTCATGAACTACGTCACCTGGTGCCAGGTACAAACTACATACTGTCATTGAACAGGGGCTGCTCACCCTGACAGCTACAGCTTGTATGGGGGTGTTAATTATCAGATCCTCTGAGTAATGGTCATCGTGGATAGCTAATGCTACTCCACCGCTAGCCCTTTCAAATGAGAGTTTGTCTTTACGGTAAAGCGTGTAGTTTCTTAAGTTAGAATTGTCAGTTGGTTTAAAACGAGTCTCTTGCAAACTAATGCAAGAGGGTCTAAGAGTTGATATCAATACTCTCAACTCCTCGGAGTGAGCGTTAAAACCGTTACAATTCCACTGGACGATGTCCATAGTCAGTTGGTTAAAAAGAGCCCTTACTATCTAGTAGAAGGTTGTCGTAAAAATGCTGATAAGGGATGTGAAGGTGGTTTTAAAGGAGGACCGGTGAAGATATCCTCCGCGTCATCACTTTCACTAGGCAGCGATTTATCACCGGCCCCAGTGTGTGATGCGCTCGAGTCACCGCTTTTATGCTTTCTTCGCTTCTTCTTGTTGCCCCTATCCAACTGTTGTTGATTTGGGGCAGCTGACTTTTGTTTGAGGTATTCCGCATTAGGTTTGGATGAGCCAATCGTTGCCTGGAGAGTCCGGGCAGCGGTTGTCTCATTGGAAGCGTTGGACTTGCTCTTTCGTGCCTCCACCTGCTTGGTGGGAGGCTCCGGTACATTGGCAGGTGGAGACCCAGATCTTCACCTGCCACCTGCTTCACGAGCTGGGATACCAGATCTTTTATCATTGCAGTTTGCTCGATAATTTGTTGTTGCAAGACTTCTTGTGTTTTCAGAAGTGCCTGGATAATTTGTCTCATCTCTTTCTTTTCTTCATCTTCATTCTCCTGGCGTTTCTTTTGTTGCTCAGCAGAGGCTGGCTTTTAGTTGCAACTGAGGCGTAAGTGTCGGAAAATTTATGTTTTGGATTTTGGTAATTATATTTTTGTCGTGCATCTCTGACTTTTAACTTATCAACAACCATAATTTCTTTAATTCTCTTCTCCTCTTGCCACTTTGGACAAGAGCGAGAGGCGGCTGCATGAGGGCCTTTGCAGTTGACACACACGGGCTGGGCATTGCATCCATCACCCGCGTGTGCATATTCGCCGCAATTGCCGCATCTGGCCTTTGCTCTACAATTATTTTTAGTATGCCCGTACCGTTGGCATGTGAAGCAGCGCATCGGGTTCGGTACATACGGTCTAACGTTGAGTTTATGAAAGCCGGCTATTACGTTGGAAGGTAAGTCCGGTGTCGAGAAAGTTAATATTAGGGTTGTGGTTGCTTGGACGCCACTGTTTACACGTTTAGTGATACGGTAAACGTCTATCACATTCTGGGCTTTAAGCTCTTGTTTTATTTCGTCAACCTCGCACGTAATCAGGTCGTAACACGACACTACGCCTTTCGAGGTATTTATGTATTGGTGTGCAGTTGTTTTAATTGGGAAAAGGTTTACAAGAGAAGTGCATTTCAATAGTTTGTCTGATTGCGCCGAGTTGGCTGTTTCAATCAGAAGGGTTCCATTACTAAGCTCTTCGATGTTTTTAATTCCTGTACATACATTCTCAATAGCCTTAGCTATTGAGAATGGAGAAACTGTTAAAAATGTTTTGTTTGTCTCATCTCTTTCAATAATAAGGAATTTCGCGAAAGGCGGAGCAATCACGAAGACATCCTCGATTCTCAGCGGGTTGTTCATAAGGGGTTTTGGCCTCCTTGATCTATTCATCTGTCTAAATGGGGGGGAGTTGACAAATTGGGTTTCCATACGCTATTATAGGACAACCTTGCGTGCCCCTTCCTCCAAAGGGCGTGTTCAACAGGCCTAGGGGTCCTACCGCCACGTGACTCGTGACGGTCCTATTAACAAAAATGCCCCAACAGCCACACAGCGCTAGACATGACAACGGACCTGCATGGCTGCCGGGCCGTTAGTGAAGACTGGCTTATAGAACGATAGCAAGAAAAGTGCTAATTTTACGTCCGGAACGCTCATGAACGCAACCGATCCTTTCCCTGCACGGTCCAGCCTGATATTGTCATACAAGCCTTCCCGCACAGGTATTGCGACCGGCGCAATTCAATCACGAGCCCGGTACGACTAAATCCAATAATTTACCAGAGTGTCCGGATCGCTGGGTCGTCAACGTTACTCATCGCACAAGCAAAAATGGTATTTAAAAGATGAAAAATGAAAGAGAAAAGAAAACCAAGAGGAAAAAGTAACATAGACAATACAAATTATAATGTCAAGTTGCAGTATTCACGGCCGCCATTCCTGAAACCGGAAGTGACGTCATACATCGAAAACGCCTGTACCGATTGCCACTGAACAAGCTCCTGTCTATTCATTCTGCAATCTATTTGAAAAACCAAATGGGATCAATGAATATTTAAATTACCGTTACCGGAAATAGCAGCCGGTACCACTAAATGAAACCGGAAGTGACGTCATATATTTGAAACGGCATGTCCGATTGTACGGAAATTAGCGCTAATGAATTCAGAAGGTCATTCATGAAGTATCAACTAGATAAAACCAGATTGTATTCTTATTACCTATACCGGAAATAACGTCATAAATATGCTAAATGACGTCATTAATATGCTAAATTACACTAATTCACCACTTTGGTCTTTTAAATAGATATTAAGTAAACATTCAGTGTTAATAATTATAAATTCAAGGTTGCAGTGTTCACGGCCGCCATTTTCTAAAACCGGAAGTGACGTCATATATCGAAAACGGCTGTACCGATTGCAACTAAATTATGTAATTATGTAGGACTTATAATAATGATTTAAGACGACATTATTTCTGTGCGTCATTTTCAAAACCGGAAGTGACGTTATTTATCGAAAATGGCTGCACAGATTGCAGCTTATTTATGCAATTATGTTGCACTTATAATTATGAATTCAAGGGGGCAGTATTATAGGGCGCTATTTTTTAAACCGGAAGTGACGTTAGATATCGAAAACGGCTGGAACGATTGTAACGACAATTAGGCTATACTTCTGGGATAATCATTTTAAGCTTATACCAAACGAAACTTTTTTTAGTAACTAAATCGTTGAGGCGTATTTTTTTAAAGTAATTAGTCCTTCTTTCTCCGACATGTGTTACAAGCTTTATGAATACACTAACAAAAGAAGTGATATCCCAGAAAAAACCTCCGTGTAAAAAAGGAAGCCAAGTCTCTTTACTTTAAAATAATCAGCACCGAAAAGGAGTGATATCAAAAAAGGAGCCAAGTCAATGACATTTCCAAATATTTAATCGTATCTTTGAAATAAAAGTATAAACACCGAGAAATACTTAAAAAAGGACTTGGCGCATCGTTTTTTTAAAGACATTACATTTCTCTATTCATAAGCAAATGCCATTTATATACACCCGTCATTAAGAATTTTTAGAATAATAGGGACACATATTTCAATGACATAATGACATAATGACATACTGTAAATATTTTCTATATGAATGTAGGTACACAATGAAGCTTGTTGCCTATGTTTGTAATAAATACACAATAGTTATCTTCGTAATATTGTTTCGTGGTCAACATATTAATTAAGTCTCATGCGTTATACCTTCTCATCATGAAATAAATTTGTATTAATCCGCATTTTATAACAATACATTTGTAACAATACATTTCACAAAGTACACAGTGACGGCACATTGAATTTCTTTAAAAACTTTAACTTTATACACTTGACACTTCAAAAATATATAATAGTGTAGTATATAATAGTGGATTCCACAATGAATGAAATTGTCTTTATGTTAAATGAAATTGTGTCGATTATATATTTTGTGAACTCTGTAATAATTGAGTGTATAACATGTAATGTTTAAATGTAATCTGTAATTAACAGGAATAAAATGAATTGAAAATTGATTGAATTGTTCCATATATAGTTAGTAACTATTTGACAACGTTTCATGGTTTCCCTTAATCAAGATCAAATTATAAAATGATACCCTTCCAATATCACCATATTAACAGTGCTATAAGAATATATATGAGCCCACTACCCTGATATTTAATTCTTCCACCATATTACTTATCTATTACAACATGAAATCTTTCTTCTCTCGCCATAGACAAAACTATAAAATAGCCATTACTAAAAGTAACTTGATTTGTAGATAGTGGCTCTAATAGAAAGAGGAAAATGTACCTACTTGTAAATTTCTGTCCACTTTTAGGATAGAACGATGTCTTTAAAAAAACGATACGCCAAGTCCTTTTGTAAAGTATTTCTCGGTATTTATACTTTTATTTCAAAGATACGATTAAATATTTGGAAATGTCATTGACTTGACTCCTTTTTTGACATATCACTCGTTTTCGGTGCTGATTTTTTTAAAGTAAAGGAACTTGGCTGCCATTTTTACACGGAGTGTTTTATCTGGGATTATGAATTCTAGATCATGCTGTCTTATGATGTATTCTAGATCAAGCTGCCTTATGATGTATTCTAGTTCAAGCTGTCTCATGATATATTCTAGATCATGCTGCCCTATGATGTATTCTAGATCATGCTGCTTTATGATGTATTCTAGATCAAGCTGTCTTATGATGTATTGTATTCTAGATCAAGCTGTCTTATGGTGAATTCTAGATCAAGCTGTCTTATGATGTATTCTAGATCATGCTGCCTTATGATGTATTCTAGATCAAGCTGTCTCATGATGACATCTAGATCAAGCTGCCTTATTGTGTATTCTTGATCAAGCTGTCTTATGATGTATTCTAGATCATGCTGCCTTATGATGTATTCTAGATCAAGCTGTCTTATGATGTATTCTAGATCAAGCTGTCTTATGATGTATTCTAGATCAAGCTGTCTTATGGTGAATTCTAGATCAAGCTGTCTTATGATGTATTCTAGATCATTTTGCCTTATGATGTATTCTAGATCAAGCTGTCTTATGATGTATTCTAGATCAAGCTGTCTTATGATGTATTCTAGATCAAGCTGTCTTATGGTGAATTCTAGATCAAGCTGTCTTATGATGTATTCTAGATCATGCTGCCTTATGATGTTTTCTAGATCAAGCGGTATTATGATGTTTTCTAGATCAAGCTGTCTTATGGTGTATTCTAGATCAAGCTGTCTTATGATGTATTCTAGATCATGCTGCCTTATGATGTATTCTAGATCAAGCTGTCTTATGATGTATTCTAGATCAAGCTGATGATGTATTCTAGATCAAGCTGTCTTATGATGTATTCTAGATCAAGCTGATGTTGTATTCTAGATCATGCTGTCCGATGATGTATTCTAGATCATGCTGTCTTATGATGTATTCTAGATCAAGCTGTCTTATGATGTATTCTAGATCAAGCTGTCTTATGGTGTATTCTAGATCAAGCTGTCTTATGATGTATTCTAGATCATGCTGCCTTATGATGTATTCTAGATCGTTCTGCCTTATGATGTATTCTAGATCAAGCTGTCTTATAATGTATTCTAGATCATGCCGTATTATGATGTATTCTAGATCAAGCTGCCTTATGATGTATTCTAGATCAAGCTGTCACATGATGACATCTAGATCATGATGTCTTATGATGTATTCTAGATCAAGCTGATGATGTATTCTAGATCAAGCTGTATTATGTTGTATTCTAGATCAAGCTGCCTAATGATGTATTCTAGATCATGCTGTCTTATGATGAATTCTAGATCAAGCTGTCTTATGGTGTATTCTAGATCAAGCTGTCTTATGATGTATTCTAGATCATGCTGCCTTATGATCTATTCTAGATCTTTCTGCCTTATGATGTATTCTAGATCAAGCTGTCTTATCATGTATTCTAGATCATGTTGTCTTATGATGTATTCTAGATCAAGCTGCTTTATGATGTATTCTAGATCAAGCTGATGATGTCTTCTAGATCAAGCTGTATTATGTTGTATTCTAGATCATGCTGCCTTATGATGTATTCTAGATCATGCTGTCTTATGATGTATTCTAGATCAAGCTGTCTTATGATGTAATCTAGATCAAGCTGATGATGCATTCTAGATCAAGCTGTCTCATGATGTATTCTAGTTCAAGCTGGGGATGTATTCTAGATCAAGCTGTCACATGGTGTATTCTAGATCAAGCTGTCTCATGATATATTCTAGATCACGCTGATTATATATTCTAGATCAAGCTGTCACATGGTTTATTCTAGATCTAGCTGTCAAATGAGGTTGACTAGATCAAGCTTCGAGCGTAGCGAGCGTCACCACGGTACTTCTATGGCATTTTCTTTTTGTTTTGTTCGTTGCCCAGGTCAAAACGCACAACTAATCGATCTAAAATTTTGCACACATACTAACATAATCTAGTCGGTCTCCGGGGATCGTTTTTGTACGGAATTCTGTGTATGGTTCATGATATATTCTAGATCAAGCTGACTCATAATGAATTCTACATCAAGCTGTCACATGATGTATTCTAGATCAAGCTGTCACATGGTGAATCTAGATCTAGCTGATGGTGTATTCTAGATCAAGCTGATGGTGTATTCTAGATCAAGCTGATGGTGAATTCAAAATCAAGCTGTCATATGATGTATTCTAGATCAAGCTGGTGACGTATTCTAGATCAAGCTGATGGTGTGTTCTTGATCAAGCTGTCACAGGGTGTATTCTAGATCAAGCTGTCACATGGTTTATTCTAGATCAAGCTTTCGTATGGTGTATTCTAGATCAAGCTGATTATGTATTCTAGATCAAGCCTATTATGTATTCTAGATCAAGCTTATTATGTATTCTAGATCAAGCTGATGAAGAAATCTAGATCAAGCTGTATCATAATGAAATCTATAACAATCCGTCTCATGATGAGTTCTAGATCAAGCTGGGGATGTATTCTAGATCAAGCTGTCACATGGTGTATTCTAGATCAAGCTGTCTCATGATATATTCTAGACTAGGAAAACGCTCCGAGTAACGCGTTGATGAGCGAGCACGGGTATATACGTGCAAATTTACGAACCGGAAATGTGTACACAACGCACAGAAAACATATACATCCATATTGAATTGATTATGATATCAACTTAAAAGTATGCTTTTCATTGAAACTTTAAAATAGCATCTAAGCACCTGGTTCATAAAGCATATCAGAATCAATTTAATTGGCACTGGAAAACATTAATTTCGATACTTCATTACTGACAGATATTAAAAATGTCAATACTTTCATACGTTCTTAACTGATTGGGATGACATTTTGTAAAATAAGAGACAATATTGGTCCTAATGATCATGCAAAATGTGAGTTTGATCAGAATCATCGAGATCGTTTTCATTTTTCAGCCTATCAGGAGATATTTATTTAAATTTTAATTAAAGAATGGATTTCAAAAAAAATTATAGTATGTAAACAGAGAAGGTTGGTTTTACATGTGTACAAAATTTCAGCACGATCAAAGAAAAACTCTGACCTGTATAGCCAAAATATGATTGATCAGATTTATCGAAGAACAGTTTCATTTTTCAACCTACCATCAGGAGATGTTTATTTAAATTTTAGCCAATGAATGGATTTCAAAAAAATTTGGGGTCTGCAAACAGAAAAGGTTGTCTCCACATGTGTGCAAAATTTCAGCTCGATCGAAGAAAAACTCTGACCTGTATACAGTCAGGTAACAGAAAAAAAATGAAAAAGAAAACAGAGGTCCGTGCCAAAAGAGCCAAAAGGAGACGCTCGCTTCGCTCGCTCAATCAAGCTGATTATGTGTTCTAGATCAAGCTGTCACTTGGTGTATTCTAGATCTAGCTGTCACATGGTTTATTCTAGATCTAGCTGTCACATGATGTTGACTAGAGCAAGCTGCGAGCGTAGCGAGCGTCACCACGGTTCTCCTATAGCATTTTCTTTTTTTTGTTCACTGTCCAGGTCAAAACGCAATCGATCTTAAATTTTGCACACATACTAACATAATCTATTCGGTCTCCGGGGATCGTTTTTGTACGGAATTCTGTGTATGGTTCAAATTTTAGACAAATTATTTTTCGATTGGTTTGTCTGATCAATTTGAAATATTAGCAAAGTCATTGCAACGTACATTGTGTACCCAGTCATAAAAAGTTTTAGCCAAATCCTCCCATTGGTTCAAATTTGAAACCATTTTTCCTGTGATTTTTGAAATTTTAACTAGAACCGATTGACTGATTAACAGTGTTGTGAGTTGATGTTTTATAACTTATTCAAAAATTTGTCCACTGTGAAAATAATATTAAAAAATAATAATTTATCGTTTCATTTGAGGGAAATTTTGAGAGTTGTCATGTTAGGACTCACAACCACGCATCGGGCTGAAATGCGACGGATGGTTCTTAAATGTAGCGTCATACTTATTGCAATGAAAATGAAGCCAATTAACAATTCCGAAAATTGTAAAATGTGTTTGGTTTGGCTTGTGAAATATTGTTCGATTCGTTTCCTAATAAACAAAAGACAATGAATGAACCAGAACCACACCCGTAGGCAGGGGCGGATCCAAGGAGGGGCGGAAGGAGCGATCGCCCCCCCCCCCCATGATTCTTCCTCCACCTTCTATTAAGATCAGCAGGAAGATTTTTCATTTCGTCAAATTTACAAAAATATCGTAATCATGGCTTGTTTTTTTGGCAAGGTTTAATCTTTGCTCTAAAAGTGTCTTAAAACTAAATGTTATTTCAATATTTCGAAAAAATTGCCTTCGGCGATAGGCCTTTGGCGGCTGAGAGCATTGGCGTCCACAGGGGCGACTGGGGGGGGGGGGGGGGGGCAAGGATGTCAGGATAGCATACAAATTTGGTGGTGTTATTTACGTAAAATTTCATTTTCTAAACAAAAAACTCAGAAAATTAATTTCGAAGTGTCAACAAACCAAAAAATACCCTGCGGCGTAAGGTGGGGGCACTACCCCAAAGTGTCCAAGCTTAAAAAATAATGAATTGTTCAACAAAATACACCTCATAACGTCTTAAAATTTGATTCAAAGTGTCCAAAACCAATAACCGCCCTGTGGGGCAGGGTGGAGGGTTCGCCCCCCACACTCCCCTTAGCCCGTGGGACAATTGTTTTCCTTACATAACCTTCACCCCCTTCATATTTTCCAAAATCGCCCCCTCCATGACAAGAGTCTAGATACGCCCCTGGCCGTAGGCAACAATTGGAGGGTAACTTTTACTACAGTTCGTGCATTTTAAAGCCCAAGAATCACTTTTAAATTGTTAAATTTAAAAAAACGCCGGGGCTAAAACTGAGTGGCTTCACCCCTCCCCACCTCCCCCAATGAAATAGTAGTTCTAACGTGCCTGGAATGAACCTACCTGATCACGTGAGCATAGTTGTACTTTAAAAATGCCAAGCCTACGCAGATCCTCCTCCACGTCGTCCAGCCACCTCTTGCGTGGTCGTCCCGGGAGTCTTCTTCCTTCTGGTTTCTGCCTGTAGGCCTTTTGGGCTCCCCTTTCCTCAGGCATACGCTCCATGTGGCCGGCCCAACGTATTCTTCCCTTTCTCACCTCTGTCGAGATGGCTGGATCTTCGTACATGTCATAAATTTCTTCGTTTCTCCGAATCCTCCATTCGCCATCGTCCTGTACCGGACCGTAGATTCGGCGGAGGATCTTGCGCTCCCAGGTGTTAAGAGCGTCTTCATCCATCTTCGTCAGCACCCAGGTCTCGCTTCCATATGTAACAACAGGCCGGATAACTCTACTCGGTAGATGGTTTTCTTTGTCTTCCTGGAGAGTAAATTTGACTTTAGAAGGTGTTGCATGCTGAAGTAGCATCTGTTCCCGGCGCTGATCCTGGCCATGACCTCCAATTAAGTCTCATTGTTCTCCGTGACGAGGGAGCCGAAGTATTTGAAGTTGTCCACTCTTTCAAACTGGTGCTGATTCAACAAAGACTAATTCTTTAAAAAAAAAACGCAATTACCGAATTGGTTACTAAGAAAAATTGTGTTTGGTACTAAATATTAGCTGAAAGTGATATTCCAGGAAGAATTGCGAAAGCATCGTTCCAATCGGTCCAGCCGTTTTTAAGATATGGCATCACTTCTGGTTTTCATAATGGCGGGTGAAATTACTGCCACCTAGAATGTATTTCTATAAATGTTATGTATCATTATAAGTCTTCTGAATATGTAGATATTGTAATAAGAGGATATTAAAGTTTGATTCTTCATTTTTATGCCGTCATTTTCGGTTACGATTATGGTACATTTTTAACTCAACTTTTGATATTCCATATAGACAACCGTCTGAATCGTTTGGCACTAGTTTCATTCCTCTCGGTTTAGCCGTTTCGAGATATGACGTCATTTCCGGATTCAAAATGGCGGCTTCCGGTTGGTTTTATAAAAAGGCACCTCAAACGCTAAAAGTGCACATGTGGTAAAAATTTCAGATCGATCGGTTCAGCCGTTTAGGCTGTGGCGGTGAAAGCGACGTTTCCTGATATCGTCATCATCATCATCATCGTCATCATCATCATCATCATCATCATCATCATCATCTGAGGAAGATAGGTTTTAAAAGGGGTGTAATTTCACTGTTTTCACGGCCCTCTAGCTCGCAAATAGAATAACCTGAGTTTCTCAAATTTGGTATATGTTGTCAATGGGGTCATATCTCGAAA
This sequence comes from Leuctra nigra, assembly GCA_934045905.1. Classification (NCBI taxonomy): domain Eukaryota; kingdom Metazoa; phylum Arthropoda; class Insecta; order Plecoptera; family Leuctridae; genus Leuctra; species Leuctra nigra. The sequence continues at coordinate 90,657 of OW203762.1, read as the reverse complement.
TAAAGATATTTCGCAACAATGTGAGATTTCCCAATTTTTAGATCCAGTAGACCGAAAATGCCATGTAATTGCTTACAGCAAAAGTGATTAGTCTGCTCTTCAGTTTATTAGACATTTACGGTATGTTGAGTGAGTGTGAGTGTACAGTACGACTTGGCTGGGTGGAGCGACCGCTCCACTAGATACTACATTTTCATCCCTGCCTTCTTTTAGCTTCTGCTCCAAGGCCTGTAGAGCAGCCAAGCAGTCCACAATTTACAATAAAACTAGCGCATATCAAATCGGATGCAGTACGAATGCCAAATCCTCCAATTGGTTTAAGTTTAAATAATATCTTCCGATTGGTCGACAATCAAAATGTTCCGATTAAGTTCAAATTTTTCATGGTGATCAAGACCAACATAATCTAAAATGATATGATGTAGTGGATCAGAGCCCTTGATAGATGTATGTGGATCCGGTGCGGTTCTTGCTCTGTTGGTTGCTTGTGCTGGCCCTGAAAAGGGCCGTTCGCAGCGACGTTTCGAGGCACTTGCTGTCCTCATCCTCAGGCAGGCCTGAGGATGAGGACAGCAACCAACAGAGCAAGAACCGCACCGGATCCACATACATAATCTAAAATTTAACACATTGTTAGCCCAATCAGTCAAGTATTAATTGTCATTTTACGATTTTAGTGTGGGTTGTCAAAAGCTGGAAAAAAGTATGTAGGAAAGTCACGACACAATGGATCTGATATTCATCTGGGGTATTTATATGGAGATTGGAAAGTTGCAGAGAAAATCGTCTTGTGCCGTGTCGTGTATCTAGCTATAGACTGGGGATGTTGCATGTTCTGTGCTCGCTCATCAACGCGTTACACTGAGCGTTTTCCTAGTGTATTCTAATCAAGCTGTCACATGATGTGTTCTAGATCTAGCTGTCACATGATGTATTCTAGATCAAGCTGTCACTGGTGTATTCGAGCTCAAGCTGATGGTGTATTCTAGATCAATCTGATGGTGTATTCCAGATCAAGCTGATTGTATATTCTAGATCAAGCTGATGGTGTATTCTAGATCAAGCTGATGGTGTATTCTAGATCAAGCTGATGGTGTATTCTAGATCAAGCTGGCCTACCACGACGGAAGTCCGGTACGAGATGAAAGGACCCCTGTGCGCGTGCGCTGGGGATATTCCTACGACAACGAGGCATACAAAGAAGATCGCTTCTTCATGGACAACAACGGGCTGATCGAGATGAATTTCTTCCCTCCGGTTGACCAGAACTTCACGACTCTAGGACTTGAGGTACAAAACAAGCTTACATCGCAATAACAGTGAAATATAATGATATCATTTATTCATCTAATGGAGTCTTCTAAATAACTTGAAGGTAATCGGGTCCCATGGCCCTGGGACCGCGCACTCGCAGTTACCAGGGACTCGGACTAATGGGTAGGGGGGGGGGGGAAGGGTTCGAATGGATCATCAAACATAAGCAAAATTATGGTATGAAAGGTTATTGGTTATGTAGGTTTTAACAAAAATAGTCATTATATTTTTTGAGCGAGCGAAGCGAGCGTCTCCTTTTTGCTCTTTTGGCACGGACCTCTGTTTTTTTTTTATTATTTTTTTAACTTTTGGCTGTTAACTGGAGCAATAGAAGTCGCACCGTTTTATCGATCAAATTGAAATTTTGCACACATGTAGAGACAACCTTTTCTGTTTGCAGACCCAAATTTTTTTGAAATCCATTTATTGGTTAAAATTTAAATATACATCTCTTGATAGGTCGAAAATGAAAATGGTCTTCGATTAATCTGATCAAACTCATATTTTGGCTATACAGGTCAGAGTTTTTCTTTGATCGAGCTGAATTTTTGCACACATGTATAACCAACCTTCTCTGTTTGCATACCCTAATTTTTTTATATCCATTCATCTGATAGGCTGAAAAATGAAAACGGTCTTGAATAATTCTGATCAAACTCATATTTTGCATGATCATTAAGACCAACATTGTGACTTATTTTACAAAATTTCATCCCAATCAGTTAAGAAGGTATGAACTTATTGAAATTTTGTATATCTGTCAGTAATGAAGTATCGAAATGAATGTTTTCCAGTGCCAATTGAATTGAATATGATTTGCTGTATGTATACCAGGGTGCTTAGATGCTATTATCACGTTTCGATGAATTAAGTTGTTGATTGAGTGATCATATTTTAATTCAATATGGATGTGTATGTTTTCTGTGCGTTGTGTACGCATTTCCGATTCGAGAATTTGCACGTACCCGTGCTCGCTCATCAACGCGTTACACTGAGCGTTTTCCTAGTTACAATATCATTGATAATATTCTACATTACGAAATTTACGATTCACGAAAGTATTATCTGCAAAAACGTAGGTATTGTCATGACCAGGGAACCCCTAGTCGAAGGGCTGCAGAGCAAGGAAAACCACTTAAACAGGAGACACTCGTAAAAGTTAAAACATGAATTTTAATGCAACATCGCTACGCCTTCGGACACAATGTGTCCTATAAATTACATTAGAATAATTCTACATCTCGCTTCCACTACTTACACGACCATCTCCTCCCCACCGCTCTCGGTTGAACTTCCTCAGTCGCCTCGCACCTTCACTGTCGCGATTCCCCAGACATTAGAGAGCGCCGAATACGCTAAGTTTCCCTTATATACTGGGGACCGTTCTACGCCCTCTTCCCTGCCAACACCCAGGTTGCCCCGTCGCCACGAGGACCACGTCAAACATAGTGACCAATTAAATCTCCGTAAAAAATGCACGTGACGCGGTAGAGCAATTGAACTCAAGTCCCCTTGCAGTAAGACTGCTGACACTTGCGATCTAATTACACTGGCGCGCGTCGACGTGAAACAATAGCCCGATACTCAGCTGATGAGTGATGACTCGGCACCTGATATCCGGCTATTAGTTGAATTCCAGAACAATTACATAACTTGGGTTTTGGCAAGAAAAGAGTCTCGGGCTCCATCACAGCCCCCCGCTAAAAAAAAGAATGCTATAACCTTGAATACATTCTTTTCTTTAACGCAGTTAAACACAAAAGCGTTAACAATAACTTTTGCAAAAATAAACCCCAACATTAACAATTCAAATTTCCTAAATTTAAATATTCATAATTAATCCATACGCATTTCCAATCCACATCCTGATAAACCATAAGTCATACTTCATTACAAGAAAACAATAGCCAAACTCCAATTCTTTTCGTCTCAACTCCATTGTCCAATTCGCAACCTCGATTCCATCGTTCAAATGTTTGAACCCTTACTATTTTGTCCAGCTCCCAACTAAACATCATCATCGAAACTCAATGCTTCTGCCTTAATTCTTTCAGTCTCTCAAAAATGCTTAGGTAATCTCCAACCATAAAACACGTCAAGACATGACTGAGCTAGGCGCAAGGCGCAAATAGAAATGAACTTTACACCCAGACAACCGTACGCCACTGGTCGAGGTAGGAACTATCACAACACTCGGAAGTTGAACACGCGTGCACTGCCGACACGTCAGTCCCCGCCCGTCGGTCACCAGACGTCAGCTCCTCGGAAATCCATGGACCTCTCCAGATCCCTCTCCATCCTTCTGCCAGACGTTATTCCTCAACTGCAGCGGAGAGCACAGCAACTGCGATGGATTCCAGCTGCTCCAGATCCACCGTGGACATTCCAGGGTGACGACATCGCGCGCCGCGGTCCGCCTCCGGCGATGATCTGATCCTCATCCTTCTCCAAAGCGCACTGTCCCAGACTCTGCAAACATTATCGTACACAAGTAAACCGCTCTTGCCACCCCTACTCAGCAACCCTTGCATATTCCAAGTTCAAAACTATCAGGTTCAACACTGAAACAACTTATGTTCCACCAAATTAACAATACAAAATTAAAATTAATGCTCAAATCAAACTCAATTCTCAAACCCAATCAACTTAAATCAAATTGACATTCACATTCTTAAAACAGTACACTCTCTTTTATCCTCAAAACAATAACCTACTTCAATGCACTCAAAATAATCAAAACAATAACATAATAATACGGTAGTGTTCAGTCACACTTGTAATCAATCTTAAATACCAACTTAAAATTAAACAATACACTACTTTATCTATACGTCTTCACTCCCCCTCCGTGGTCGAAGTTTATAGGGTGACCTCGGAAGTGGCTCCCGAGCTCCCCTTCGCCTCGGAGTCTCCTCCACCCCTGGCCTCTCCACCTCCTCGGCCAGCATGTCCTGGAACGTAGGAGACTGCGGCGCCGACTGGGAACCTCCGGGCTCCCCCTCGAACACGTCCAGCACCCTGCTCGTAGCCTCCACCGCTCCCCCGACGCCCACCCCCTCCCCATCAGAGGATGGGTCTCTCCATCCTGGACCCTCCTCCCCCAGAGGATCATACACCAATGGAGCGTCATCTTCGGAGTCAGTGTCCGGTGCAAGCACTGGACCTTTTGGCTCCTCCGGCTCCCCCTGAGACTCCTCCTCGAGCTCCTCGCCCTCCATGTCGGCCCGCCGCCCCCGGCACAGCTTCAGCCTATTGGCATGGACCACAGACTCCTTCCTCGTTCCCAACTTTATCCTGTAATTACATTCACCTACCTTCTCCAACACCTGGTAAGGCCCCAACCAAGGACGTAACAACTTCCTCGCTTGGCCCTTCTTCACCACCATACTATGCAAATAGACCCAGTCCCCGATCTCGAAGACCTTCTCCTTCGCACCCCTATCGTAGAACTTTCTCTGACTCTCCTTCGCTCTGGCGTTAGCCTGCCTAGCCAACTTACGAGCTTCCAGCAATTTTTCTGCCAAGCTGCATACTCTCCCCGGCTTCCCTTGCGCCAACACCGGCTCAAGCACATCGTCCGCCGGCAAGCGCATTTCCTGGGCATTAAGTAGGAAAAATGGGGAAAATCCTGTGACGTCATTTGGAGTACTACAATAGGCTGCAGCGGCATAGGGAGCAAAATTATCCCAGTCCCGCTGATCCTTCGCTACGTATTGCGAAATCATTGCCACCAAACTCTGGTGCAATCTTTCACATAGCCCGTTTCCCTCAGGATGATAGGGAGAACACTGGATCTTGTCGATGTCCAACAACTTGCAGGTCTCCGCCATGAGGCTCGAAGTAAAGTTCCTCCCCTGGTCTGTTAAAAGCCTCAACGGAGTGCCATGTCGCAAAACAACCCTTTCAACAAAAGCACGCGCCACTGTCTCGGCCGTCTGATCTGGAATAGGGATGGCTTCACAATACCTGGAGAAATAATCAATGAATGTTAAGAGATACTTGTTACCCTTCGTGGACACCGGCATCGGCCCCACGACGTCCATTGAAACCAATTCCCACGGCTCTGACGTCTCCACATGCCTCCCCAAAGGAACTTTTACATGCTTACCTGACTTCCTGCGCGCACAATCGGCACACTCCGCCACATACTTGTCGACATCCTTCCTCATCGAAGGCCAGAAATAACGACGGCTTAGTAAAGCTAGAGTCCGCCGCCCCCCTTGATGTCCACTGAATACCGTGTTGTGATGATGACGAATAACCTTCCTCACCAAAGGACTCGGAACCACTATCCTCCACTCTCTATCCTTCACGTGAAATAGCAACTCATCATCATCCACACGGAATCCTTCCCCCTCGTCCGTGCCGATCGCCTCCATCATTCTCTGACATTCCGGATCCTGCTCCTGCGCCTGCTTGATAAGCACTCTGCTTAGCCGAGGTGAACTTTCAGCATCCTTCCCACCTGAAACGTGAGCTACCGCCTCCGGCACATGCCGTGACAATGCATCCGCGTTGGTATGCTTCTTCCCAGCCTTGTGCTCAATGTCAACATTAAATTCTGACAATCGAATTACCCACCTGGACAACCGCGAAGATTTTGGCTCCTTCAAGCTGACCAACCAGCGCAAAGCAGCATGGTCAGTGATGACCCGGAACCTCCGCCCCCACAGATAACACCTGAAATATTGTGTTGCCCAAACCACCCCTAACAACTCGCGTTCGGTAACCGAGTAGCTGCGCTCAGCTTTATTAAGCTGCCTCGAAGCATAGGCCACGGGTTTCTCCTTCCCACCAACCATCTGAGAAAGCACTGCACCCACCGCCACTGCGCTTGCATCCGTTGCCAAAATAAACGGTTTCTCAAAGTCAGCGTAACTAAATATCGAGTCACTACACAAAGCATTCCTCAGCAGCTCAAATGCATCCTGCTGCTGCACCCCCCACTCAAAACGCACATCAGATTTCGTCAGTCTCGTCAATGGCTGTGCTTTATCAGCAAAATCTGGAATAAATCGTCTATAATACCCAGTCATTGCCACAAAAGATCTTACCTCAGATACATTCTTAGGAAACGGGTAGTCCCTAACCGCACTCAAAATTTTGTCATTCGGCTTCACCCCCTCCCCTGTCACAATGTGCCCTAAGTACTGAACCTCCTGCGCCGCAAACACACACTTAGAAGGTTGAATTTTTAGCTGCGCGTCCTGCAATCGCTGAAAAACATGGTCTAATCGAACACAATGCTCTTCAATGGTTGAACTAAATACAATTAAATCATCCAAAAACACCATCACCTCCAAATTTTTGATACCGCTCAGCACAGTATCCATCAACCTCGAAAATGTGGCTGGGGCGGAAACAAGCCCGAAGGGTAGTTTCCGGTACTAAAAGAGTCCTCCCATCGGCAGACAAAAAGCTGTCTTCTCCCGGTCCTCCTCCGCCACCTCCACCTGATGGTATCCACTTGCTAAATCTAAAGTCGAAAAATACTTACATTTTCCCAAATTATCCAAAGTGTCTACAATATTAGGTAATGCATAGGAATCAAATTTCGTGACTGCATTCAACCCCCTGAAGTCCGTACAGAACCGGTACTTCTGCACCCCATCCGCCCCCACCTTCTTCGGGACGATCACTATGGGCGCCGACCAAGGGGATGATGACCCTTCAATCACCCCTTGTCGCAACATGTCCGCCACATGCTCCTCCACAATGCTTTTCGGCGCGTGAGGCAACCTATATGGTGCTTTACATACCGGTCGAGCATCGCCAGTTTCAATCCGATGCTGGACCTTCGAACACGAACCCAATTCATCCCCTGGGAAGAAAAATTGGTTCTCATACTTACGCAAAACCGCTGCCATCTGCTTCTTATCACCGTCCTCCAGATGGACTAATTTCTCTCGGACAAAATCATTAAAAATCTCCCTCCGTCCGTCAACACTCGACACCCCCACCCCATTCACCGGACACTGACTACTCGAACCAGTCCCACGGCCACCTATAGGGGCTAATAATACATCATTGCAGCGCCGGCCCCTAGACCGCGCTGACCCACCAGATCCCTTGACTCTGGTCTCAGGTCCTTCTGCATCGCAGATGCGCCCTCCTACACCCTCTGCTAAAAACTCTGCTCGACCTAACAACTCATTTTTCTCCAATAAAACGTCCTGCTCCCCGGCGTTGATCAACTGCAGCGTCACCTGCCCCTGAGAAGAAATGTTAGTGAGCACTCGGCCCACCATCACACCGTGATGCAACACCTTCTCAGGCTCTACCAACACCGCTCCACAAGCAAATACACTCTCGCCTCCCTCCATGGTGCAACTCAGGACCACCCTACTACGCTTTGGCAGTTTTACAGATGTCGTGCTGAATACGCGCATACCGGCTAACTTGGCTTGCTGCGCTGCGTGTGCTGACTGTCGAGCAACCACAGGACTGATCAGATCCTGATTCTGCTTCATCGTCAAGCACGCAGTTGTCACTTGATGACAACGCGGATCGTGAACCGGAGCCACCTCCCGTCCACTCAGCAACACAAATCGCCATGGTCCAATATGCAACGCACCCTGTTGCAAATCCAACACTGCACCACGCTCCCGTAGAAAGTCAGCGCCTAAAATCACGTCATACGGGAGACGAACCTCAGCTGAAAAAAATTTATGCACGAATGAAGTCCCTCCGACATGGAACTCCACCCGGCAACTCCCCAACAGACGGAGATCGGCCCCCGTGACTCCAGAAGCCACGGTCGCATCCTTCCTAAACTGTCCCCGACATACGTCTATGTCAGAGCGCAGCAAGGAAAGCGTTGCTCCCGTGTCCACCAACAACCTCCTCGGGACCCCGTCAATCTCCACCTGCAACCAAAATGCTCCGCCATACCCGGAGTCAACCCCCGGTATGACGTGCCTCCGCCCCGAGCTCACTAGCCCGACGATTGGGCCGTCGTCGAACCTGCGGCGTTTGGGGCTCCCTTGTTGAGCTGCACATTGCAGCTCCGTGCAATATGACCCAGCTTGCCACATCGGAAACATTTAATTCCCGCTCTGGCCTGCTGCCCTCCCGATGTTGTCCGCTTCCCGTCCGCCGCCGCGCCCACCTCCCGCTGTCTCTTGAAACAGCGCTCCTCCCCGTGGCCGTCCTGTCTACAATATCCACAGGGACGTCTCGGCGTCACCGCAAACACCGGGGCCTTGGCCACCACCTTTTCCTGTGCCTCGATTGCAGCCACCGTCACCGCGATCTGCACCGCCTCCTTCATGGTGGTCGGCAAACGGTACTGCACCTGCTTGCCCACCACCCCCTGCAGACCTCCCACAAACGCAGCCAGCAGACGGCGCTCACCCTCCTCTCTAACCACTGCCTTCACCGCGGGGTCAGCCACCGATCTGATAGTTTTTTGGCATAACGTTCGGCACCGGTCCGCGAAGGCCTCGACCGTCTCCGCCTTCCCCTGAACCGCGCTCTGTAACGCCGCATAGTGGAACTGGTCCGGCTGCTTATCGCCAAACCGTTCCAGGAACAACGCCTTGAACCCTACATAACCCTGCGACTTTTCCCCCAGACTAGAATCAAACACCTTAGCGCTCCCCACCAGCTTGAGTCGGCTGACGAACAGCCTGTCGGCGTCCGTCCAGCGTCCCAACTCGCCTGCCACCTCCACCGAGTCGAAAAAATCATACACCGAGACATCTGTTGGCCCTCCCCCCCAGGATTTAACCAGACTGGCCACAGTCAAATCCTTGACCACCTCTGGTCCAGCCTCAACCTTAGGCCGGGTGGCCAGCCGCTCCTTCAGAGTAGCCAACTCGGCCACTAGCTTCTGAAAATCTTCCTTCGACACCATTGCAACTCAAAACTATCACACAAAAATAAAACACGCAAAACACAATTTAAACAATAACTTAAAAAAATAACAAAAAAAAAACACATACTCATAAGACCCGCCGCTCACCCAGCACGACTGCAAACACAAACATGATAATAAAATGCACAAACATCCCCTTCTTGCACGGACAGACCGCTGTCACCACTGTCATGACCAGGGAACCCCTAGTCGAAGGGCTGCAGAGCAAGGAAAACCACTTAAACAGGAGACACTCGTAAAAGTTAAAACATGAATTTTAATGCAACATCGCTACGCCTTCGGACACAATGTGTCCTATAAATTACATTAGAATAATTCTACATCTCGCTTCCACTACTTACACGACCATCTCCTCCCCACCGCTCTCGGTTGAACTTCCTCAGTCGCCTCGCACCTTCACTGTCGCGATTCCCCAGACATTAGAGAGCGCCGAATACGCTAAGTTTCCCTTATATACTGGGGACCGTTCTACGCCCTCTTCCCTGCCAACACCCAGGTTGCCCCGTCGCCACGAGGACCACGTCAAACATAGTGACCAATTAAATCTACGTAAAAATGCACGTGACGCGGTAGAGCAATTGAACTCAAGTCCCCTTGCAGTAAGACTGCTGACACTTGCGATCTCATTACACTGGCGCGCGTCGACGTGAAACAATAGCCCGATACTCAGCTGATGAGTGATGACTCGGCACCTGATATCCGGCTATTAGTTGAATTCCAGAACAATTACATAACTTGGGTTTTGGCAAGAAAAGAGTCTCGGGCTCCATCACAGTATTTTTTTTGATTTAATACCAAAAACGCCATGTTAAATGAAAGATAATACCAAAGATAGTACTATTAGGAGATAAAATTTTTTTGAATCTGGCCAGATTGGGTGATCTTCGTTCCAAAGAAACTGATAACTGGCCTGAGATTGACAGGCGTCAATTTGTAGACACGTTATTATCATCTGTTGGACAACTAGGTATTCTTTTAGAATTCATGGTTTGCACGATCTTCCTTTGTTTTACCTCAACAATGTAAAAAAGTATATTTTCGACCATTGTGGGTATAGGCTACAGCTGTCAAGTCGATTTAATTTAATTATTATCAGTTTGTTGAAGATAGTTTGTAAATGAGTAGTTTTATAGCTATAAGAACAATTCTCCTGCAGCCTGCAATTGCTCAGGTACTATAAATACGATAAAAAAAACTGAAAAATAGATTGACAGCTGCCGTTCTGACATGTTACCTCCACGATGGCCGCACAACAATGAGATGATGTCACGTGCAAACTATGAATATTAGAATTCTTTTAGGCTAATTGTTTGACATTTATTTAGTATCGAGACATACAAATTATATTTGTTCAAAATAAATGTTAGGCCCAGGTCTATGTTGAATAATATGATTTGAGCATACACATTTTGATTTATGAATGAGATTTGAGCAGAAATCGCAAATTCCGAGACGAGGCCGCAAAGCACTGGCCGCAACGGACTGGCCGCAAAGCACTGGCCGCAGAGCACTGGCCGCACAGCACTGGCCTCTCGACTACTCAGCCAGTCTGAGTTTAATGACGTGGTGTATTTCCCCACACAGTGTTTCTCTAGTTAGTGAAATACAAGAAAGATATTGGATGTTTTGCAGGCGAAGTACTTGGATCTTCAGGAGTGGTTCTCCGCCATCAGCACTTCTATGTCCCCGAGCAACTCGTTCATTCAAGTCAACCTCAAGACAGACAACCCCAAGGTAATTACCTACACAACACAGACAAGAATTAAATCATGACGTTACATAATCCAGCACTTTGTTTCATTTTCTTCATACTAGTTATCTGTTTTGTACATCATAATGATCACATTTTGATTAGTAATCGTCCGGCCACGACCAGGTGGATCGAAATAAACGGTTATTTTCAGTACAAACGGTAAAAAGTATATTCGAGAAAATAAGGAACACAACTGACCTCTGGTGGATTTTGTGGTACTAGGTAAATGGCGGCTATCAAGGGCGCATTTGCATAAATATAAATACAAATAGTTGTTATAGTTGACTTTGTTATGGCCAAAAAGTAAATTTATATCTAATGTCGTTTTCGGCTGGCCGCACTGGGGTTGCACTGAGCTGCACTGAGTGCAAGTGGCATGTTCGACTGGCAGTGCGAGTTGCTCTGGGGCAATGTTTTCGTATTCGACTGGGAAGTGGTGCACACTGGGTGCGCACTCAGTGCACTATTTCTTGCTCGGAAATATTTGGTAGAGTTGCCCCCTCCACTCCGCCGCACTCCGACAAAATGGCGGCGCGAAAAACAAAATTGATGTTGTTACTGGAGGTTTTCCTTCAAAACACTCGGGAGCTCAATTTCTTCGGTTGCCATTTGAAAATAGCTGTCAGTGTCAAAACACAAAATCAAAACATATCATTTGTATTCGGCTGAGACCGCGTTGGGGGCAGCACTAGGCAGCACTAGGGCAAAACCAGGTTACGACATGACGTCACGATCAAGAACTCAGTGCAACTCCAGTGCGGCCAGCCGAAAACGACATAAATATCAATTAAATTTGTTTTTTGTTTTTTCACTGCTTTATGGAAACACGAAATGTAAAAACAAACAGATTAATATGTGGACCTGATAGTAGCCATCTTGCCAGAAGTGGCTCCATCACGTATCACTTATTTGTGGGAATAGGATAAATTAAATCTAATAGACCAATTCAGAAAATATCTGGGTGGCTCTGGTTTCTAGATAAATTCACATGCAGTTTGGTTTTCCATATATCTATTTGTGTTTTACAACAATGGGTCACATTAAGAATACACACTTGGAAAATCATACTGCATGTGAAATTCAATAGATTCCAGAGCCATCCAGATAATTTCTGAATTGGTCTATTTGACCATGGGTGAAGGAAAGAGAGATTTTCAGATTTCGTGCTGTATTTGGAGAATTGTGCAATTATGGCACCAACACCTAGAAGGACTCGCTTCTTACAAAGTTACACCTGAAGTTTGTCCTGCTCCAGAAACCACGAGACAGAGCCATCCAGATAATTTCTGAATTGGTCTATTTGACCATGGGTGAAGGAAAGAGAGATTTTCAGATTTCGTGCTGTATTTGGAGAATTGTGCAATTATGGCACCAACACCTAGAAGGACTCGCTTCTTACAAAGTTACACCTGAAGTTTGTCCTGCTCCAGAAACCACGAGACAATATTATGTCTGAGCAATAGAAGGGTTTACAGACCAGTTGGCGGGGAGTCTGATTAAACGCTGTAAACCTTCAACATGTAACGAAAACAATAATTTTTCATCTGTGTCTTGCCTATGGATATATAAAGACAGTGATTAAAGTGACAACAATCTCAACAATTGAGATGTGCCAGTCTTGTGTTTGGAGATCACTCGTAGAAGTAAACCGTTCATGAATCCAATATCAAAAAGGGACTTCCCAAAAGCGTGAAATGGAATGTGTCGGCAGGTGAATGACGACGTGGAACTAGTGGTCAACTCGACCGCCCGGCTGGTGTCCTACAGCTACCAAATCCTGGGGCGCGGCGATGTGCTTGTGGCCAACACCGTGCAACTGCCAGGCGGCGCCACTGAGCACAACTTCCGTTTCCTCGCGACCTACGCGATGGCGCCGACCGCTCACGTGATCGTCTTTTACTTGCGCGAGGACGGCGAGGTCGTGGCGGACTCCATGGACATCGAGCTGGAAGGAGCCATGCAGAACTACGTGAGTCACTCAATGTCTTAACTCGTCTGGACATCGAGCGGGGTCAGTAGTTAAACCGTGACCGTTAAACGGGGTGACCGTTAAACTCTGTCCTGCTAGTTGCTGCCGTTGTATCAGAGAGACTGGGGTGTTTGGGGGTTAGTGTGACGCCTCCCTCCACTTGTTATCAGTCTCTCGACGGCGCGGGATGTGGAGGCCCGTGCTGTGAATGTTCCACCGTCCTCCTGATTGGACATGAGTAGGCTACATGCCGGTACCGAGTTACACTCTGTTGAACATGCTGCAGGTGCGTCTGACTGTGCAGCCCCAAGACACTCAGCCCGGAGAGAAGGTGGAACTGAATGTTGAAGCGAAACCCAACTCCTATGTCGGACTTCTTGGCATCGACCAGAGCGTGCTCCTGCTCAAGTCCGGCAACGACATTTCACAGGCAAGTGGCTTCACTCTCTCGCTCCCAGGTTAGGAATGAAGACGATGTTTTCACCACATGTGCTCTTGCAGGACGATGTGATGGATGAACTGCGCTCGTATGACAGCGGGGAAACGTCGCCCTACAGACCACTGACACGTGGCAGGAGCTCCTTCACGTGGTGGCCCGGATCAGCCACGGCTCAACAGGTGTTTCAAGTGAGTTATGTCTCCAATGTTCCTTTTGATTGTTAGAATGATTTGATATCACCATTTTTCGGTGCTGAATTATTTAGTTTAACCCATTTTTAAGTTGGCAGATTTGGCTGGTATTTTTCCAATTAGTGTGTAATTAAATTTTAAACAATGACTTCAGTGGATTATTTTGCCAGTTAATTACTATAATTAAGCAAGAGCATATATATTTAATTATGTTTACAGACAACGGCATTGTTAGCTTCAACACCACTTTGCCAGATTAACGCGCTAAGTAATATTGAAATATTTGATCCTGTATGTTGGTTCTACAGAAGTCAGGGGCTGTTATCCTCACCAACGGGTTGGTTCACGAACACTTTCCATTTGGTAAGTGAGATTTGCATCACAACTTATTGTCTTTGTATTGCTAAGTATCCTTCAAGTCAATTAAACATGTGCAATATGCACAGGGTGATGGAATCCTCTCGTAACGTCAGTAGATCGTAGTCCTTAGTTTAACTCTCGCATTTAACTCTCGCATTTAACTCTAGCATTGAATTATCAAGAAGCATTTTGTGTGTAAAAACAGAGTGAGTTGATAGAAACCTGATGACGTCGACAGCAATGTTAATTGCAACCCGAGCATCATGATCTAACATTGTGATTATGTGTTTATGCCTTTTAATGTCAGAGGTCCATTAGACCGTTTTCACACGTTCGAGAATTTCCTCTTCAGACTATGATTATAGATTCCTTGCATCACACAATAATAATTGTTGTTTCTCTACATACTAATATGTGTTTACATGCTTTCTGTCCATAGTTACGTTTCAATACTGACATAATTTTAACTGTATTTAAATCAGAACAGTATTAGATGTATGGTCCTCCCCCCTCCCCCTCCCCCAATAAGTTGTAATCCTGCCTTCGGCGGTTTTTCTGAGCCGCAAAGTTAACATATACCTATAAAAAAATACTAGGAAAACGCTCAGTGTAACGCGTTGACGAGCAAGCACTAAAAATGCAACATCCCCAGTCACGATAAACGACACGGCACCAGACGATTTTCTCTGCAACTTTCCAATCTCCATATAAATACTCTAGATGAATATCAGATCCATTGTGTCGTGACTTTCCTACATACTTTTTTCAGCTTTTGACAACCCATACTAAACTCGTAAAATTACAATTAATACTTTGACTGATTGGGCTTAACATGTGTAAAATTTTAGATTATGTTGGTCTTGATCACCATGCAAAATATGAACTTAATCGGAACATTTTGATTGTCGAACAATCAGAAGATATTATTTATACTTAAACCAATTGGAGGATTCGGCCTCCGTACTGCATCCGATTTGATATGAGCTAGTTTTACCAAAGATAATTAGAGCAGGAAGATGTTTCATGTAATCATAGAGATGTAATGTTAAAATCTGTCTGTGAGAATTTGCGAAGATAATCAAAGTCTCATGTCTCATAATAAACCTCACCAATAGATGTCTCTGATTCATATATGTCTGTCTCTCTCCCTCTTATGTTATTGGACTTCAAAACCCTCAAATTCAATGTTGCAATGTCTATCTAATACAATTTACAGTTCTCCTTGAAAAGTCCAAGCTGGTTCTGAAGTTGCTTCAAGTTCCATGGCTCTGGTAATCGTCATTTACTAATTAAATGTAACTTTTCATATTATACATAATTTCGAGCTGAATAAAGTGCAATTGATCTCATGTCATTTCGTTATGTATTGAGAGAGAAATTAAATAAACCCTAAGTTTTTATGGCAAAGAAACTTTTGTTTGCTATTTTTAATTTTAGCTGGCCATGGAATATTTCAGAAGAAAATGCTGGTAGAGAAAGTTAAAAACAGTCTATGCACCTTGAAATCTTGAAATGCAGTGCTGCCAGAATGATCCCCAAACACAGAGACATCTAGCGGTGAGGTTTATTATTAGACATGGGACTCTGTTTTTTTTCGCAAATTCTCACGGACAGATTTTAACATTACACGAAACATCTTCTTGCTTTAATTATATTTGGTTTTACTGTAAATAGTGGACCGCTTGGCTTATCTACAGGCCTTGGAGCCAGGGATGAAAATGTAGTAAATATTTTAAGATTATGGAATAAAATGTCCCTAAAATGACAAAAACTTTTCAAAATAACTACAGATTAGACTGAAAATTGGCAAAAATATCTTAAATGTTGGCACCAATGACCATGCGAAGTTTTAAGTTGGTCGGTCAATCGGTTCTAGTTTAAATTACAAAATTCACCGGAAAAATGGTTTAAAATTTGAACCAATGGGAGGATTTGGCTGAAATTTATTATGATCGGGTACAATATTAGTTGCAATGACTTGGCTAAATTTCAAATTGATTGTACCAACCAATCGAAAGATTTTTTTTTTAAATTTGAACCAATCAGGGGATTTCAAAAGAATTAGAGTCTGCAATTCTCATATTTGGTCTTAACATGTGTGAAAAATTTCAGCTCGATCGGGTAAATGGTGCGACCTGTATACGAGCAGACGACAGAAAAAAACAGAGGTCAGAGTGCCAAAAGGGACAAAAGGAGACGCTCGCTTCGCTCGCTCAATTATCAGTTTGCAGTTGATGCTTCAATTCTTCACCCCAACTGTGGGCGTCCCATGCATAATATCATTTGCAAGAAGATGTTAGGCAAGCTAGGGACAGATTCCACAGTCTTCTGACCGTTAATTATGTATTGGACTGCACATGTGTAGCATTTGTGTAACCCCTGTATACAACAACCAGCCTTTTGTGTAAACAATTAATTGAGCGAGCGTCGCCATTCGGCACTCTGGGACACGATCTCTGCTTTTTTTGCATTGTTTTCTCGGCGCTACAGGTCACATTGTTTTTACGGTCGAGCTGAAATTTTGCACACATACTTCCTTCATACATACTGAATATTATAATCCTTAAAGGATTACATATACAAAAAATTGAATATACAAAGCTACTTCATTCTAACTTAGTTTTGGTTTGTTTTTAAGTGCTGCTCTCTGATTGGTTTAAAAATAAAACTGGTTTGTAGGTCACACCGTTTTGACCTATTAAATCGATTTTTTTAAACTATTTTGAGCCCGTCTTAAAGTTTTGAGATTTTTTTTGGAAAAAAAGTTTATTGGTTCAAATTTTAAAACATAATATATCTTCTGATTGGTTGATTCAATCAATTTTAAACTATTTAGTATAATTATTATCAACACTTTGTACACTTTTATAAAAATTCAGGAAAATCTTACTAGGTATTGGTTAAAATTGTAAAAATGTCTCCTGATTGGTCGGAAATCAAACTTCCGATGGAGTTATAATTTTGAATTGATATTAAGAGTACTATTTTATCCTATTTTACAAGAAAATCCGTTAATTTTATTTTGATTGAGTGGATCGTATTGCAATTCAATATGGGTGTATAATTTTTCTGTGCGTTACGAAATTACGGTTGGAGATGTGCGCACTTCGGTGCTCGCTCATCAACGCGTGTTACCGAGCGTTGGCCTAGTGTAACCTCTGTATAAAACAACCAGTCTATCTGGTGTGATACTGACGTGATAAAAAAATGCAAAGTACAAAATTAAAATAACATATAAAAGTATTATTATTGCAACACATTTGAACTTGGGTATGTTATCTGTGGCCTGCAGATTGTTTTGGTTTTACTTATTGCTATCACTTATCCTTTAGAAAAGTGTATTACATTGAAGGTTACTCCTCTCCTCACCCGTAACCACTTGTTGTAAAGTGACTAATGAACGCGGGAGAATGTGTGTGCAGTCTACTACAGATCTAACCTGGAAGACGAAGTCTCGCTGGGCCGCGAGGAACCAACTGCCCATGCGCCAGCTAGGGTGCGCAGGAACTTCCCGGAGACTTGGCTTTGGGAAATGCTTGACTCCGGGTAGGAAAATATCCTCGTTTTTAACTCTTAACTTACTTCCTTGTGGTTGTAGTCGTACTTTGTACAAACTCTTCACCGAATAATCATATTACTAATATAATCGATGTGTTGCATCCAACCGCCATGTTGTTTTGTTTTTCATGACTTTTTTGTGCTTCATCCTGAGGAATCATCGCTTGTGCAGAGTTGAATTACACCTCTCCCTACAATACTCGCAAAATAGTTATTCTTAAAGAATCTGTCACTTTCAACAAAGGCCGTGATAAAACACAACGGTCCGGTCTGTTTTCATGGGCTGATGAATCTATTTTCAAACCGTATAAACTTGGCTGCGTTTACACGGAATGTTCTTCAAGGGGCTTAACCCGCCATGGTCGCAGGGGTTCTGTACACCCAAAGAATAAACAATGCTTCACCACCTACTTTATTCTGTGTCTTCCACTTTTATATCACACGCAGAAGTCATTCAATGGCATGGAACATCTTTTAAGAATACAACATATGCAAAATGTAAAAAAATTATATCGTTTTCAGTACAGCTGTATAGGTACTTACTTTACCTATATTAATTAGATACTATATTTAATGAACATTTTACATATTATTTTTTCGTGTACACTATTTACAATTAGCATATCATCAATAATAAATCAATATTAAGCCTGAATTACACGGTTCAAGTTTCCTTGAAGGGGTTGAATCCAACCCTTGATTTCAATGAAGTTTGAAAGATGTTTTTATATGATTCAGTGTTCATTGTTCTTTGAAGATGCAGTGAAATGACAAAATTGCGACCGTGGTATTTTACGCAAGAGGATTGTGATTGTTTTTTTTGCGTATTGATTTGGGATTCTTGTCTTGAATAAAAGTGAAATGTGTGATAGTTTTCACTGATTATCCATTTTATACATTAGATGATTAGTTGCATAATAAATCATTGTCATTCAAGTGATACAGTGCAGAATTTTGGGTAAATCATTGACTTAAAAAGTGAATATTTGATGAATCATTCGTAAACCTAACCTTCAAACAGTGGTGAATTGATGAAATGAGGTAGTACCCTCCTGTTAATTAATGTTTTGTATAATTTGTACTAAACTTATTGGAGTATTTCCTACTTGTCATTTAGTACAATGGGTTACTCCGAGATCCATGACATTATTTTCTTTCTTGCAAATCACTGAGAACTATTTTATTTTTTTGGCGCATTTTTTTGGATCTGTGTGATGGGGCAAAAGAGGCGGAGCAAAGTCAAATTAAGGGTTGCTGATTGGTTAAAGTCTTTCAAGTCTTGAAGACCGATTATAAATGAAAAGGTTGAAGAGATGACTTGACGTCAAGACTTGAACGGGTGTTAAAATGCTTCAATTTTTACGTTTACACGAATCAAGACTTGATTTCAAGGAAACTTAAACTGTGATTCGGGCTTTCTGATAGAAAACAACGCTTTTCATTATCCTGATTTTTAATTAATGTCACGCGTCCAGCTGAGATTGCATGGAAACCTGGCAAAGTACAAAAATATTCTTCAATAGTATTAAGTTAGATTACATGTTCTAATCATAAACAGAACCCTTATAAATAATTATAAAGGGAAAATTTGGTGCAAAATTTCGACCTTCACCATCGACGAAAGTATTCAATGCTGCAGCTAGCAGTCACGAATACCAATATAATATTCGAAACTAAAAGTACCTAGAGAATGTAAGATGGCCACTCAAGCGAGTATACAGTCGCAGTGCGCATGTGGGCAAGTCACTTTCATGTCAATCGTAACGAGTTCAGTAAAAGTTCTATCTAGTGGAGCGATCGCTCCACGCCAGCCAAGTCGTACGGCGCGTGCACACTCTCATTAGTGGAGTAAGATGTCTAAAATTAGTGCGTTTGTGATACTATTCGTGAAAATTGGTACCCCTACTAATTCGAGTATGAGGAATCCAAAAATCGATGGCACCAACCTGAGTAATTAATACTTTCTGCGTAATTAGCATAAGTAGCATATAATTAATAAACTTAGATAAAATAATATATAATTTTATAATATGGTCTGTATGAGTATCCATCAAAAGATCGTCATGTCTTGAAACCTGCGGGATCTAGCTCAGAGGGTAGAACACAAAGATTCAGCAATAATGTTATAATTTGTTTATTGCAAAGAAAATAATCATTCATTGATGTGAAAAAAGCAATGAAAATTATGAAACATATTACGTTTAATACGTCGGCAGTAGTGATGATGTCTCTGGTATGTTTACTTCCGCGTAAACAAGTGGATGGCATTGACCCTCGCGTAGCGTGTCCAGTGAACCCCAGTTCACCAGCAGAATTGTTCGATGTCACCCCTTTCAGCTGCGATGAGATGATGTTGTCTGTAACCCCTTGGTTACCAGGACGCGAGAATACAATTGCAAGTCGGTAGTTTAAATGGGGTCAAAAATTAGCCAATATGAATCGAGCCATGTATAACGCCATCTTTAAGTGACGTCATGCACATTGAAGAAATGGAATGTATACACTTCGCGCCAATTTTAAAAGGCAGGTTAGTTCAGTTCGTCGCCCTTTCGCCAAGTCGCGAAATTGCATGTCGCTATTAATGCTTTTTAATTATCTCTATAGGTAGGTATAATATTTCGCACCTGCGATGGAGTTGAGCAAAAGTGAATTAATTCTTCTGAAGGTAGGTCCTATTACATTCACAAATACCTACAAAGAATTTAGCAATAATCAATGTGTTACTGCCATGCTGCGGATGAGAATCGTAAACTCCAGTTAGCCTGCTAGAATGCTATATTTATCTATCTATCTGTCTATCTATCATTTGCTTATTGAATGTAAGAAAATGTGTGAAACAGTTAGAAAAACAACGCAAAACCATTGTACAGTCAAGAAACTGTAACAGTCTGAAATTTAGAAGATTGCAAACAATCAATACATTTAAGGAAACTCATGAAACTACTGTAAACTTGAGTAACCAAAGGGTTGATGAATGTTGAGGCAGGTCAATATCATGTAATGTTGTGGAGGGCGAAGTAATTATCAGCCGTGTACCATGAGTGAGTCAGAGACAGAACAATAGACGTCACGTAGACCAACAAGTACAACCAGCATTTAAACTACCGACTTGCAATTGTATTCTCGCTACCAGGACGTCCTCGCTTAATAACGTGGTCTTCATGGGTATCTAAAGAAAGCTTGTAATGTCCACAATGCATATTAGTCACCAAAAGTTAATTATAGTCATTAACATAACTAGGAAAACGCTCGGTGTAACGCGTTGATAAGCGAGCACGGATATGCAGAATATCGAAGCATGATCTACCCGAAATTCCGTAAATCCCTGAATATTGACGGTAATTATAGACGAAATGCCCGCACGGCTAAAATCCTGATCAGGTAAATGTAGGAAAACTCTACATAATGTACAAATAGATGTAGGTAATATTAATCTTTTATCTCCCATGTGATATTTAATTTGGTACCTATAGGAATCCTGCTCGTGACGTCACAAAGGTAGAAAAATGGGGCCTGCTCTGGTAAGGGAAATGTGTCAAAGCTATAAACTAGGAAAACGCTCTGTATAACGCGTTGATGAGCGAGCACGGACACGCGCAACACCTCGAACCGAAAATATGTGTATCGAAAATATCATTAAAAGCCAATAATTCTTGAAATTCGTCAGACTTGTTGGTATAAAAATCTCAAAATATTCCTAAAATATTAGTCCCAAAAGCCATGCAAAGTTTTAAGTTGATCGATTGAACCTTTATGATAAAAATGTTCCTTGTTAAAATTCAAAAATAATAGGATATATACAAAAAAAAAATACCTGGGACCACTCATATAATAAAAGTGTGTGTACTTACACAATATTAGACGATCTGTTGAACGGTCATATCAGTTTCATACGTTTGAAAGTTTCTGCTCTAACTACCTTGGAACTATAAAGAGTCGAAGTAGCCGTGATCAACATTTTCGAGAAATTTGACAGATAACACGCAAAATGTCAGTAAAATGTCAATAACTTTTGGATTTAAACACAGATAGGTCTGAAAATGGTCAAAAATACAGATAATGTTGGTCCCAATGACCATGCAAAGTTTTAAGTTGATCGGTCATACGGTTCTAGTTTAAATTTCAAAAATCATATGAAAGATTTTTTTAAATTTTAACCAATGGGAGGATTTAGCTAAAACTTTGTATGATTGGGTAAAATGTTAGTGGTATTGACTTGTCAAAATTCCAAATTGATAAAACAAACCAATCGAAAGATATTTTTTTTAAAATTTGAACCAATCACGGGATCCCGTTCAAAAACGATCCCAGGGACCGCATAGACTACGTTAGTATGTGTACAAAATTTCAGATTGATTGCATGAGCGGTTTGACCTGGGGTGTGACCACAAAAAAAAAAAAAACACACAGAGAAAGTGCCATAAGGGTACCGTGGTGACGCTCGCTACGCTCGCTCAATAAAAGATAAATAATATTTCTCATATGAACATTTCACTTGAAAATGTGTAAGAATATATATTTCATCATTATGTACTACGTACTTACTTAAATATTCTTTCTTTCATAAATAATCACTCTATATATGAACTTTGGATTGCCGCTGTCTGATTTGTTTACTCCCTATACCTTTATATAGGTTACTATGGCAACCTTTTCTCACGCAGGATGCCTATATTATGAAGGAAGATGACACACAGAAGTTTAATTGTACTTCATGATCAAAACAGTGCAGACGTCTCGTCTATAATTACCATAATCACTTGCAGGATCAGAAGAGTTCAGATTTTCTTCAGAACCTGGAATGATTATCACAAAAATACATTCAATATTCAATCTCATAGACGAAATGTCAATTTTAAAAACAAGTACCTATGTCACTGTCTACGAGAAGACTATACAGACTTTTGCAGTGATCATGGTCCAATATTTATTTTATAAACTTTCGCCAAACATTTCGTTGCTAAGGTAATGATACCTAAACAACATAAATCAAATTTCCAATGAAACCAATGGAGCGAACTTGCTGAAAATCTGCGTGTCACCGACCAGTATAGTAATATAAGTTTTGTGAAAAAATTGGCATGATCTGTTACTTCGTTTGGCAAAAAATGGATAAAACACACAACGACGAAAAAAAAACAGAGATCCGAGCCATAAGTTTCAAGTGGAGACACTCGCAACGCTCGCTTGATAATTAATCCACTAATTAATTCATCTGATTAAAATCGCCTTATTCACACAAGGCAACTCGATGAGATAAAAAACAAGGTTTCTAATTTAAGCTTATAAGTAGTATAAACAATTAATAAAATTTTGTGTTTAGTTCTTAATTAGCATAATCAATTATGCTAATCTCACAATTTGATAGAAATGTCACTTGATGTCCGCGCCGAGTAGGCGCGTGTATTTAGTTTTTAGTTTTCCTGTCCGTCCCCTGTCCATGACTCACCTCTTAGTTGTTCATGGAACAATTTTTCCTCCCTCCTTCCACCCCTGTTATTGCGCTACCAGTTTACCTTTCCCCGCGCAATAATACTTTGCCTACCACAGTGTATTTGATTTACCAGTGGCAGGTGCACAGTTACAACCCTGACGTCTGACCGTTTACATCGTCCGAGCGGTCCTTCGGGTTACTAGCCTACCGTGCTCTCAGCTACATCGCCCTGCCGATCAGCATTTTATTTAGCTCAAGCACTTTGAGTCACTTACAACTCAACTGCGCCTACGCTAAAGTCACACAGTGCATTTAATATTGTTACCTACATTTCAAGACCGTCTCAGGCATACTCTACAATCTGCGTAAAGTGCGATTCCCAAGCCTTTCCATTCTCTTCCCCGTGAACTCTGAATGCAATTCTTTCCTCGCCAAGCCTACCTTCGCCACGCGCTGTGTTCTAGAAATCACCTGGCGCTCTTCTATACTTCTACACTGGTAAGTACCTGCCATAAGGTAACATTGAATACACTGTGGTGTATGGCCTCTAGCCATTGGTCCCTTGAATGCCGTCACTATCCCGTGCTCGTTTACGGTTGCATCAGCTCTCTTAACGCTGCTGCACCCGATCTTACTCTCCAGGACCAGACTCCACTATCTGGCCTTAACACTTGATATTTAACAAAATTGAGATTTTAATATCACAAATAGGTCACTTACGTATCCTTATATGTATCCGAAGAAATTGTGATTTTATGTAATTAATTGCAATTAATTTAAAATTAATTAATTAATAGAAAACTGTATATTATTTATACGCAACTAAAGGCAATACGCAACACAAATCACCTATTTGTGATATTAAAACCTCAATTTTGTTGAATATCAAGTGACATTTCTATCAAAATGTGAGATAAGCATAATTAATTACGCATAATTAATTATGCTTATTAGGAACTAAACGCAAAATTTTGATTAATTGTGTATACTACTTATAAGCTTAAATTACAAACCTTGTTTTTGATCTCATCATGTTGCCTTGGGTGAATATGGCGATTTTAATCAGATGAATAAATTAGTGGATTCATTATTATGTTAATGAATATAATTAACTATGGGCGACTAATAAATATTGTGGACATTACAAGCTTTCTTTAGATTCCAATGAAGACCACGTTATATAATAATGTAATTTTTATGTCGATTTTATTAATTATGCTAATTATGCTAGTTACGCAGAAAGTATTAAATACTCAGGTTGGTGCCATCGATTTTTAGATTCCTCATACTAGAATTTGTAAGGGTACCAATTATCACAATTTCCAATTTTCACCAATTTTCACAAACGCACTAATAGGGAAGTTACGTGAAATTTTATTCTTGTTAATTTGTAAATATCAACACAAATAACAATTTCAAACACACTAATCACCAGCGAAATTTAAAATTTCATTCATAAAAATCAAATTCAAATGTCATGGGATATTTTGGCGGGAAAAACGGCAGGCAACGAGAATCAGGATTGTGATGTCATTTCCAAGTCTCCAACAATGTGTTGCCATGGTGATTCCTTTGTCGCTATGGCAATAT
Source organism: Leuctra nigra (assembly GCA_934045905.1). Lineage (NCBI taxonomy): Eukaryota > Metazoa > Arthropoda > Insecta > Plecoptera > Leuctridae > Leuctra > Leuctra nigra. The sequence goes on along the minus strand of OW203762.1, from coordinate 66,173 downwards.
AGAGGATTGTGATGTCATTGTCAATTTTTCTGTTTTAAAATTGTGAGAAAATTATCAAACTTTGTAACTGAATTTCTCGAAAACTATACTTGTCCCACAACAAAATTAATACTATATCTGTGTTCAGCAACATCTCAACTTTAATAAAATAACTATTATTCTGGAATCTAATAGATAAGTGTATTCCCTATTACTCAATAAATTGCAAAAATTACTTTTTTGTGAATAGGCAATTTGGAAGCCAAAATTTTGACTTTTTCCCCCTTACATGTACATACTATTCCCCAGCAACTTATTCCCTAGCAATAAGTTTCACACAATTTGAAAATACGAAGCTTTTGAGTTGAACGGTGTAAAAATTAGAACAGTTCAAGTGAAGAAATGGAAATCAAAATTTTGATTATCTGAGGGCCTGGAAATCCAAAAGTACTCAATAAATGGACAAACCAAAAAATACGTATGTTTTACTTTGGGCTTGTGACCAATCCTACCAAGTTCTATCAAATCTGAGAGGGTCATTATAAGCATTTTGTTGAATGGCGATTTTTATAAAATAATTAATTATACGGTTAATTATTATGTTAATGAAAAAATTTAACTTTTTTATATGGATTGTAGACATGACGAGCTTTCGATGGATATCCATAAAGACCATTATAAAATTGTATATTATTCTATCCATGTTTATTAATTATGCTAATTATGCTAATTACGCAGAAAGTATTCATTATTCAGGTTGGTGCCATCGATTTTTGGATTCCTCATACTCGAATTAGTAAGGGTACCAATTTTCACGAATAGTATCACAAACGCACTAATTTGCCATTATATAGGACATCTTAAATAATAATATAATAATATTATATTAAAAATAGGATATATTATTGCGAAATCGGACCTTCAGCCTCCTCGTGGCGCACCTGAAAAGGCTTAAGCCTTACTAATGAAGGACGTATGTGTGTCGGGCCAACCACCCGGCAGCGTATTTCCGAATTGCACCCCATTTTGGCACCATGCAACTAAGTCACACCCCTTATATTCTCTCTGACCGAAAAACATTAGAGTATTGTTGTACTGTCTTCCAAGAAACATTTACCTGATAATGAATGTCAAATTGTAAATTAAAATATTAGAATTAATTGGGATGGGTTAAAACATAATTTTATAATTCATTCATCAATTATAATTATCAATATAAATGATTCCTAATAAAGTAGGACGATGATAGTAGCATAATTATATTGTTATTTATTGATAAGTACACTCGTAATTTTTTTTGCAATGTGTTATTTTTAATAAAGTGAGAGAAAGAATGAAAGTTACTGTTACTTTTCACTCTGTATTCTGTCTAATTTGGAACACACATGTAATACAACACAATACTAGTATTATGTGCTGTTTAAAACATCTTTTAATATGGTGACTATTTTTGAGCGAGCGTAGTGGCGTCTCCATTCTGCACTTTTCGACACTTTCTCTGTTTTTTATTTGTTTGTTTGTTTTTGTGTTTGGCCCGACGGCACATGCCACAATTTTCTTCCGACCGAGCTGAAATTTTGATCACATACTAATATCATTCTAACTTAATCGTGTATAGTTTTTGAGAGCTGCCCTCAGATTGGTTCAAAAATTATAATATCTCCTGATTGGTCGAAAAACAAAGTGTTCCGATTAAAGTGATACTCTCATCTTGTAGCAAGTATATTTTTCCGATCCGTCGAGCTCCAAACAACACATTCCTGTCCTTTGTCCTGTCTTACATCCTGTCGCCTGGACCCGGGAACGGCTCGAGCCGTAGCGTCACTGACGTCACTGCAGCCTACCTGCTACCTTGCAACCTCCGCGCTCGAGTTAAAAACATTCATTCTCCCTGGCAGTCTATGTTTTACAAGTATGTAGGAAGGGTGTGATAGTGAGACATTCAACGTTGCTTGTGATTATCTTATTTTATTGATCTTTATTTAACTATAGAGGGACCCGTCATGTAAAACATGACCAATGTGCACCAGTGAGTTATGCGTAAATATAAAACGTCAGCAATATTTGTCAGCAGAGTGTGCGTCGTTAATACATTTGACGTCATTGATGACCCAATCTTAACAGAAAACGTTAAAAAATGAGGAACGAAGAAAAGCAATTTGATCATATCTATTATGGTAAAACAATTTCATATAAGTTTTCAAATTTACACCAGAGTATTCGTACTAAGTAAAAATAAGAAGAAAAACAATGTATGCGCCGTAAAAAAATATATATATATATATATTCATTACGTTGATACCGTGACCTGATGCCCACAGCCTTTTCTTCATTTGTTATGCTATTACATGTTATCTACGGCTTCATTATATTATACGTTCCTCAGATGTAGGGCGGAAGTAAATTTGTTTGATTTGCGGTGCACAATTTTGGATTGTAATCAAGCTCTATCAAGTACCGTTTCACTGATGTTAACAAATAACGTTATATTGAAGTATTCTCTTACAATAACTCATGTCACCATTACAAATGATTGGTTGATGTCAGAAATACTGTTCATATTGAAATGGACTTCAGCCGTTCTACCACTAATTAAAGTATAGATATTCAGTTAACAATGTAAAACTTAAACATTGGTGCTTCAAACTTTATCAACAGCAACATGAATTCGTTGTCAATACATGACTCAATACAGACCACTCTACGAAATAAGAAACGACTGAAAATGATTAATCTAACAACATTATTTAAAAACTTCGTCGGTGAGTTGGTTTGAGGGTTACAGAACCGTGTTGATTAAATGTAGGAAGAAAATAATACGTTTGATCGTTTGCAAATTGCATCTTGAGGCCAATGTTAAAAATATATCGGCTTTGTTTGGTTTTCATGGCCCTCTAAAATACAGATCAAATGAAATTTTTTAAAAATTACACTTTGACGTTTCTTGGAGTAAAGAAGTTTTCTATGTAATGTCTCTTTTGAACGGTTATTATGTGTTATAGTAGATTTTTTACACACTCAAAGGGATAAGGATTACGTTTTAGGTAAGTTATGGTTATTTCTTTACTTTGCGAAGGCAAAAGACGTATTTTTAGACACGATTGGCAATGAAAGGCCACCATTTTAAATACAAAATAGTGCCGTTTTCAATATAATGTAAAGATTTGGTCAGTTATTCTGTGTTAAAATACATTTCTTATAAACACAAAGGGATAAGGATTGCCATTTAGGTAAGTTTCAGTTATTTATTTATGCACAAAGAGCAGAAGATGTATTTTGGACATGATTTGGGCAATGTAACGTCGACCATTTTAATTTTAAATACAACATAGAGAGTGTGCGCGCGAAATTGAGAGGATGCGCGCGCAGGCGTTCCTGACACACAGACAGAACTGCGTAACTATAAGTAAGATACTATAAACTACACTATATATTATCTTACGGGACAGAATATTTTAAATAGTCTACCTACTATATAATCTTCTCTCATATTGTGACAATGTCGTGCATATTTACGTGTGTTTTTGTCTAGTTTATTTTCAAGCAAAAACAATACCAACTTTTTAACATGTATTAATAGTTTCGTGTAGGTATACACTATTTGGACGAAATATTTTGAATCGCTTTTTATCTTCTGCCGATTTTATCTTCGGCCGATTGTGCCGCGTCGTGTGTATTTACTTTTGTTTTAGTGAAGATATTTGAGACGAAAATGGTTTACTGCTGTGTTTTTCAGTGTCACAATAGTACTGAAAACAATTAATCGAGCAGATTTTGTTCCTAGCGGATACACATTTGCGCGTTGCAAATGAGTTAGCAGTTGCAAATGTGTTTTCATGTAAAACACTTTATATTAACAGACTGACGTATTGGGTACCTTTCAGGAACAAAGTCAGTGTACCTACTTACACATTTTCAATCATGGTGTTATAAATAGATCGAAGAATGACAGCGAAGAGCAGAGAGTTCGAGCGCGCGGCCACCTATCCTATGGTAGAGGCTGCAGCCAATCAGCGTTGCTCGGCAGTGACGTCCGAAACTGAGCGCGCGAGTTTCAAATAACGCTTAATGTTTTATATTTAATGTTTAGTAATGTTTAATCCTTATGCTTAGTAATGTTTAATGTTTAGTATTATCGTACCAAAAATTAAGTTGTTTGTTTATTAATAATGTCTTCCGTGATGCTTAGATCACATACAAAAATCTAAATCCAAGATGAGAGAATTCCTTTAAGTTCACATTTTGCATGAACATTAAGACTACTATTTTCTCTTATTTTAAAAGTTTTCAGCCCAATCATTAGATAAGTACCTTAAGCCCGATTTACACGGTCACATTTATTGAACAACTTCTGTGTCACAGTCTTTGGCACAGTCTTTGTCACATTTCTTGAAGGAAATTAGAACATGTTTTAAGTTCTGTGACAGAAAATTGCTTCGTGTAAATGCAAAATTGTATGAAAAATGAAAATGTGACACAGAAGTTGTACAAGAAATTGTACCGTGTAAATCGGGCTTTATGCACTTATTGACATTTTTCAATGTTTGAAACTGTCAGAATTGATGGTATCGGGAAATTCCACTGCTTTCTGGATTGTTTTATGTAACCAAGTACTTGCCCAAGTGTATATAGATGGCTATTCTCAGTTTCAATGAAACACACATTATTCTTTATGCTTGGGTGGACTATATTGCAACATAAAAAACACTTCGTGTAAAAATACCAGCCAAGTCTCTTCAACTCAAAAAAATCTAAAAATTCGGCACTGAAAAGTAGTGATATCAAAAAATGGGCCAAGTCAAAACTTTATTTGAAAATCAAAAAATACTTGGCGCATCGTGTATATAAATAGTTGAGAAGTATATGCCAGATATGAAATATACATCAAATATACATGGATACATATAATATAACTATAATGCCCTAAAAAACGATGCGCCAAGTATTTTTTGATTTTCAAATAAAGTTTTGACTTAGCTAATTTTTTGATATCACTTCTTTTCAGTGCCGAATTTTTAGATTTCATTATTTTTTTTGAGTTGAAGAGACTTGGCTGCTATTTTTACACGAAGTGTTTTTTATGGGGATATCATTACTTTTTTAAGTTTATTCTTACAACTTATGTGTGACACATATCAATTGAACAATTACAAAACCTTTAAAATAAATCACCCTTTACAATTTGGTTATTCTCCTAAAGAATAGCAAAGGTTTCATTCCAATCGGTCAAGCCAGTTCCGAGAAATGGCAACACTTCGGTTTTCAAAATGGCTGCTGAACTTTCTGCACTGCCACATAGAATTTATATCTGTAAATGATGTGTATAATTTTCAGCTTTCTGAATATCTATTTATTGTATAGGAAGGGATTATAAAAATTTATAAATTTGAATTACGTCAATTCCGGCCTCATAAATAGGAAAATTCTAGTTTGACTGTTCCTATTCCATAGAGATGGCCTTCCGAATCGTTTGGCGCTTATTTCATACCGATCTGTCAACCAGTTTTCGAGATATTACGTTTCTTCCGGTTTCAAAATGGCTGCTGAAATCACTGACCTCTTGAATTATAATTAAAACATGATTACATTTTATTATAAGCTTTCTCAAATAGTATATATTTTATTGCATCAAAATGTATATTTGTGAGATTTTTTAAATGTGTGACGTCATTTCCTGTTTCGGTATGGAAAACTGCAAATACTATTGATGATAATACATAAAGTTGACCGTCTAAATTGTTTAGCGCTGGTTTCGATCAAATCTATTTAGCCGTTATTGAGATATAATGTCACTTCCGGTTTTAAAATGGCGGCTTCCGGTTGGTTTTATAACAAGTCAAATGAGATCTCAAAAGTACAGACGTTTCATAAATATCAAAATAATCGGATCGACTTTTGCTGCCGGAATGCCAATCGATGTATTTCAATTACGTCATTTCCGGTTTCGTTAATATGAATTTTAGTATTTTGCTAATGATAACCTATAAAGTTAACTGTCTGAATCGTTTAACGTAAATTTCGTTCCAATCGGTCCAGCCGTTGTCAAGATATGACGTCACTTCCGGTTTCAATATGGCGGCACAAAAAATTCATGGGGTGAAGGTAAAATCAGACGCCAAAAGTGCACACGTGGTAAAAATGTGAGATCAATCGATTCAGCCGTTTATGCTGTGGCCTGTTTACCGGATTTTAGCTCGAGCCTACGGAGATTATTACTGATTAAAACCGCCCTAAAACACGATTTTCACGGCCCTCCAGCTCGCAAAGGGCGTAACCTATTGTTCCCAAATTTGGTATATGTGGTGGGGTGGGCCATAGCTCGAAATTAAGATATTTCGCAACAATGTGAGATTTCCCAATTTTATGATCCAGTAGGCCGAAAATGCCACTTTGATGCTTACAGTAAAAGTGGTTTTGCTCCAGCCTTTTTAAATAAGTGTGTGCGCGCCGTACGACTTGGCTGGCGTGGAGCGACCGCTTCACTACATTCATAAGGGATAGGGTATACCAACATAGGTATTATATATTTGTTTTTGAATGTGGATCGTGTTTCACAGTTATGTTAGAAGCAACGTTTCGACTAGATAGCTCATGTAACATCTCATATTTTACACATTTCCAGCCCAATCGGTCAAGAATTTACAATTTCCAGAATGTTTATGGAAAGTTTATATGAAAATCATTAATGATGTATAGTTATAGTTTTCTTTGATTGAATGGATCGTGTTCGATTGGCGATGTTGTGCGTGTTAGTGCTCGCTCATCAACGCATTACGCAGAGCCTTTTCCTAGTTTATTTTTTATTAGTATGAAGTAACTGTTTTCCAGACAGTTTCTTTATGTACAAACATAGTAAAACATTAATTTTTAATGACTTTGAGAGAGTTTGATATCCTTGGGTTCCGTCACTTATTAGGAAGGTCACTTATTAGGTCATTTTCTTAATAGTTTCTCAATCTTAAAAAGCATATAACCATTAAATAATTTGCAAGCAGTTGACACATTAGGTATACTTATTTTTTTGAGATAATTACTTAATATATCCAATAAGAAGATTAGTTACATCACATTCTTGATAATAATTAAACTCACATTATTATAAAAGAAATGCACAGACAGGTATTTCGAAAATTCTTGAAACCAATCATCTTATTCACTTCTATAAATTCGTAAATCTCCAAAAACATCACATAAAACGGCTTGAAGGCAGAAGATTTCCAAAAAAAACACACTATCACCAAGTAATTAGTCAGCAATAGTTGTTAAATGTCTGGCAAATTGCTGAAGAACAATGACAAAAAAATTAAATTTTACAGTTTCACAATCTCAACAAAATACAAAATAAGAGTCTTCAGCATCACAATTATTTCAGTACGAAACATTTCATAATCAAATTTGATAATACTTGGCCCAGATTTCCGCACACACCAGTCCGTTTTCTACGCAATTCCAAACAACTTCGCCCATTCAATACACTCTTTATTGTAGTTTTCACAGCTTCTAATCTTGGTCTAACAACACACTCCAATTTATCTTCTGATATTAAGTTACAATTACAATCACTGCATGTTGATCAAAACCGAAAAAACTGCGTGCGACCTCCATATCCGCGTATGCAGAACTGTTCTCGCTCGGCCTGGCGTACTGCGCAAGCCTCTTGAGGGAGAGGCTTAATAGACATATATAGCATCGGTGCTGAAATCGGGTACAATTCGAAAATACGCCACCCGGCATGCATCCAAACTGGTTCCAAAAGATCAACCAAGGTAAAGCACCCACGACTGGCCTGTCTCGGATGCAGGCCCTAGTAGAGTTGGGAGTGGCAGAAGAGCATCAGTATCTGGAGCCCTCATGATGTGGACTAAGGCCCTTGGGAGGGTTCTTCTGGCATGTCATGCTGCTAGTGAGCCTTCACGCAGGGGGTATATGGCGAGGATGCATGCTCTATGGTGTGAGATGCATCCGGAGCATAGCCAATCTTCTCAACAAAATCTGAGAGACTATGCCAACCACTTGCTGAACCGTCCACCGGCCAGCCTCAGAGTCAGATAACTGCAGAGTCAACCACACAATCGTCCTAGCGTCGGATGCGTGTCCCTACTGAAGGTGTCAGTAATAGGGCGACCGATAGGAATGAAAATGTGGATACTGTGGAGGATTTGAGGCTAGTGTTAAATACACACCTGAAACATGACGAACCACACCAAAGGCAGAAATGTATACATCAGAAAATATTTCTGCGGGATAAACGCCTGTCTCAATTGAATGGCTTGGTTGAAAAGGCCCTGGTAGAGACATCGGATCTGTGGGAAGTCAATAGCGTCGTGTACGCTTCGGCTAAGACCTTAGCGTGCCCTAAAAGAGAACCTTCTTGGGTTGATAAGTCAGCGTTGAGGATAAAGAAGCTCGATGCTAAGACCGCACAGGCTCGGCAACAGGTATCCAGGATTCAGTGTGTGATTGAATACATAACATCTGGGACAAAATTTACCACTAAGGTGAAACGCATTGTGCGCTCCATTAAATTACAGGAACCACACACTGAATAAGAATGTCTTGCTTTCCATTAAGCAGCATGCCCTGGAAATAGTTCGGTCATTGACGGCGGCTAGGAAGAAAATGGGCAAGAGGACCAAAGCTGTGAAGGAAAATGCAGCCTTTGTCCGTCATCCGTCTCGACTCTTTAAGCCACTAACACCTGGTGTTAAGTCTCCGCCCCCCGTTGAAGAAGTAGATGCTTTTTGGAGGGCCATATACGAAACCGCTAGGCCATTTAACCGCGATACTCCAGCCTTAGCCTTATTTCAAACCCTGTGCGATGCTCAGTTGTCGCAGGCTTTTGGTCAAGGAGAGTGATGTGAAAAATGCTTTTTCTGGCAAGAAGAATTTTTCGGCGCCAGAAATGGATGCTCTGAGTAACTTCTGGTGGAAGAAATTAACTTCTACACACAAACATTTGGCCAGAATTTTCACATCATTTCTTAGGGGCGAGATGCCTATCCCTGCGTGGTTGACAGAAGGACGCACGGTCTTGTTACCTAAAAAGGGAGATGTGTCCGAACCGAAGAATTACCGTCCTATAACTTGCCTTAACACCATATACAAGGCGTTCACTTCCATCTTGAGTGAATTGATCCTCCAACACATTCAGTTAGGTCGACCCCTCCCATGTCCTCCAATTATGTTCAAGAAAGTTAAATATAAAATTAATGTGCGCAATATAACCTCGTCGTTGACGCGCCGTTAAACCAAACTAATCAATCAATCAATCAATCAATCAATCAATCAATCAATCCAGCCGGTTTGGGAAGGGATATATGAACAGAGGGGGACAAAGCGGGGTATTGCAGGATGCAAAGACAATTTGCTCATTGATAGGTGCATATGTAAGGATGCCATCCAACATAAGCGTAATCTGTCAATGGCATGGGTGGATTACCGCAAGGCATTCGACACAACTTCAAATGAGCTACTTATTGTTATGATGAAAATGATGAAGATCCATCCGGATATCGTTTCGCATCGAAAATCTGTTGCCTCTCTGGAAAACGCGCTTTGCCATAACAGCGGGCAAGTTGTCCATTTTGATAGAGTTGGTAACGCATCGCCGTGGCGGATATCAAGGCGACAGCTTAAGTCCCCTCCTCTTCTGTGTATCTCTCCTACCGGTGTCACTTGTGTTAAGACAAGGACTTAAGTCCCCTCCTCTTCTGTGTATCTCTCCTACCGGTGTCACTTGTGTTAAGACAAGGACTTAAGTCCCCTCCTCTTCTGTGTATCTCTCCTACCGGTGTCACTTGTGTTAAGACAAGGACTTAAGTCCCCTCCTCTTCTGTTTATCTCTCCTACCGGTGTCACTTGTGTTAAGACAAGGACTTAAGTCCCCTCCTCTTCTGTGTATCTCTCCTACCGGTGTCACTTGTGTTAAGACAAGGACTTAAGTCCCCTCCTCTTCTGTGTATCTCTCCTACCGGTGTCACTTGTGTTAAGACAAGGACTTAAGTCCCCTCCTCTTCTGTGTATCTCACCTACCGGTGTCACTTGTGTTAAGACAAGGACTTAAGTCCCCTCCTCTTCTGTGTATCTCTCCTACCGGTGTCACTTGTGTTAAGACAAGGACTTAAGTCCCCTCCTCTTCTGTGTATCTCTCCTACCGGTGTCACTTGTGTTAAGACAAGGACTTAAGTCCCCTCCTCTTCTGTGTATCTCTCCTACCGGTGTCACTTGTGTTAAGACAAGGACGAGGATATATGTGCGGTGCTCCAGCGAATAGGAAGAATAAGGTCACTCATTTGTTTTACATAGATGATCTCAAAATATACGCTTCCAGTGCAAGAGACCTTCAGCTTGCAATAGATGCTGTACGAATATATAGTGAGAATATAGGAATGTATTTCGGTTTGGACAAATGAGCTGTCGTCAACCTAGTTGAAGGTAAGGTTCTGGGCACCAAAGAGAATGTGTAGCTTGTTGATAGGAACGTCATTCGTCATTTGGACGATGAAGAGACGTATGTCTACTTGGGTGTGCCTCAGCGTCGAATGCAAGAGGTGAATGTAGTGAAGGGGACATTAACCGCGAAATACAGACAGACTCTTCGACAGATATGGAGGTCTGAGTTGTCAGCGAAGAATAAGGTTACGGCTACAAACATGCTGGCCGTCCCTTCACTTTTGTACACATTTGGTGCTATGAAGTGGAATGTCAACGAGCTGCAGATCCTTGATAGAAAACGAGGAAGATGATGACTATGGACAGAAGTCTTCATCCGAAATCTTCTGTGCCCAGAATATATCTCCCGCGTGATCTAGGTGGTAGAGGGTTGATTGGGTTGGAGAAGTACAATCTGCTCTGGGAGAAGCTACCACCCTTGCAGCATAGGCATTCAGCAATACAGCAAGAGTATTAAAGTCACGGACAATAAGGGGTAATTATTTGGGATGGGGTGGGGAGGCCTTGTTGATAACAGGTATTGCGGCAATGAACTAATCAATAACTACTTCCCATCCCACAGATATTATTTCTTCCATGCAGTGATCATACCTATATTTACTCGAGAGTCTGTTTACTATTTACAAATAGCAGGTTGTTATCACATTCACGGAACAATAATAAATCCATTTGTAGAATAAAACGCGATCGTCTGATTCCTCTTCGTCTGAGGAATCACTCAATGCATCAGACAGGAAATTTAAAATTGATTTTCAAACAATGCGTAGTAAATTTAAACGACCTAATTCAAATTTAATTTCAAAACCATACAAAATTATAACAGGTATCTATAAAATCTGCATACCTAGTCTAAATCGAATGCGTTAAATTTATTCGAGTATGTGAGTAATTAGAGCAATTGTAAAATGATGATAAAGTAGAGAAATGAGTTACGTCTTTTTAGCGAAACTTTTTTTGGCCACTCCATTCTGGCAAAGAAATTTTGGGCCGATGACATGTTTCGCAATTTATACCTTTTGGGAATTGGACCGATTTTTAAGGGATTTTTATTAACAGAGAAAGGTAGCTGAGTTAGCTTCTAAAATTTTAAAATGGAATAGTTTTTTGATATTGTAAAACATTTAAGGCCCATTTAGATTTTGCAATTACCATCTCAACTATAATTTTCTGAATCATAAAAATAACATTATATCATAAATATTATTTTTCCCACCGCAAACCATTACTACTACTTTGTGTTCAATTGATATAAAGTAAGTAATCGTCTATTTGTAATGCGGTCTGCGAAAATTTACCTTATGGTGTAAATTGTGATTTTTGTTTTGAGAATATTTTCCTGGTCATTAAAAAACGTTTACATCTCAAAAATTGCCAAAGATACAATGTTTTACCTACAAACACAATATCATGTCTCTCCAGAGCTAAGTGCTCTCATTTGCTTACAACTGTCACGTGTTGCCTCTGCTATTTGGTTATAATCGAAAAAGCTGATCGGTAATTTTCAAAAGAGTTGTAGATTTGCCTCCCACCAATTTCGTATTTTTGTATTGGCTTAATTTAGCATATTTACCTATGCCCTGACTTATTTTCAAATTTTTCGCGGTATATTTGAGCATCAATGTCCCTAAAAATTGCAACTTTTTATGTATTTTATGATTTTTCAATACTAGATGTGATGAAAGCACAGATTTGCCTATGTCCCAGCCCCTGTATCCTAAGAAAACAATGTTTAGCTTATTTTTGAATTAATGTTATGACTGGTCATTAAAACACTATAGAAATTCATATCTCTTTTTACATGATAATATAAATATAAAATAATACATTTCAGCTAGAAATTATGAGTTTCAAGAGTGTCCCACACAAGCTGTCTTTTTGTAACCTGTATTTAATTATAGGGACATTGATTTTTATTAATTTTGTGTTGATAGTGGAGTTTTATTGCCATTATGTTGCCTCAATCTAGTCGGGCGTTAGCTCGACGCTGCCAAGCACCGCTCTAATACAACGTGCGAGCTACTACCAGAGACTTATACCGCAACGGCTTAAGTGGTCGAAACGAGGTGTCGACAGGCATACATGCAGTGAGAAATGAAAGTTGAAAATCATGGTTATCGGGTATATTTAGCCACCTGACAACACCTAACCAAATATCAAAGTGCTGCGTTCATCCCTTCGGGGTGAATTTTGGGCCTCAAACATGCAAGGATTGACTTTCATGGTGGCTGGCTGGCTGGCTGGCTGGCTGGCTAGCACGTCTGGCCGGCTAGGCACGTCGTTTTGCTTGCCCTTTTCTACAGATTGCACGGTTTGGTCTAGAGAGTTGAAATTTGGTAGACACATAGAGTCCCCCTTCTCACGCGTACTTCTGAAAGAAAATCTGAAATATTTTGACCGGAAGTGAATTTATCCAATTTTAAATTTTAATTTTTTTCAAAAGTCAAACGGGTCCATCGACAGTTTTGAAATTTGGCAACATTAAAGACAATGTATTGCTAGACACTCCACTTCAAGAAAAAACAAAAATTTCAAACCGGAAGTGGAAAATTTATCAATATTAAGCGTTCCGCTCTTCCCCTTCATCTACTAACTTACTGCATGTTGAAATCTTCGCCCATTTGCTTATTATAGAAATCGGCAGCAGACTGCGTCTCGATAGATATTTGTCGACTAATTGTGCTGTTCATAGAAGAATTCATTATGCACTTCATAATTTTGTCACATTGAAAGATTCAAACCTCAAATATAGGTACCTCAATATGACGACAGAATATGACGTAGTATCAACCATTTGAGAAAACTAGTTTGGATAGTATTTATGGATATTCAAGTATTGGGACAATAATACAAACGAATAACAGACATCGATTCCGTTCCAAAAAGACATCTTTACATAAAAAACACTCCGTGTAAAAATACCAGCCAAGTCTCTTCAACTTAAAAAAAATAATGAAATCTAAAAATTCTGCACTGAAAAGTAGTGATATCAAAAAATTAGCCAAGTCAAAACTTTATTTGAAAATCAAAAAATACTTGGCGCATCGTGTACATAAATAGCTTGGAAGTATAAGCCAATTATAAATTATACATGAAATATACATATACATACTACATAGTATACCTATAATGCCCTAAAAAAAACGATGCGCCAAGTATTTTTTGATTTTCAAATAAAGTTTTGACTTGGCTAATTTTTTGATATCACTACTTTTCAGTGCAGAATTTTTAGATTTCATTATTTTTTTTAAGTTGAAGAGACTTGGCTGGTATTTTTACACGGAGTGTTTTTTATGGGGATATCACTACTTTTTTTAGTTGATTCTTACAACTTACGTGTGACACATATCACATGAACAATTACTAAATCCTTTAAAAAAAATTACCCTTTACAATTTGGTTATTCTCATGAAAAAAACAAAGGTTTCATTCCAATCGGTCAACCCAGTTCCGAGATATGGCAACACGTCGGTTTTCAAAATGGCCGCTGAACTTTCTGCACTGCCACATAGAATTTATAACTATAAATGATGTGTATCATTTTTAGCTTTCTGAATATGTATTTATTGTATAGGAGGGGATTATAATGATTTATAAATTTGAATGACGTCATTTCAGGCCTCATAAATAGGAAAATTCTAGTTTAACTGTTCCTATTCCATAGAGATGTCCTTCCGAATCGTTTGGCACTAGTTTCATACCGATCTGTCAACCAGTTTTCGAGATATAACGTCGTTTCTTCCGATTTCAAAATGGCTGCTGAAATCACTGACCTCTTGAATTATAATTTAAACATGATTTCATTTTATTATAAGCAGTCTCAAATAGTATATGTATTGCATCAAAATGTAAATTTGTGCGATTTTTAAAATGTGTGACGTCATTTCCGGTTTCAGTATGGGAAACTGCATATATTATTGATGATAATACATAAAGTTGACCGTCTAAATTGTTTAGCGTTGGTTTCGTTTAAATCTATTAAGACGTTATTAAGATATGATGTCATTTCTGGTTTCAAAATGGCGGCTTCCGGTTAATTTTATATCAAGTCAAATAATATCACAAAAGAACATACGTTACATAAATATCAAAATAATTGGATCAAATTTGTTGCCGAAATGCCAATCGATGAATTAAATTTCATGACGTCATTTCCGGTTTCGCTAACATAAATTTTAGTCTGTTGCTATTGATTATCCATAAAGATGACCGTCCGAATCGTTTGGCGCTATTTTCGTTCCAATCGGTCTAGCCGTTGTTGAGATATGACGTCACTTCCGGTTTCAAAATGGCGGCACAAAAAATTCATGGGGTGAAGGTTAAATCAGACGCCAAAAGTGCACACGTGGTAAAAATGAGAGATCAATCGGTTCAGCCGTTTTGGCTGTGGCCTGTTTACCGGATTTTAGCTCCAGCCTACTACTACTACTACTGAGATTATTACTGATTATTATTATGAAAACCGCCCTAAAACACTGTTTTCACGGCCCTCTAGCGTGCAAAGGGCGTAACATATTGTTCCCAAATTTGGTATATGTTGTAGGGTGGGCCATAGCTCGAAATTAAGATATATCGCAACAATGTGAGATTTCCCAATTTTAAGATCCAGTAGGCCGAAAATGCCACTTTGATGCTTACAGTAAAAGTGGGTTTGCTCCAGCCTTTATTTGAGAGTGTGCGCGCCGTACGACTTGGCTGGCGTGGAGCGACCGCTCCACTAGATTTCTACTACTTCACGTATGAATATTATAATATCTAAATTTATTTCAGTTTCGAGAGTATGGAAACTTCGTTTTGTGTTGAATATAGAATAATAGATTAACTACGCACAATGAACAATGGTATTCTGACGCCAATCGAATGCCTTGTGCGAAATGTGTTTACAAACATGTTCAATTATGCAATGGCATTTTTAAAAGAATACCTAATGCACGAAATAATTCATACTGTCTAAAATATCAAAACAAACAATAAATCAATTAGATGCATCAACAATATGCCATCACTATCAGGAATAAAGACCGGTAGACTAATTGATTGTATGATCTATGCGTAATAAACACATACACCCCCTCCCCCCCCCACACACACCATAATCAATAAACAACAACAATAAAAGGTCATTTAATATCGTGAATCGTCATTGCTTGGAGAATAAACAATTCACATTCAGATCTATTCAGTGGCTGGTGGATTAGGGGTGGGGGTTGTGTTGTGAGCGTATCAGAGGTTTGGTTTCCTATGTTGTCTTGACACTTTTAAACGAATACAAATGTACGTAGATGACACTTGTTTTGGAATATAACATAATAGATTCTGCTGCAGTAGGAGGCTGTCTTCTAGCACAATTGTATTTTCAAATAACATATTTTCACACTATTTATTGTAAAATTGTATACTTCAAGACAATGAGTAAGCACACGACTCGTTCGAAGACGTCCCCAGGGTAAAATTAGTAATCGTAAAGGACTTTTATTTAAAGCCATTTCATTCAAAATGAAATAAAAAAATCTTATTCATAAATTACATTCATAACTATATTTGGTACTTTTTAAAAGAATTTGAACATTAGCTTGTATATTACATGACGTGTTGGATAAAGTCATATTTTAAACAATGTTTTTTTCACTTGAGTCTTGACGAGCAACAGTTTTTTTTAAATGTATAGGTACGCACTGAATGGGACCGAGGAGATAAAATACGCTCCGAGTTACCATTTTTTCTCATTGTTATCATATATATATATATATTTTTTTTTAATCATTTGAGATTTTTTATGTTAATTATCATTTAGTGAGATTTAAACAAAATATGGGTAGGTACATTGATTTTTAATTGATTGTCCCTCGTACATACCGATGTAAGCGGTAGACACCTTAGGGAATTTATAAGCGTGTGATCAAGGATTATGCGTCTGTTCTCCGGCAAAAATAGTGCTTTAGCTTCTCGGGTATCTTGGCAATCAGTCAGGTACAATCAGGTTGACCGTTCTTTGTTAGTTTGTTCGTGTGTTGGTGTGTTTTGTGACTGTTAATGATATACGTCCTACTCCTTCCCAACCAGCACTATAAACACCAGGTGGCTCAGCTAGTTAATCTTAAAGGAACTCTAGGTTGACATCTTCAAAATCAATTTTCACAACAAGGCAATATCAAATGGCCACATCCTTTGCCGTAATTCCTTTAACTTTCAGTAGTGTCTCTCTGCGCATGAACAAAGGAAAAGGCTTCTTGGTATGAACGTTCTTATTTTCTCCTACACCCTTTGACCGATCTCAACCAAATTTGGTGTACTCATTCTATATGAAATAACCCATACCGTATGATACTTGATCCCTTCCAACATCCCCTAATTTAAAAAATCACCCGTAGGTTATAATAGAAAATTATATATGCATATTCTGCATAACCCCACTCGTGATCTTTGGTACGTTTTTAAACTGTTGGTGGAAAAATTTGCGGCATAATCCATGTTATGGAACTATCACTAAACAGCAGTGTTGGATTAGTTCCTCAAAAAAAGGAACTAGTTCCAGTTCAAATAAAGAACTGGTTAGTTACCTACCTGGAAAGTTTTCAGAAACTGGAAAGTTAACTTATGAAATAAGTTCCTTTTAAGTTATATTGCCTTCCAAAACACATCCGGATTTTATTTAAAATGTGCTGTAAACATCTGTAAGCCTTAACGCTTTACCAATAGAGTTTAAATTACACAAAAAAGTGAACTTAGAAGAATTTAAAATTAAGGAAACGCATTTACAATCATCTACCTTTCGTGTACCTTTCAGTTTACCAACTGGCAACTAATATGCGTAGTACGAGATGACGCACAAATTCCGGTCTACACCGGAACAATACACCTACAATTTACGTTATTCACAAGTTGTGAACTTTTAGCAATTTAAAAGTTGAGATAACTCATATTCAACCAAAAGAAATTGACCCTTTCGTTATACTAACTTGGGAACTATTGGAAGAAAAACAGAAATTTTTAGACAAGAAGTGACGTTGTTGGCGTTAACAATGTAATGATAGGTAACACTCAATGATCAATGAAAGCTGCTGTAAACTACCACCTCATGTGACATGTTGTACAAAAACAAAAACTTGTATATAAACTGCCAAGCACCTTTCCCCCTAAAAAGATTGAGATCTAAAAGAAGGTCGCAGCAATAATATATTGTTGAAACATTTTCGCACTTAAAATTCGTGAAATCATTTCGCCCAGTTACTGCCGCCAAGCACAACATTATAAACCAAACATTGTACCCAAATTTGAGATTGAAAAAATCTCTATGTGAACCATCATAGTATAAACTTTAAAACAATTATACTCATTTAAAACTAAAAATAGAAAGTATTCAAATTTTAAAAACGTAAACAAAATCAATTTAAAAACATTTTTTTTTACATAACTTAAAATACAAATTAAAAAAAATTATTTAAAATTAAATAAAACAAAATAAAAGTAAAAAAAATAAAAATAAAGCTTGGCGCATTGAATTTGCACCGTCATGTTGACTTCTTCCTTCTTTCCTTCATCACCTTCTTCTTCCTCTTTCTTTCGTCGTCTCCTTGGTCGACATTTTCTTTTTATGTTGCCCCCTCCTTGACACAATGCGCCAAGCTTTATTTTTATTTTTTTTACTTTTATTTTGTTTTATTTAATTTTAAATAATTTTTTTAATTTGTATTTTAAGTTATGTAAAAAAAAAATGTTTTTAAATTGATTTTGTTTACGTTTTTAAAATTTGAATACTTTCTATTTTTAGTTTTAAATGAGTATAATTGTTTTAAAGTTTATACTATGATGGTTCACATAGAGATTTTTTCAATCTCAAATTTGGGTACAATGTTTGGTTTATAATGTTGTGCTTGGCGGCAGTAACTGGGCGA
Organism: Leuctra nigra; assembly: GCA_934045905.1. Lineage (NCBI taxonomy): Eukaryota > Metazoa > Arthropoda > Insecta > Plecoptera > Leuctridae > Leuctra > Leuctra nigra. The sequence goes on along the minus strand of OW203762.1, from coordinate 47,850 downwards.
AATGATTTCACGAATTTTAAGTGCGAAAATGTTTCAACAATATATTATTGCTGCGACCTTCTTTTAGATCTCAATCTTTTTAGGGGGAAAGGTGCTTGGCAGTCTATATACAAGTTTTTGTTTTTGTACATAACACTATTTCCAAATTTTTTCACGGAGCTTCTCCACTTTCAACCAGGTTTTTTGAAGAAATTCTGTGCTCGAGCGTGTTTAATCGCCGTCCACTTTGTAACGGTTGAAAGTAATGGCAATCCTGCAATATTTCATTTAATTATTTCAGAATATTGCAAATTTTCATGTTTGCAATGAAATATTCAAAATTAAATTCTTAGTTTCTATTATTTTGCTTGGAATTTTGCAAGTTCCTTTTGTCCATTTTGTAACAAGTCAACTTTTTAACGATCTACTTTTAAAAAGTGGACTAATTTGGATAAATAATAAAGCAAATGCATCAAAAGAAGCCGATGACATAATATGCCGAATGCAGGTTTTGCAGTTTAGTCAAGTGTTGATGTGTTTGCACAAGTATAATAATCTGTTAACTTTGGGACAGTCCTATTAGTAACACAAATGTCCACTTCGTAACGCAAATGAACGCTGTGCATTTTTTTAGGTAATAAAATGAATATCGGAAAATATACATAGAATTTGTTAAATCAAGTTCATAGTAATTAGAAATGTAACTTATTATTTTTAAAACTTACTCATTCCCTTAATTTTTTTTAGTTTTCGTTACAAAAAGAACAATTTGAGTGTTTCCATTTTTTAATTAATACATTTTTGAGCGAGCGAAGCGAGCGTCTCCTTTTGGCTCTTTTGGCACGGACCTCTGTTTTTTTTTTTCTTTTTTTTTTCTTTTTTTCTGTTACTGACGATATACAGGTCAGAGTTTTTCTTCGATCGAGCTGAAATTTTGCACACAAGTACGTAACATTTCTGATTGTTGCAGACCCTAATTTTTTTGAAATCCCCTGATTGGTGCAAATTTAAAAAAAATTATCTTTCGATTGGTTGGTTTGATCAATTTGAAATTAAGCAAAGACATTGCAACCAACATTGTACCCAATCATAATAAATTTCAGCCAAATCCACCCATTGGTTCAAATTTGAAACCATTTTTCCTGTGATTTTTGAAATTTAAACTAGAACCGATTGACCGATCAACTAAAAACTTTGCATGGTCATTGGTACCAACATTTAAGGTATTTTTGCCAATTTTCAGTCAAATCTGTAGTTATTTTCAAAAGGTTTTGTAATTTTAGTGACATTTTGCGTGTTGGCTGTCAAATTCACGGCGACTTCGAATCTTCAGTTCAAGGCAAGGTAGTTAGAGCAGAAAGTTTCAAACGAAATGAAACTAATAAACAGATTGATCTGATATTGTGTACACACTAATATCATATGATTTGAGTGGTCCCAGGTATATTTTTTTAAAGAGATCCTGTGATTTTTGAATATTAACAAGGAACAGTTCAATCATAAGGGTTGATACTAACATTTTAGGAATATTTAGAGATTTTTATTCAAGTCTGACGAAATTCAAGATTTATTGGCTTTTAATGATATTTTCGATAGACATAATTTCGGTTCGAGGTGTTCCGCGTATCCGTGCTCGCTCATCAACGCGTTACTCAGAGCGTTTTCCTAGTTATAAGTTCGTTGCTGAATGTTGTTTCATATATGCAGTACTCTAAACTAACTTACTATACCGAGTGATTGAATTTAAATAAATATTTTTTGTATTAAAAAAAGTATCAAATCTACAACATTTTTGAAAACGATCCGGATGAATTGAGAGTGTCTGGACTTTAATATAATATGGAAAACCAGTGTTTTTTGAGATAACATCGTGTAAAATACTTGTCTATATGCAAATCGATTTTTACTAGTTCAAACTGCTGCTTCTTTTTCTTCGAATAAGTAACAAAGCTTACAGTAAAAATAGAAAAAAATTAAAAATAATTGTTATTAATTTTGTTTTCCGATTGTAAGTTACGATGTAAGTTTACGATGGCAATCCTGAATAAAAGAAGGTGTGAACATTAATCAAACTAGTAATGAGCTCTACAAGATTTGGATGGAAACTATTCAAGATCGGATAAGAAGATAAGAAGGTGGAAAATAGCTTTAATTTCACATTGACAGATTTACGAGTTTATGTATAATTTGTATGATTATATTTTCGTCTTCATATCTTCGTGTATGGGTGCCGGAATGTCCGGAAAACATAAAATTTTGTGCTGTTTTACGTAGAGTTGAATTTTGTAAACAAAAAACTTAAAATCTTCATTTCAAAGTGTCACAAAAACAAAAAAATCCATGCGGGGCAAGGTGGGACCACCCACCACACCAAAGTGTCAAATTTATGTGTTTCAACAAAATACACCTCAAAACGTTTCTAAATTGATTTCAAAGTGTCAAAAAACCGCCAGCAGTGTGAGGGGCTGCACCACCACACCCCCCTTAATCCATGGAAAATCGTTTTCCTTGCTTTGGCCCCCCTCCCACCTCTGGCTGAAATCCTGCAGGCGCCCATGTTTTTGTGAAATAATCTTTGGCATTTTTTAGGCCCAATGTAAAATTTTGTCTTGCTGGAATTTGTGAGATTTCGATTTGTCACTATTAATCCATCCGATCAGGGGGTACCGGGGGGGGGGGGGGGGGGGGTATCAGGTGGGTGAGGGTAATTTACTCCTGAAGATCACTGAATAGTAGATGAAAACTCGAGATGTCTAATAAAATAATTTTGTCGGCCGTTCAAGGCATTATTTATAAAATTAAAATAGTGATTACTGATTACGCATTATAACTTTGATTAGCGATAACTAGAAACTATCTATTTCACCATAAGGTTCCTTTCCTCAGACCACATCACATTACTAATTGAAAATTATTATTTACGTCGAGCCATTGACTCGTGCTATTCGGATTGATTTGTTTACATCATTATCGATCGGTTGGGGTTCCCAAAGTATATAGCTAATAGGCAACATACATACTGCGATGTATGTAAAGTTGTCTAACCTGCAGGCGATGGAGGTGCAAGCAAGGGGATGTGCCCTGAGGCACCAGAAGGAACTGTTACAGCCGACTACTTGAGACAGATTATAATAAAATGTGGTCATGTTTAATTTATAATTCAATAGGTGAGAGATTGCATCCGCCATTTGGAAACCGGAAGTAGCGTCATATCTCGAAAACTGGTAAACATATCGGTATGAAACTAGCGCCAAACGATTCGGAAGGTCATATCTATGGAATAGGAACAGTCAAACTAGAATTTTCCTATTTATGAGACCGGAAATGACGTCATTCAAATTTATAAATTATTATAATCCCCTGCTTTACAATAAATAAAGATCCAGAAAGCTTAAAATGATACACATCTTTTAAAGATATAATTTCTATGTGGCAGTGCAGTAAGTTCAGCAGCCATTTTGAAGTCCGAAGTGTTGCCTTATCTCGAAACTGGGTTCACCGATTGGAATAAAACCTTTGCTATTCTTCATGAAAGATCATTTAAAGCAAATATTTAGGACCATACGCAGTTTTTCAATAATAGTAACCAAATTGTAAACGGTAATTTTTTTTATGATTTAGTAATTGTTCATTTTATCATAGAGATTCATATACTTACAGAGAGGGGCAAGTAGATAGCCAGCCTTGGTATGATGCGATGTACATTGTCAGGGTAGATCTGAGCATGCTCAGCCACCATCTTGGAGATTATTTCAAAAATTACTTTAAAAATGGCACCCCCCTCGATTGTAATGTTGTTGGCAAGAGACTTGAATGTTACTTTGTACTAACCTTCAGTGCATACTTCACAGTAACAATCAACACAGAACAAATAAATGTACAGTAAAAACAAGATATAATATTGTAATAGTCTTCTGATTCAAGTTAAAAACGTGTTTCTAGTAAGTTTAAAATTTGACAGCTCAAAGTAATTTTTTCACTGCCTTCCGAATTAATTTTCCATTTCAGTGGCAGTGAATTATTAAATATCTCCAATATGGAGAAAAAGGATCTTTCAAAATTAGTCAAGCATTAACCAGTAGTTACCCCTCTCTGTAATATATCTCTATGATTTTATGTGTCACAAGTTGTAAGAATAAACTAAAAAAATTAGTGATATCCCATAAAAAACACTTCGTGTTAAAATACCAGCCAAGTCTCTTCAACTAAAAAAATATATATGAAATCTAAAAATTCTGCACTGAAAAGTATTGATATCAAAAAATGATCTAATCAAAACTTTATTTGAAAACCAAAATATACTTGGCGCATCGTTTTTGTATGGCATTATATGTATACTATATGTATATGTATATTTGATGTATGTTTTATATCTGGCCTATACTTCTAAGCTATTTATATACACGATGCGCCAAGTATTTTTTGATTTTCAAATAAAGTTTTGACTTGGCTCATTTTTTGATATCAATACTTTTCAATACATAATTTTTAGATTTCATATATATTTTTTTTAGTTGAAGAGACTTGGCTGGTATTTTAACACGAAGTGTTTTTTATGGGTAACTTTTACTGAACTCATTACGATTGACTTGAAAATCACTTGCCTGCATGCGTACTGAGCGTTTTGAACGCTTACTCGGTGGGGAGATGTTAATTTTTTATGCCAGTTGGCGTATTGCAACTTTTCGTGTCGATTTATTATTGTTATTGTTTTGGGGATGAAGCTCCAAATAATTAGGAAGAACTAAACAAGAGAAAGGGCAAAGAAATATGAATGTTTCAGACAAGTCGGACCCACGATGGCGCCCGGACCCTCAGCCGGGCCTGACTGTGTTGCGCCCTGACCGTGGGCCCGGCATTGCCTTCCAGCCGGTGACCAGGCCCCCGCTGGCCGGGCCCTACGCCTTCTCTCGCATCCCCACTCCCTTCAGCACCAGGCCCAATGTGCATCTACTGCATGATCTTGGCGACACCTGGCTCTTTGCCAACCTTTCATCCGGGTACCTCTCTTGCATTCTCTGTCTCTCTTACTCTTAGCGATTTAAAACAGAGTACATGTGGCAACAATGTAATATGTAAACACATATCAACAATCTGTTGAAAAAGCTGCAAGTTTTTTTTTTTATATATTTCGTTAACGAATGAACGGCTGCATAATATTTAAGTTTTTAAATAAATATTAGCATTTATTATCAAATACTATATTATGTAAACTTCCAGCGGAGTCAGAAATATAGAAAGTAATTTTCGAGGCGGGTAATTCCTCGCCAAAACAGCAAATCGATTTTCATGTACAGCTCCGATTTTGTTCATATTTGGTACACATGTTAGGAAGCCAAAAGAAACAAATGACTTCAGCGTTTTTCCATATTTTGATCGGGATCCGAGAAACGGGCCCCTCAAAATGTTATTTTCAGGTTTGCCTTGCCTTATTAAAACAATGTTACTTTTATTACCGTTAAGAGGGCTGAGTAGTGAGCGTGGCCTTGAAGAGTTTTTTAATCGATTTTTATCAATATCTTTTACCAATGTAAAATTGTTAACAAAATAGGGCTATGAATTGGCAGTGGTGACGGTTGCCAATTCATAACACGATGGTTCCGAAAACGTCCACGACATCAAATAGACGTAGACGTAGAATAGAAGTATACGTGTATTCAGAACCGTTCATTGAAAATAATTTCATAGTTTGGAATAAGCTATTAGTTTTATTTTGTCCAACTTATGTTGATCCTAAACCAAAAATTGGTAAATTGGTTCTAAACATCTGTTGGACAAAATAAAACTAATAACTTATTCCAAACTATGAAATTATTTTCATTAAACGGTTCTGAATACACGTACAGAGCCCTATTTTGTTAACAACTACATTGGTAAAAGATATTGATAAAAATCTATTAAAAAACTCTTCAAGGTCAAACTCACTACCCAGCCGTCTTAATGATAGAGACTTCATCTTTTTTAAGAAACGAAAATCTTAAAATGACTAATTTGATTATAATAATTGTATGTGGGCACACAAATTTAAAAAGTGGGGAGGATACCCAAATTTGTCCTCAAAACAACCCCCAATAGGCAAGGTAATTTTTAATATTTAAAAAAAATGTGTGTATCCATATTGTATATTTAACATCCTTGCAAGGTTGTAGAGTTGATACTTTTACGGTATGGAAGTTATGAGGTATAATGTACGAGATAAAAATGTATGAAAAATGTATGCTGAATGTATGAGGTATGAGGTTATGTGGTTAAAATGGTACTAAGTTGTTGCATTATGGCATCCGTGCGCTGGTGGATTGGGGGGGGGGGGGGGGGGGAGGGCGTTATGGTCAAATTTTGGCTTTTTTCGTGCAGGTATTATTTTATTGTGGTACAATGGTGTAAGATAAGTTCAATTCCCATAAAAAACACTCCGTGTAAAAATGCCAGCCAAGTCTCTTCAACTTAAAAAAAAATAATGAAATCTAAAAATTCTGCACTGAAAAGTAGTGATATCAAAAAATTTGCCAAGTGAAAACTTTATTTGAAAATCAAAAAATACTTGGCGCATCGTGTACATAAATAGCTTGGAAGTAAAAGCCAATTATAAATTATAATGTGGTAAAAATGTGAGATCAATCTGTTCAGCCGTTTAGGCTGTGGCCTGTTTACCGGATTTTAGCTCCAGCCTACTACTACTACTAAAGTAGGCAGCAGGCAATCTGTGGATAGGATTTTATTTTAAAATCATTATTTTACAAACACCTGAGTTAGCTCAACTTGGAGTCCACAACCATTTACATTGTTAGAATCATCTCTATTATTTAGTTTCAGACTCCAGGTTGAGTGAACTAAGGAGTACATAAAACACTTGTTTTAAAAGTGAAATTAATCCACAGATTGCCTGCTGCCTACTATACTACTGAGATTATTATTATTATGAAAACCGCCCTAAAACACTGTTTTCACGGCCCTCTAGCGTGCAAAGGGCGTAACCTATTGTTCCCAAATTTGGTATATGTTGTAGGGTGGGCCATAGCTCGAAATTAAGATATATCGCAACAATGTGAGATTTCCCAATTTTAAGATCCAGTAGGCCGAAAATGCCACTTAGATGCTTACAGTAAAAGTGGGTTTGCTCCAGCCTTTATATGAGAGTGTGCGCGCGCCGTACGACTTGGCTGGCGTGGAGCGACCGCTCCACTAGATCAGCTTCAATATTGGAAATGGCATGACATTTGCAAGTATATTCATGATACTTGGTAGAGGCAAAACCATTTAATCTAATTTTTGGAAATTTTGGAAATCATGGGGAAATTACACCAAATAGTTTGATGGTAATTAGTCAATCGATCCGCATCGCATTAATGTTGTTAGTGAATTTAAAATCAAGTTTTTCACATTTTGGGTTTACAGCCCATTTCAATCCGGTATAAGTGGTTTTTGGTAAAATGATGATTTTCGGGAATTTTTGAGCTAACGATAAAAGTTAATTACAAATTAGTTGCATAATATTTAATGGAATAACGATGGTAAATCTATTCTCTGCTATTTATAATTTATTGAGAGCCAAATTTCTTTCATTTTGTTCTGTAAAAAAAAAAAAGAAAAAAAAAAAAGAAAAAAAAAACGGCACGATATGCCAAATTTTTAAAAAATTTATTGAATAGTTTTTCCCTTTCCAAAAACATTAATGTACTTTGTAATTATTCAGATCTTAGTTCACGATAAATTATAAACAAGACAATTCTTTGAACTTGAACGTAAACTTATTAATTGTTTATTAGATAATACTCTATTATCTAATATTATATATTATCTAATAAATAATAAATAAGTTTACGTACAGGTTCAAAGAATTGTCTTGTTAATTAATGTACCTGTAAATATCGTACCATTTTTAAATATGGAAACTGATAGAACTTATCTTGCACCATTGTCCCATAATAAATTTAAACCTGTCCGAAAATGGCAAAAAGTGGGTGACGTATGAATTGAAACTTCATCGTGTGAATGTGAATGTGACATGTGAATGTGATATGCGAAAGTGACATGTGAATGTGACATCCAAATGTGACATGTGAATGTGACATCCAAATGTGACAAGCGAATGTGACATGTGAATGTGACATTCGAATGTGACATGTGAATGTGACATGCGAATGTGACATGCGAATGTGTCTGTGTATGTGACATGCGAATGTGACATGTGAATGTGACATGCGAATGTGACATGTGGGTGTGACATGTGAATGTGACATGCGAATGTGACATGCGAATGTTACATGTGAATGTGACATGTGAATGTGACATGTGAATTTAACATGCAAATGTGACATGCGAATGTTACATGTGAATGTGACATCCAAATGTGACATGTGAACGTGACATGCGAATGTTACATGTGAATGTGACATAAAAATGTGACATGTGAATGTGACATGTGAATGTGACATGCGAATGTGACATGCGAATGTGTCTGTGTATGTGACTTGCGAATGTGACATGTGAATGTGACATGTGAATGTGACATGCGAAAGTGACATGTGAATGTGACAGATGAATGGGTCTGTGTATGTGACATGTGAATGTGACATGTGAATGTGAAATGTAAATGTGACATGTGAATGTGACATGTGAATTTGACATGCGAATGTGACATGTGAATGTGACATGTGAATGTGACATGTGAATGTGACATGCGAATGTGTCTGTGTATGTGACATGCGAATGTGACATGTGAATGTGACATGCGAATGTGACATGTGAGTGTGACATGTGAATGTGACATGCGAAAGTGACATGCGAATGTTACATGTGAATGTGACATGTGAATGTGACATGTGAATGTGACATGCGAATGTGACATGTGAATGTGACATGTGAATGTGACATGCGAATGTGACATGCGAATGTGTCTGTGTATGTGACTTGCGAATGTGACATGTGAATGTAACATGTGAATGTGACATGCGAATGTGACATGTGAATGTGACATGCGAATGTGACATGTGAATGTGACATGTGAATGTGACATGCGAATGTGACATGCGAATGTGTCTGTGTATGTGACTTGCGAATGTGACATGTGAATGTAACATGTGAATGTGACATGCGAATGTGACATGCGAATGTGACATGTGAATGTGACATGCGAATGTGACATGTGATTGTGACATGTGAATGTGACATGTGAATGTGACTTGCGAATGTGACATGTGAATGTGACTTGTGAATGTGACATGGGAATGGACATGTGTATATGTGACATGTGAATGTGACATGTGAATGTGACATGCGAATGTGACATGTGAATGTGACATGTGAATGTGACATGCGAATGTGACATGCGAATGTGACATGCGAATGTGACATGTGAATGTGACTTGTGAATGTGACATGCGAATGTGACATGTGAATGTGACATGTGAATGTGACATGTGAATGTGACATGCGAATGTGTCTGTGTATGTGACATGCGAATGTGACATGCGAATGTGTCTGTTTATGTGACATGCGAATGTGACATGTGAATGTGACATGTGAATGTGACATGCGAATGTGACATGTGAATGTGACATGTGAATGTGACATGTGAATGTGACATGCGAATGTGTCTGTGTATGTGACATGCGAATGTGACATGCAAATGTGTCTGTTTATGTGACATGCGAATGTGACATGTGAATGTGACATGCGAATGTGACATGTGAATGTGACATGTGAATGTGACATGCGAATGTGACATGCGAATGTGTCTGTTTATGTGACATGCGAATGTGACATGCGAATGTGACATGCGAATGTGAAATGTGAATGTGATATGCGAATGTGACATGCGAATGTGACATGTGAATGTGACATGTGAATGTGACATGCGAAAGTGACATGCGAATGTGACATGTGAATGTGACATGCGAATGTGACATGTGAATGTGACATTCGAATGTGACATGTGAATGTGACATGCGAATGTGACATGCGAATGTGTCTGTGTATGTGACATGCGAATGTGACATGTGAATGTGACATGTGAATGTGACATGCGAATGTGACATGCGAATGTGACATGCGAATGTGACATGTGAATGTGACATGCGAATGTGACATGTGAATGTGACATGTGAATGTGACATGTGAATGTGACATGTGAATGGACATGTGAATGTGACATGCGAATGTGTCTGTGTATGTGACATGCGAATGTGACATGCGAATGTGACATGCGAATGTGACATGTGAATGTGACATGTGAATGTGACATGCGAATGTGTCTGTGTATGTGACATGCGAATGTGACATGCGAATGTGACATGTGAATGTGACATGCGAATGTGACATGCGAATGTGACATGCGAATGTGACATGCGAATGTGACATGCGAATGTGATATGGGAATGTGACATGTGAATGTGACATGCGAATGTGACATTTGAATGTGACATGCGAATGTGACATGCGAATGTGACATGCGAATGTGACATGTGAATGTGACATGCGAATGTGACATGTGAATGTGACTGTGTATGTGACATGCGAATGTGACATGCGAATGTGACATGTGAATGTGACATGTGAATGTGACATGTGAATGTGACATGCGAATGTGACATGTGAATGTGACATGTGAATGTGACATGCGAATGTGTCTGTGTATGTGACATGCGAATGTGACATGCGAATGTGACATGCGAATGTGACATGTGAATGTGACATGCGAATGTGACATGCGAATGTGACATGTGAATGTGACATGCGAATGTGACATGCGAATGTGACATGTGAATGTGACATGTGAATGTGACATGTGAATGTGACTGTGTAGGTTTGACGGGCGTGCGCGCGTGCGCAGTGTGGCTCCAGACACGATTACGTCATGGGTGGTCACAGCCTTCTCGCTGGATCCAGTGTTCGGCTTGGGTCTCACCTCACAGCCAACCAAGGTACTGAGTTACTTCAGAGCTCGAGTAACTACATTAATTTGTTTGCTTTTGACCGTTCCTAGATTTATTTTGTAATTTAACAAACCCTTAAAATCAATCCAGGAAGGGCACAATTCCAAATTTATAACTAGGAAAACGCTCAGTATAAGCCTTCCTACTGCACGCGATTTATAATGTGTGTCAAATAATATGTCCAACAGGAATTCCGTACTAAACGCACAGAAACATAATATACGTTGATCCATTCAATCAACATAAAAGAATATGTTTTCTATTGAGACTTAAGAATAGTAATCTATACACTTAGGTACATAAAGCAAATTAGATCCAGTTGCAGTGGAAAACATTCATTTCGATTTCTGACTACCAATAAGCGAATTTGTTCTTTACTGATTGGTCTGAAAATTAGTAAAATAAGAGACAATGTTTGTCCGACCATGCAAAATATGAGTTGATCTGATTTATTGAATACAATTTGATAGGTCAACCGGTGGTGTGGCTACAGGCCATTTTAAGTACAATACTTACTATCAATCAAGATTCCGATGATAGTGGGGAATAAATTCACTTTTATAAAGTGTGTAATAAATGTTGAGAATTAATCTACTTATTCTGATTTTACCCTCAACTTCAAGATTCCATAACTTTCGTTCCATTTTGTCATATTGATTGACATTTTTACACAATCGATCTTAATTTGAAATTTGCAGCTTGATATCGTACGTAGTTTTGATGAAACAGCGTCCCGAACATAGGAAGTTTTCTGGACGCGCGCTATTTGAGCTGCGTATAGTCAATTTTTTGACAACCAAAATTGAACAGCTGTAACTTTTCCCTACAATAGTACCCAATTCTTACCTCTATGATAGTAGTGCTTTTGAAACTTTCACATATAAAATGTTGGTATACGTTGGCATATAAATGTTGGCATATAAAATGTCGGTTATTTCACAATCGTCACCACTGCCATGCTATATCCCGATGGTTCCGAAAACGTCCACGAAATTTTGGTATGTTTTCTCAGAAGTGAACAAATTTCAGAATCCTATCTATAATAGTTTCGATATAGTGAGCTCTCAATCAGAGTGATTTTTTGCGCCACCCGATAAAATATGAAGAAACAATTCAGAATAAATAATAATCAGGTTCAGGTCCGTCTTGAATGAACAGGATTTCAAAACATTTTCAAAAATTTCTCGGCGAGGCCCGATTAGATTTCAGCGACAATCCTTTTCCCAGGACAACTTTCAGGACTACAACTTTTCAATCCCAGCTTAATCGGGAAATTAGATTTTAAATTAACTTAGGCCTGGAATAACCAAAGTTAAATTGTGCTGGATTAACTAACTTTTGGATATAATTCAATTGTTTCACTCATTTTGAGGTATCTGATTGGCTGTGCCGACAATTTAGTCCAATATTTAGTTAATCCGGCTCAGATTAACTTTGGTTATACCGGCCCTTATAAGTCTCTAATTTTATAAGTTAAAATTCCTAATTATATACTAATTTAAATTTTAAAATTCCCGATTCTGCTAGAATGTAAAATGTGTGGGTAAACCGGCGATATTCTCGTAGGGCCTAAATGAATCCATGTGTTCTTCAGATGCGCGTGTTTCGCCCCTTCTTCGTGTCCTTGGATCTGCCCGACCACGTGATCCGCGGCGAGACGGTGGCGCTGCCTATCGTCGTGTTCAACTACATGGACAAGGATGTGATTGCTGACGTGACCTTGGAGAACCCCGGACTCGACAACTTCGAGTTTGCCGATGTGTCCAACGACGTCCGCCAGCCACCAAGTAAGACTGCAGGCGATACCACGTGATCAGAAATAGAAAACACCACATCTACGACACTGAAAGCGGCTGGAGGGCATTTTCATCACTCAATTAGTGATTTTATTTAACTCACTGGATCTTCGTTACCACAAAATATTTTTGTTCAGAAAAACGAACGTGCTTATAACATGTTCTTTTCCGTCACATTTTTTGCCTCACTTTTCACACTTTAAATTTCAGCGAGAGATCTAGTGGAGCGGTCGCTCCACACAGCCAAGTCGTACCGTACACTCAGGGATGGGCAGTATCTAATATACAAGTATCTTAGATACGTATCTTGAGATACAATAGTATCTTAGTATCTGTATCTTAGATACTTTTTAGTAAAGTATCTTATGAATGTATCTAAGATAAATTTTTAAAGTATCTTGAGTATCTTATTTTTCCAAGATACTTAAGATACTTTTAAACTAAAAATGGTCAAAATATTCACAATATTTTTGCAAACAAATACCTGAAACTCCATTATAGACGATTTTCTGAGAATGGCACGTTAGGTGTCTGGGCAAGCATGAGATCTCAATCTAACTTCCTATGGACTTTCTGAAGAAATTCTTTAATTTGTATTTGTTTCTTTGGTAATAAAAAATAAATAATTGGTATGACTATGTTATCACCTAAAAGAGTTTAAAAAATTCTGAATTGACTCATATTTTTTCCCGAATCTTAATTCTCCTTTAGTTTTGAAGTATCTTATATCTTAAGTATCGTCAAGATACTATAGTATTATTATTTATTGATTGATACAACTTTGACTAATGCTACTATACATGTTTCAATTATTAATAATAGTCAATGTTCTTAAGTGCACTTATTCGTCGGTTGTTGTAGTTTTATAAGTTCATGTCGGAATAACGGACTTCATCCTCTTCCTCAATTCTTTATTGTTCTGGGGAAGTGGCTCCACGACGCTGGCAGGCAGGTTGTTCCACAATCTGATCCCATGCGCTGCGAGAGAGAACTTGCCAGTGTCTGTTCGCGGCTGCAACAGACGAATTTTCTCGGTGTGGTCTCCTCTCGCGGTGTAATTCGGTCTCTGCAGTAGCTCACCTAGCTCCTCCCAAGCCTCTTCATGGCAGTAAGCCCTGTATATAGCGATAGCTCTGGATGCGTCTCGCCGGTCTTCCAGAGACTCCCACTTCAGTGATTTTATGAGTTCAGTGGGGCCAGGAGAGTTTCCGAATGAACTCTCAACATACCGTGCAGCCCTCCTCTGATCCATATCCAGCTGGTGTTTATTCATCATAGGATTAGAGAGAATTAACTGTAATTCACATAAATGATTGTTGAATCCATTTATCACACAACTCGCAAGAAATATTTGCCTCTTACCATAATATGATACTAGATATTCTTGATTGGTGTTGAACTTTTTAATACTACAGTGCTATTTGGTCACATTTTTTATTATAATGCAGGATTGTACTAGTCTGGGCTCTAAATTAAAAGAATACCGTACCATTGTGAAGGCCAACATCGGCGCACATGAACCAGTTAACACGACTTGTCTTGTTCATGCATGCAGAGCTGGAGCTGTACCGGCGCAAGCGCGTGGCTGTCAAGGCCAACAGCGGCGCGGCAGTTAGCTTCATGATCACCCCCAAGAAGATCGGACACATCAGTGTCAAGGTCACAGCCATCTCACCTCTAGCCGGAGATGGCGTCGAGAGACAGCTCAAGGTCAAGGTAAGTCAAGTGATACAGAAGAAGGCTACTGTGAACTCCAACACGTGAAAATGTGACATGTAGAACACTTACATTCCTATTACTTGATTTTGCTACATTGAAACGGAGCCGGGGCATTGTTTAGGCCGAAGGAGAGACGCAGTACTTCAACAAGGCCGTGTTCGTGGACCTGCGCAGGGCCTCGTCCTTCACGAGTCACGTGAATGTAACTATCCCCGCGGGCGCGGTGCCGGGATCGTCTCTCGTGCAAGTCGCAGCCGTGGGAGACATCTTGGGGCCGAGTCTGCCCAACCTGGAGGCCCTCATTCGACTCCCGGCGGGCTGCGGGGAACAGAACATGCTCAACTTTGTGCCCAACATCGTCGTGATCGAATATCTCAAGGTACACGTTGCCTTTAACTCGAGACATTACAGCATTACGTCAACGGTGTTGGGGAAGTTATTAATTACATTGATCTTTTTAAAAGTTCAAGATCCTTAAATATTAGTTATTTTAAAATATATTTTTTGAAACAATTATAAAATCACTAAGGTTCATGGAACTCGGTTAACAGCAGGAGTTGACATATTGTTTCAGAATACTCGGCAACTGACGCCGGCTGTGGAGGGCAAAGCACTGAGGTTCATGGAACTCGGTTACCAGCAGGAGTTGACATTGTTTCAGAATACTCGGCAACTGACGCCGGCTGTGGAGGGCAAAGCACTGAGGTTCATGGAACTCGGTTACCAGCAGGAGTTGACATTGTTTCAGAATACTCGGCAACTGACGCCGGCTGTGGAGGGCAAAGCACTGAGGTTCATGGAACTCGGTTACCAACAGGAGTTGACATTGTTTCAGAATACTCGGCAACTGACGCCGGCTGTGGAGGGCAAAGCACTGAGGTTCATGGAACTCGGTTACCAACAGGAGTTGACATTGTTTCAGAATACTCGGCAACTGACGCCGGCTGTGGAGGGCAAAGCACTGAGGTTCATGGAACTCGGTTACCAGCAGGAGTTGACATATTGTTTCAGAATACTCGGCAACTGACGCCGGCTGTGGAGGGCAAAGCACTGAGGTTCATGGAACTCGGTTACCAGCCGGAGTTGACATATTGCTTAAGAATACTCGGCAACTGACGCCGGCTGTGGAGGGCAAAGCACTGAGGTTCATGGAACTCGGTTACCAGCAGGAGTTGATATATTGTTTCAGAATACTCGGCAACTGACGCCGGCTGTGGAGGGCAAAGCACTGAGGTTCATGGAACTCGGTTACCAGCAGGAGTTGACATATTGTTTCAGAATACTCGGCAACTGACGCCGGCTGTGGAGGGCAAAGCACTGAGGTTCATGGAACTCGGTTACCAGCCGGAGTTGACATATTGCTTAAGAATACTCGGCAACTGACGCCGGCTGTGGAGGGCAAAGCACTGAGGTTCATGGAACTCGGTTACCAGCAGGAGTTGATATATTGTTTCAGAATACTCGGCAACTGACGCCGGCTGTGGAGAGCAAAGCACTGAGGTTCATGGAACTCGGTTACCAGCAGGAGTTGACATATTGTTTCAGAATACTCGGCAACTGACGCCGGCTGTGGAGGGTAAAGCACTGAGGTTCATGGAACTCGGTTACCAGCAGGAGTTGACATATTGTTTCAGAATACTCGGCAACTGACGCCGGCTGTGGAGGGCAAAGCACTGAGGTTCATGGAACTCGGTTACCAGCAGGAGTTGACATATTGTTTCAGAATACTCGGCAAATGACGCCGGCTGTGGAGGGCAAAGCACTGAGGTTCATGGAACTCGGTTACCAGCAGGAGTTGACATATTGTTTCAGAATACTCAGCAACTGACGCCGGCTGTGGAGGGCAAAGCACTGAGGTTCATGGAACTCGGTTACCAGCAGGAGTTGACATATTGTTTCAGAATACTCGGCAACTGACGCCGGCTGTGGAGGGCAAAGCACTGAGGTTCATGGAACTCGGTTACCAGCAGGAGTTGACATATCGCAGGACTGACGGCTCGTTCAGCGCATTCGGCATGAGCGATCCTAGCGGCAGCACCTGGTAACACCAACGCTTTCATTTAAGCACTTAATACAAGCGAAAAGTAGTTTGCAATATTTCAATTTAAAATTTCATTATAACTTTTTATTCCATTGAACAAGGTTATCCAATTGGGTTAATTAATGTAAAATATAAAGTGACCCATAATAAGCTTCATGCTTGGTCAGAGCATGCCCGACTTTCTAGAACAATTATTTTATAATGACAAAATTAATGCGTGGTTCTACTGAAATAAAGAGGTTATGTAGTGTATATACTACATTAATTGGGCATGCCAAATATAGGACAATGAGTTGTCCGCCGTAGGCGTCATCAGCGTTTCGTGGGAAAGTGTTTCATTTTTATTCTGAAATTCTTTGGTTTCAGTATCTTTGAATTACACTCAGACGATTTTGTTGACAGCTTGACAGCTGACGCTTCAAACCTGTGTAGTTTAAAATTGACGTTCAAAAGTAATTCCACGCCTAGTATATAATCATTTAAAGTTCCATTGTTACCCTAAAATCAGGTTATTTGACTGAAACCGCAATTTTTCAAATTCGAATGAAAGTCACCGCCACCTATAACTACCAACTGACTTTAACTAGTATAACTATAGTTACTATAACTAGTAACTTTAACTGACAAACAGCCAGCCAATCTAACTAACTTGCTTTTTCCCACAAAATGCATTGTGCTGCTATCTAATTCTAATAGATAGCATTCTAGATAGCTATCTAATCTGCTAATAATAGAGTCCTTCCATCGCAATTCGACCAGTGGTCGTTGCGTCACTATTTTAATGTGTATTTTTTACTTTTCATAGAAACATGTTTTTTAAAATTGTAACATTTTGTCGTTCAGAAGATACGGGCATTAAACACAAAAAGTGTTTACTTTTCCAACTACAAACAATAGAAAATTGTGCTCAACCAAAATTCTTTGATTCAGAAAATGTTCATCCCAGAAAAAAAATATCGCTTGTCTAAAAGACATCCAAGTCTCTTTACTTAACATAAAATCAACACTAAAAGAATTGATGGAGCGAGAGACTCCTTTTGAATCCTTTTAGCCCAGTTATTTAAAGCAAAAAAGGTCTGAACCTTACAATAGGTTTCAATAGATGAATCGATTCAGAAAAATCTAGTGGAGCGGTCTCTCCACTCAGCGAAGTCGTACCGTACACTCACAGTCACTCAACATACCGTAAATGCCTATATAAACTGAGGAGCAGACCAACTACTTTTACTGTAAGCAACAACATGGCATTTTCGGCCTACTGGATCTCAACAATGGAAAATCTCTCATTGTTGTGAAATGTCTTAATTTTGAGCTATGGCCCACCTGACAACATATACATCACGCGACAACAACCAGTCATGCCGTTTACGACCTAGAGGACAGTGAAAATCGTGAAATTACACCGCTTTCTTCTTCAGATGATGATGATGATGATTCTGATGATTCCCGAAAAAGTTGCTATCACCGCCACAGCCTAAACGGCTGAACCGATCAACCTGAAATTTTTACCACATATGCACTTTTGGCGTCTGATGATACCTTGCCTCTTGTGATTTTTTGTGCCGCCATTTATAAACCGGAAGTGACGTCATATCTCAAAAACGTCTGGACCGATTAGAACGAAATTAGCGCCATTCGATTTAGACGGTCATCTTCATGAAGTATCAATAAAAAAATAATTATTTTCTTATTTTCTGAACCGGAAGTGACGTCATAAATACGCAATATTTAACTTATTTCAACAAATTATACTTAAGACCTCCGTTCACGGAGAGACCAACTCAAAATTTTAGATATAAGTGTAACATGAGCTCTTTACGATCATTCGTCATCTTGAGAGTTGTGATAATAATCCCAGGCTGGCTTCCAGTCACGTACAGCTCATAAATAGTCCGAGATTGTAAACAAACTCCACACCACAACATTCCATTCGTGCAGTCCATTTAAACGCGAAGCAACAGATATTATTTCGATGGCAGATCTTTTGAACTCCGAGTAAGAATGCATGGTTCGATCCCCTTTTGCATATATTTTACACTTGTGGATATTATTTGTGAGGCATGATCTTTTTTATCTTACCAAGATCTTGCCAAGTTTATACACAATTTTGCTAACATTTTTATATTATTTATGCTACCATTATGCCATTATTATAAAAGAGATAAGATCTTGGAAACATGTTCTCATTAATATACTTGTAAAATGATCAATATAACGTAACGCGTTGATAAGTGAGCACATGTACGAGTAATGGTGGTAAAAGCCATGCAAAATTTCAGCTTCATTTTAGTTTTTCCGCCAATTAATAGACCATTTTAAATATTATCTCGGTGGCTCTGCTTTCTAAGAAAAATCATATGCAGTATTATTTCCAGACACCTTAGTCCCTGTTTTCCCTATTGTTGAAACAGGGACTAAGGTGTCTGGAAATCAAACAGCATTTGATTTTTGTTAGAAAGCAGAGCCACCGAGATAATATTTAAAATGGTCTATAGAATGTATTTTATTTATTATAAAATACAGAGGCCGTGGTTTGACACAGTTGTGAGGTAGAACTGCTGCTGAATTTATTGTATTTTATGGAAATGCAGCTTTGTTTGTGATTTGAAGTAACAGCAACATTGTAAGGAAAGGCAAGAGGAACAATCTGAGGTAAAAATCGTGAAAATTAAATGTTGTTTGGTTATATTTTAATGCCAATATAAATTCATTTAGTTTCACTGATTAGAATTTCTTGTGAGATAAAGGAACATTGTTTTTCACGGTGACGTGGATTGCGATTTCTAAAGTCAAGGTCACTAGAACATGGAGAGGAATTTACGATCTAAAGAGAAGGGAGTTTTGAGTGCGAAGAAGGATAAGAACAGCAGAAGAAGCAGAAAGATGGTTACTTCACCAGGAAACGAAGTGGACAAACAGCAAGTGCGAGTAAAGCATGTGAGTAAATCGAAATCGTTGTTGTTAGGACCGCAATATGATCATGATTTCTTGGTGACAGAGGTTAAGGAAATGAGAGAAGAAATGAAGGAGCTTAGAAATGAGGTGAAAGAACTTAGGAAGAAGTCAGAAAGGGAAGAGAATGAAGTTTGTGACATGTTTGGAGAAGTTATAGTATGGGAATTGGAAATGGAGGAAAAGGTTAAACATTTGAATGAAATGTTATGTTTGAATGAAAGAGAAAATCGAGTAGCATGTGTGCAGATAGCAGTTTGGAAAGAAGAGATTGAACATAAAAACCACAAGATCTTGATGGAAATAGACCGATTAGAACAAGAAAATATTGCAGATCAAGTTGAAGAGATTAAGAGGAGGGAAGCTGAGTGTGCAGATAGTATGGATATCAGAATGAAAGGTTTTGAATAAATGAAGGAGATGGTTGATAGGTCTGGAAGAAAAGAGCAGCAGGAAGGACAACAACAACAACACCGGAGAATAGTAACAAAAAAGAAAGCAGAACAAAACAACACAGTAGAAGGAGAAAATAACATGATGACTGAGAACGATATATGTATTCATGGACAAGACGATCAAGCTTATAAAGAAAAAGAGAAGAGCCAGGGGAAGAGGAGTGAAGAAAATGAAAAGTCGTATGAGGAGCACGATGACACGAGATCGTCTGACTCAGGACTCAGGACTCAGTCGATTTTGTTGGTTGGTGATGTGAGTGGTAGTGAAGCCTGGGTTTTCTCTCTAGGGGAAGGGTGTTACGTAAGAAGAGATCCCGGAATAAGAATCAGAGAAATGTCTGCGCGAATTGAAGAGGGATACTATGAAAAACATAGTAATCTGAAGAAAGTAATTTTCCAGTTAGGAAATATTGAAGTTTGGACGCGAATGGATAAAGGGGAGATAATGGAGGATTTTGGGGGTTTGATGGAGGTGTCTAGAAGCTTTTTTGGTCAAAATATAAAAATAGGCATTGTGGGACTACTAAGTAACTATTCAGACTACTCAGCCAATTTGAATAAAGGTTTGAAAAAGTTGGTGAAGAAGAATGAGGGGGAGTTTATTGAATTAGACTACACGCCAGGGTTCATGATGGACAGAAGGAAGTGGGCCCGAGAAGTTGGGAGAAAGCTGAAAAATATGCTGGTTGAGGAGAAGGTGGTTACCAAGAAGAATGTATGGACTCAGTCGAAGCGGGTTTTTCGGACAAGTTGGTTTTCAAGGAGAATATTGTAGGTAGGAGAAAGAGGCTGGACAATAAAGGAAGGACACTGGACAATAATGAGAAGAAAATATCGAGAAGACGAAGACGTCAGTATTTGTTGAAAATAGGCACATTAAATATTGTCACGTTAACGAACAACATTGAACAGATTGTGGATTTGATGATTGACAGAAATCTGGATGTGTTGGGCCTTAGTGAGACGAAGTGGAAGGGGGCAGGTGAGAAGATGCTGCGAGGGGGATACAAGCTCATGTGGTCAGGTGGTGAGACGGGGAAAAGTGGAGTAGGATTTGTCGTAAGCAGCGCTTATAAAAAGAAGGTGTTAGAGATTGAGAGGAGAAGTGATCGACTAATCAAGATGAAGCTAGCAATTGATGAAAACATTGTCGAGCTGGTACAAGTGTACGCACCCCAAACATTGAGACCAAAAGAAGAAAAGGACAAGTTTTGGGAGGAGCTAGAGGATTTGGTGGAGTTAAAGGAGGTCTTGATTATTGGTGATTTTAATGCCATGGTAGGGATGGACCGGACGGGGTGTGAGCTAGTGCTTGGTCCGCATGGGTGGGGTAGGACAAATGTTGAAGGGAAGAAAATGATAGAGTGGTGCAGTTCGTTGAATTTAAAAATTGCAAATACTTGGTTTGTGAAGAAGAAAGACAAAATGATAACAAGAGTCGGTCGAGGACAAAATGGAACAGTTTTGGAATCAGTAATAGATTATGTCTGTGTAAGCAGAAGCATGGACAGATATCTGCTGGATGTTGAAGCAGTCTCATCTGGGACAGTAATTAGTGATCATAGACTGCTGGTCACAAAGATGAGGGTAGAGAGGAGAGGAAAAGGAAATCGAAACACGGGAGTGAAACGAATAAAAACATGGAAATTGCAAGAAGAAGCGGTGAAGGAAGATTTTTGCAGAAGAATAACAGAGCAAGTTCCAATAGGGGAGATACAAGACGTAGAGGTGGAATGGTATGGTTTTAAGTCAATAATGGTGGCGGTAGCGGAAGAGGTATGTGGAAGGTCTTCAGGCAAGAGAAAAGAAAAAGAAACACCTTGGTGGAACAAGAGAGTGAAAGCAGCAGTTGAGGAAAAGAAGTTGGCCTGAATGAAGAAAGTACACGACAACTCTGAGGAGAATGTAAGAGCTTATAAAGCGGCTAAGATCCTGGTGAAGTCAATTGTTGAAGAGGAGAAGAGAAAGACGATGGATGTTCTTGCAGACAAGCTGGAAAGAGATTATGATGGTAGTAAGAAAATGTTGTACAACATGGTTGGGATGAGACGACGGGACAATGAAGTGCAGTCGGTGATGAAGTTGGAAGATGGAACAGTGACAAATAAGCCGGAGGAGTTAAAGAACATATGGAGGGACTACTTTAAAAACCTGTTGATGGGTGACGAGGAGAGGGAGGATACAGACGCAGATGTGAGGGAAGTGGATGCTCAACTAATAGGAGTGAATGACCGCTATGTAAAAGAGGCACCAAGGAGAGTCGAGGTAAAGAACGTGATAAATAGAATGAAAAATGGAAAGGCTACTGGAATAGACGAAATAAATGTTGAGATGTTAAAGGCAGCTGGCGATGAGGGGGCGGAATGGCTTCGTAGAGTAATCCATGCAGCTTGGATGGAATGTAAAGTACCTGAAGATTGAAGTAGAGGTATAATTACTCCAATCTTCAAGAAAGGGGATAGAAGACTGGCTGGCAACTACAGAGGCATAACAATCATATCGCAGGCAGCCAAAATATACGAGAAGATACTAGAGAGAAGGCTCATGCTATACTTGGAGGAGAAGATGAGGGAGGAGCAGTATGGTTTTAGGCGGGGGCGGTCGACCATTGACCTAGTATTTGCACTGCGGCAGCTGATGGAAAGCAGATGGGAAGAGGGATCCATTACAAGGATGGTTTTTTTGGACCTCGAGAAAGCTTACGACAGGCTACCTAGAGAGATGGTGTTGGAAGTGTTTGAAGAGGAAAGAAGTGTGTGGGGAACTAATAAAGAAGATAAAGAGTACGTATAAGAACAGCTGGAGTTGTGTGCAGTGCAGTGTAGGGAGGACAGAATGGTTCCAAGTAAATGAAGGCTTAAATCAAGGTAGTGTGTTGTCACCGACTCTGTTTGGTGTTGTAATGGATGAGATGGTACGGGAAGTGGAGAATGACGAAGTGGAAGGAAGGGATTCAAAAACATTTATATATGCAGATGACATTATGATATAGAGCGAGTCGGAAGATGAGATACAGTTGAAGGTGGATAAATGGAATTGTGTGACAGAAAAGTATGGCCTACATATTAGCAGAGAAAAGAGTGAAACATTGTGTATGGACAGAGGAAAGAAGGCGAGGTGCAAGATTGGAATCCAGGGAGCAATGCTGCAGGAACGGGAGGAGTTTAAATATTTAGGAAGTGTTGTGACAAGGGATGGTAAGGTGGAGCGCGAGATAAAGAAGAGACGAGCAGCGGCGGAGAGCTTTTACCAATGTGTTCGGAAGCTGTTATGGAAGGAGGGTATACCAATGAGGTGCAAACTACTGATATACAAACTGTACTATATTCCAATCCTGACATATGGGGCGGTAACATGGCCAATGGGCAGAAGAGAAATAGCAGAAATCCAGGCATCACAGATGAAGTTTTTAAAAGGGGTGGCGGGAGTGACCAAGTTGGATAAAATCAGGAGTAAAAAGATAAGACAAGACTTGGGAGTGGAGAAGTTAAGTTTGAAGATAAGTCGAGAGAGGTTGAGATGGTTCGGGCACATGAAAAGAATGGGAGAGGAGAGAATTCCTAGAAGAGAATTTGAGAAGGGAAGACAAGTGAAGAAAAAGAAGGCTGGGCGTCCGAGGACCAAGTGGATGGACAGCATTGAAGAGGATGTGGCGGAGAGAGGCGAAGATTGGAGGAGAGTGGAAGGAGAGAGTGGTGGGAAGATGTAGAAAGATGGAACGAGTTGGTGGAGCGGCAGGTGGAGGATCAGAGGAGAGTGAAGACTATGAGGAAGAAGACGACGGGGAAGAAGTTGGAATGGCCGGCCGACTTCGGCATCCCAGGAGGCCCTAGAGGAAGGTGGAGCTACCTCCAGTCCCCAACCCGACTTTAGTTGGATGGGGTAATTAATTGTTAATTAATTGATATAATAAAAAAATATTTTTAACCTATGAACGGATTTCAAACAAATTTCGGTCTGCAAACCCCAGAGGCGGTCCATACACGTGTGCACAATTTCAGCACTATCAGACAAACGAAGCGACCTCGACCTTATAACATGCAGAGAAGAAAAAAAACATGTTAAAATAACAGAGGTCCGTGCCAAAAGGGCAAATAAGAGACGCTCGCTCGCTCAATGATACGATTTAGGGCCGATTTATACAATACCTTGATTAGCTTGCATTGACAAAGTTGTCGTACCGAACCGGGACTTAAACCAGGTATCTTTATCTAGATAAAGATAAAAATAACCTGCCAAAAATGTATCTACAGATAAGTTAGTAGATAAATTTCCAAGAAATCATCTAGATAATAGAAACAGTTAAAAAAATTATCAAGATAACTTTAATAGATAATGGATCATTTGTTTTTACCAAATACTACACTGTTCCGTAATTAATTTCGAATCCTAAATTCGGAACTCTTTTTTTTTAAAAATGGGGCGTCTAAATAAGCCAACTATTGCGACTAAACGGTGATGATTTTCCTTTTTCATATCATCTGACATTTGAGGTTTGTGCATGTTTTTACACATAAATGAATTTAGAATTTTACATTTTTTATCTAGATAATTTTCAATAGATAACAATATTTGTATCTAGATAAAGATAAAGATATCAAATTATGTAATTATCTAGATAAAAAAATAGATAAAAAAAAAATACCTAGATAAGTCACAACACTGCCTACGGGTGAGAGCTCAACCCAATGAGCTATCCGGCCAGCAGGCCGAACTAAGACACAACATTAAAACATCAATTTTACTAAAAACACCTCAAACTGACTAAAATTGAACATACCTCATATTTGTCAAACACAAAGGAATGATTGACACAAAGGAATACAATTTGAAGCGATTTTTGCGTCTTTTAGAAAGAAATTTAAATTGTGCGATGCCATTTATTGTGGAAACTTTAGATACATGAAATATAATCTGTAGATATTCATTTGGTTTGACAGAATCCCCCATTTGCACCTAATTTTTTTAATTTTTCGTAAAAGATAATTCGAATTTGAATCAATTTTGGCAAATATCTCAATCGGTTTTGTAATGTGAAATTTTATTTTTTTGTATGTTGTATGTTCACTAATTAATAGGATATCTTGTAATATCATATAGTATAGGAGCAAATGTAATTCCGCTCGATTGGAGTCCCGAAATTGATTTTTTAATAATTATCGATTGTTAACATCTTTCTTAAAATGACCTGACGTGCCTTTAATTATGTTGGTGGCCATCTTGGAAAATATGGCGGAAACGAGCGGAAAACGTGCATTTTCCAAATTATTTAATTGTTGGTAAAGGAAATGTTGAAAAATTACGAAATAATTCATTGAAACGAACTCAAAAATGGGGACTTGAATTAAAATAAAAACATTGTTTATTGTTGTTCACTGTGTATAGTGTATTGTTTACAATGAAATTGTCTACAAATTTTAATTCCACATATATTAGTCTAAGTCCACTCGTTTCGTAATAAATTGAGAGCAAAAAAACACAGACACGTGATTGGTAAATTCCAACAATGAAAAAATAAAATTCGTTCACGGCGTATTGAGTTAGTTTTAGTGAATTCAGAATTATTTTATAATTTTTCAACTTTTCATCTACCACTGCCAACAATTAAATAATTTGTAAAATATACGTTATCCGCCATATTTTCCAAGATGACCACCAACAAAATTGAAGGCTGTAAACTGTAAACTGTTTCGATAATTATGCAAAAATTAATTTCGGCACTCCAATCGAGCGGAAAGCATTTTTTCTACACTTGAACCTACACAGATAAGTAATTAAAATTAAAATTTTGTAATTAAAATTATACTTTTATTTTTGTATTTACTTTATATTACTTTGAATTGTGTACCAGTCACAAGGGTTGATGATCTGAGAGTGTTTTATTTTATATTGTAATTTGTAATTGAATTTAGTAACCCTGCCGACAAGCCATTGTTGGTTTAGCGGAGCTATGCTGAAATGTATTTCATTTATAATAAATTTAAATTAATTAAAATTAAAAACTATATATAACAGGTATTGACAATTCTGATAGAAATCTCAATTTATTTCTATTGGTCCTTGAGATTATGTTACTTTAATTATCTCTGTGCTGCTCCAAGCAAAAATGAGTAGTGGGTGGGTTCACATTACTTTAATTTTATTTTTAGCCACGGAGAAAAATCGTAGACACCAACAATACCTTGCTTGTGATTGGCTAATGATAGGAAAATCGTTCCGTTGTACAATTAATTACGGTGTGAACCCGGCTTCTGACTATAAACAACCAACGATTCCACTCAACAAGGCTAGACAAAATAATATTTCATCTCTAAGAAACAATGCCGTTTCGTTAATATGGATAGTGGCGTAACTTCAGATTCGCCCCCCCCCCCCCCCCCTACAAGATATTTTTGGGACCCCCTTACTTTCTTAATTGCCTGTACCGTAAAAATATTTATATAAATGCATCTTTTTGTGTAAATGTTTAAATATTTTATGACACTTTTTCAATTATTGTCAATCCTGCTGCGTCGCCTGTGGATTTGTGTAGTATAGTGTCAAATAGCGTCTGATTATATCAAGGGGAGGGCACCAGAGCATCTCGCGGGTAGGCCTCCCAGGCCCTGGAAATTTTTGAATTTCACTGCATAATTTAGTGCATTTTAAACGCGATTTAAACACACATTTTGGTCGATGTTTTCATAGAAATTCTTCAAATTACTTCTAAATTTATCATACTATCGATCATCGTCTTATGGAAAAATTAGATGTTTGTGGAAAAGTTTGTCTATTGGTATTTATTTTCATGTAATACAGAGCGTTATAATTTCTTGAGTGTGTTGATCCTTTTTGACGCGCCTGAGTCGCTCGCTGAACAATAATAACTAGGAAAACGCGCAGTGACGGTACCCATAATGGTAGTATGTACTAGTCTACGGGATAATAATGTAATATAAAATACAAAATAAAAATCATAGCGAGCACGGGAACGTGCAAATTCTCTAACCGGAATTCCGTACCAAACGCACAGAAAACTTATACATCCATATTGAATTGAAATATGATCCACTCAATCAACATAAAAGTATGCTTTTCATCGAAACTTGAAAATAGCATCTAAGCACCCTGGTACACTCAACAAATGATAAAACGGTATTTGAAAGAAATTGATTGGCTGAAAAAATGTGAAGGCATCATCTGATGAAGTTGAAGCTAACTCGTCATTATACCTCTAGTAGTTGAGGTCTGATTTCTATGATAATAACAAGGATTGATTGTCAAGGAACCAGACCAGCAGCTAATCCGTTTCGTTCAAATACCGTTTTATGATTTGTTGGGTGTACCTAAAGCAAATCAGATTCAGTTAAAGTGGAAAACATTCATTTCATTCGATACTTAATTTCTGACAGATATTAAAATGTCAATAAGTGCAAACGTTCTTAACTGATTGGGCTGAAAATGTGTAAAATAAGAGACAATGTTGGTATTAATTACCATGCAAAATGTGAGTTTGATCCGATTTATGGAAGACAATTCATTTTTCAACCTTTAAGGAGATATTTATTTAAATGTTAACCAATGAACGGATTTCAAAAAAATTTGGGTCAGCAACGCCCATAAAAAGTCCGAACGAGTGCAAAATTTCAGCTCGATCGAAAAATAACTGTGACCTATAGTGTACTATAGCCTCAGTAACAGAAAAAAACACACAAAATAACAGAGGTCCGAGTCACTCGCTTCGCTCGCTCAAGAATCATAATTTATAACCACCCGACACAAACTGTCGGAACAAAATTATTCTTGTGCTTATGTTTTTACTCTATAATCTATATCTTACCCACCCACCATATGTATAGGTAATAATGGTAACAACCCGACTCGAACTATTGGAACAAAGTGATTCTTGTAATTACCTATGTTGTTTGTGCTACCTCATCCATTTTCACTGTCATAATCACACTTGTACAAGGCTCAAGAGGACACCTATGTAGCCATCCTGCCTCCGACAGGTAAATTCACAATAACATCAAATTCAATTCAGGTTATAAAAAAGTAAATCCTTATTTGGTTGTGCACTCTCTCTATTTTGATTTGCAAATCTCCTACCCCCCCACCCCCTAGGAAAACGTCTGAAAAATCGTTTTAAACCGTTTTCTCTACAACATCCTTATACTCCTTATAAGGAGTTAAGAAATCAAATCAACGTATCAGGTATACAACTACAGTAATTACATTTTTTAGTTTTAATTGAAAACGCGTACAAACTTTGTGGTTTCAACACTAAAATCATATAAGAGAGTTACAAGTCCATGATGAGATCATATTACTAATGATACTTGGAATTTAGCAGCGAGCCGAGTTGCAAAGTGATAAACAACCCTCATTCAGAAAATGTCACGTACGCAGAATGATTTAATGTGACAGGCGCTCGAGATTGTAAGCGAACCAAAATCCCCCCCCTTCCACTATAGGTGCTGGAAGTAAGATTTCCACTCCAAAATAATCGAATCTTATTAAGTAGTTTTCTTCGTCATTATTCATCCAATTGATCTGATTTTTTGTATGTAGATACCCAAAAGATAGAGCTTTGTAGGTATGTTTTGGAAATATTTTTATTCGCTCTGTGAAAGGCACAATATATTACTGAACATCATTGCTTTTTTCTTAAATTTAGGGATTGTTTTGGGGACTTGGGGATAAAGTTGTGAACGCCATTAAGACAAAATAGCAACACTAAAACATGGGCCATTATTTCAATATTATTCTGCTGCAAAGAGAACGAAATTATCTCAATTTTTGCGTTAGTAAAATTTAAATTGGTAACACTACCCATTTATAGGCTAAATTAGCACTTTGAAGAGCCGTCTTAAAATACATACATCTAGTGGAGCGGTCGCTCCACCCAGCCAAGTCGTACCGTACACTCACACTCACTCAACATACCGTATATGCATAATAAACTGAGGAGCAGACCAACCACTTTTACTGTAAGCAACAACACGGCATTTTCGGCCTACTGGATCTTAAAATTAGAAAATCTCACATTGTTGCGATATATCTTAATTTCGAGCTATGGCCCACCCCACTACATATACCAAATTAGGGAACAATATGTTATGCCGTTTGCGAGCTAGAGGGCCGTGAAAAACGTGAAATTACACCCCTTTTAAAACCTATCTTGATCTGATGATGATATCAGGAAACACCGCAATCACCGCCACAGCCTAAACGGCTGAGCCGATCGATCTGAAATTTTCACCACATGTGCACTTTTGGCGTCTGAGGTGCCTTTTTATAAAACCAACAGGAAGCCGCTATTTTGAAACCGGAAGTGACGTATTATCTCGAAAACAGCTTGACCGTTAGGAATTAAACCAGCGCCAAATGATTCAGACGGTCATCTATATGGAATATCAATAGTTAAAGTAGAGATGTACTATTACCGAAACCGGAAATGACGTCATGAAAATGAAGAACTAGATTTAAATGACCTCTTACTACAATAACTACATATTCAGAAGGCTTATAATGATACATAACATTTATAGAAATAAATTCTATGTGGCAGTAATTTTAGTCGCCATTTTGAAAACCGGAAGTGATACCATATCTCGAAAACGGCTGGACTGATTGTAACGAAGCTTGCGCAATTCTTCATGGAATATCACTTTAAGCTTAGGTATATTGAGCACCAAACACAATTTTTCGTATTAACCTATTCGGAAATGGCGTATTTTTTAAAAGTAATTGGTCATTATTGCTCCGATGTGTGTTACAAGTTGTGTAAATAAACTAAAAAAATAAGTGATATCCCCATAAAAAACACTCCGTGTAAAAATACCCGCCAAGTCTCTTCAACTATAAAAAAATAGAAGAAATCTAAAAATTCAACACTGAAAAGAAGTGAAATCAAAAAATGAACCAAGTCAAAACTTAATTTTAAAAACCAAAATATACTTGGCGCATCGTTTTTAAGGGCATTATAGGTATATTATATATATTTAGGTAGGTACATTTGATTTTTGGCATATGCTTCTATACTATTTATATACACGATGCGCCAAGTATATTTTGGTTTTTAAAATTAAGTTTTGACTTGGCTCATTTTTTGATATCACTTCTTTTCAGTGTTGAATTTTTAGATTTCTTCTATTTTTTTATAGTTGAAGAGACTTGGCGGGTATTTTTACACGGAGTGTTTTTTATGGGGATAAGTAACTTACATTGTAACATAGACAATACAAATTATAAAATCAAAGTTGCAGTGTTCTCGGCCGCCATTCCTGAAACCGGAAGTGACGTAATATATCTAAAACGCCTGTACCGTTTGTAACTGAACTAGCTCCTGCGTATTCATTCTGCAATTTTTTTTGAAACTCAATTGTGAAAAATGAATAAACAAATTAACGGTACCGGAAATGGCGGCAGGAACCACTAAATGAAACCGGTAGTGACGTCATATATTACAAACGGCAAGACCGATTTTACGGAAATATAGGGATTATGAATTCAGATGGTCGTTCATAAAGTATCAATAGATTGTTTTCCTATTACCTATACCGGAAATGACGTCATAAATATGCTAAATGACGTCATAAATATGATAATTGACACTAAATTCACCACTTTATACTTTTAAATAGATATTTAGTAAACCTACTTTGTAAATAATTATAAATTCAAGGTTGCAGTGTTCACGGCCGCCATTTTTAAAACCGGAAGTGACGTCATATATTGAAAACAGCTGTACCGATTGCAACCAAATTTTGGAAATGTGTAGGACTAATAATTATGAATTGAAGACGACATTATTTTAGGCCGCCATTGTTAAAACCGGAAGTGACGTCATATATCGAAAACGGCTGTACCGATTGCAACCAAATTTTGGAAATATGGAGGACTAATAATTATGAATGAAATACGACATTATTTTCGGCCGCCATTGTTAAAACCGGAAGTGACGTCATATATCGAAAACGGCTATACCGATTGCAACCAAATTTTGGAAATATGTAGGAATTATAATTATGGATTGAAGACGACATTATTTTTGGCCGCCATTGTTAAAACCGGAAGTAACGTCATATATCAAAAACGGCTGTACCGACAGCAACCAAATTTTGGAAATGTGTAGGACTTATAATTATGAATTAAAGACGACATTATTTTCGGCCGCCATTGTTAAAACCGGAATTGACGTCATATGTCGAAATCGTCTGTACCGATTGCAACCAAATTTTGGAAATATGGAGGACTAATAATTATGAATTAAAGACGACATTATTTTCGGCCGCCATTGTTAAAACCGGAAGGGACGTCATATATCGAAAAAGGCTGTACCGATTGCAACCAAATTTTGGAAATATGTAGGACTTATAATTATAGATAAAAATACGACATTATTTTCGGCCGCCATTGGTTAAACCGGAAGTGACGTCATATATCGAAATCGTCTGTACCGATTGTAACCAAATTGTGCAATTATGTAGGACTTATAATTATGAATTCAAGACGACATTATTTTCGGCCGCTATTTCAAAACCGGAAGTGACGTCATATATCGAAAACGGCTGGATCGATTATAACGAAACTTAAGCTATTCTTCTTGGATAATCATTTTCATCTTATACCAAACGCAATTTTCTTAGTAAGCAAATCGGTTGAGGCGTATTTTTTTAAAGAAATTAGTCCCTGCTCGGACATGTGCTACAAGCTGTATGAATAAACTAACAAAAGAAGTGATATCCCAGAAAAAAACACTCCGTGTTAAAAAGGCAGCCAAGTCTCTTTACTTTAAAAAATTCAACACCATAAAGGAGTGATATAAAAAAAGGAGCCAAGTCAATGACATTTCCAAATATTTAATCGTATTTTTGAAATAAAAGAATAAACACCGAGAAATACTTTACAAAAGGACTTGGCGCATCGTTTTTTTAAATTAATTTTTTGATTCATAAGCATATGCCATTGATATACAACCGTCATTTAGAATTTTTAGAATAATAGGGAAACATCTTTCAATTACATAATAATAATATTATTATACATACCTACTGTAAAATATTATCTATTAGAATATGTACACTCCCCCAAATAATAAACGGTACTTGGAACAAAACGTATTGGCTGCTGGGCCGGTTCCTTGACAATCAATCCTTGTTATTATCAATGAAATCAGAGCTCACCTAAAAGAGTTAGATAATGCGTTAGCACTGACTTCATGGGATGATGCCATCAAATCTTAATCAGTCAATTCATTTTCTTTCGAGTACCGTTTATTATTTGGGGGAGTGTACGTACGCGATAAAACTTGTTGCCTATGTTTTCTATAATACACAATAGTAAGTTATCTTCGTAATATTGTTTCGTGGTCAACATAATTAAGTCTCATGCGTTAAACCTTCTCATCATGAAATACATTTCTATTAATCCACATTTTATAACAAAACATTTCACAAAGTACATAGTCACATTGAATTTCTATTAAAAATTTTAACTTTATACACTTGACACTTCAAAAATATATAATAGTGTTCCAAAGACAGTTCGTAATTATTTGACAACGTTTCATGATTTCCTTCAGTCAAGATCAAATTATGAAAAGATACCCTTCTAATATCACCATATTAACAGTGCTATAAGAATATGTATGAGCCCACTTCCAATTGTTATTTAATTCTTCCACCCTTATATTACTTATCTATTACAGCATGAAATCTTTCTATTATCGCCATTGACAAAACTATAAAATAGCCATTACTAAAAGTAGCTTGATTCATAGTTTCTGGCTCTAATAGAAAGAGGAAAATGTACCTACTTTAAATTTCTTTCCACTTTTAGTATTGAATGAGGTCTTTAAAAAAACGATGCGCCAAGTCCTTTTGTAAAGTATTTCTCGGTGTTTATGTAATGTTCTTCGAACTAGGTTGACCACAAATACTATGCAGGATAATTAATAAACCATATTTGTGGGTTCACTTCTTTATTTAATAAAGATACATACAGAGTCGTCCATGTTCAATGGCTGTCCTTGACTGACTGCCTGTCCGGTCGTTCTCGACTCCCGCTTGCGGTCCCACAGCCTGCTAAACCGATCTGTGGCGGCTATATTTAAATCTTACATAATGCATGGATACAATCATTATGATAGGATCATTACACCTTCCCTCTTACTTAAAAATTACTACTGATAGCAGACTGTCTGTAACAAAGTGCTAATCCATAAAGGAAATGATCACACCATACAATATCAATTACACGACACTGAGATACAAATTTTTCCAAGCAAGAACCCTTAATCATTGAATAATACAATAAGTTACAATCACAACCTAAGCTGAAATTCACACATGAATGATATTACACATAGTCCTTGAGTCTATCGGGCTTCTTCCTTTCTCTTCCACTTCGTCGAATTTGAGGTGGAGGACTGTCAGGGGCAGGTGGCACAAACTCGGGCTGAATTTCAAGCTCCTGGGTAGTGTCGGGTATGTCTTCAGGTAATGTATCCGTCTCTGCCTTATGGTCGGCAAAGGATTTTGAGAGGTCTCGCCGATTCCTCCGGAGCTCACTGCCGTCAGGTCGTCTGATTACATACGACCGTGGTTGGTGTGGTGTTTTGGCAATACAACACCAAGGTTACGTTTCATCTTGTTATGTTGGTAACCCAGAATATAGTTGCTAATTTGAGTTTACTTCCGGTAAAGGAAAAACGGAACTAGGCAGGGGCCATGATGGATCAATCTCGTGTCAGCAGTGACTGAGCAAAGACGTGAATTGTTCAAGTGTATCTCTTGTTATTAAAGTGATCATTATGTATAATAAATATATTCTTTGCAATCAATAATCTTTCCATGAATCGTCAACCTTTTCTACTCAATACATGTCAAGTGGCGACGAGGATAGTGCCGAATTCACAGCGGTAAAGTCAGTTCCCGTTCACGAACAACATGGCCGCAATTACTGCAATTGGGCACATGGACGAGTATAACTCTGAGATCGAATCATGGACATCTTACGTGGAAAGGTTTGAAAATTTTTGTACAGCTAATCAAGTACCTGACGACAGGAAACGACCGGCATTACTTACGGTCATCGGAATTTCAACGTATAACCTCTTAAAGAATTTATGCTCTCCGATCAGCCCCACAACGCAAACGTTCAACCAGTTGGTAGCCATTTTGAAAACGCATTTGCAACCCGAGCCAACAATCATTTCGGAGAGGTATAAGTTTCATCGAGCAGCACAACTGGAAACCGAAACAGTTAGAGATTTTATTGCCAGAATTAAACACCTAACGATATACTGTCAATTTGGCGTAAATTTAAATGAAGCATTGCGCGACAGGTTCGTGTGCGGATTAAGAAGCGATAAAATAAGGGAACGACTTCTAGAGAGCGGTAACCCGACGTTCGATCAAGCTACGCAATTGGCGTTAAAACTTGAAACTGCAGCGAAAGAAGCAACGACACTGGGACGCGATCATAGAGAGAGAGCAGTACACAGCTTCGCATCATCACCCTCGCATCAAGATACGACAGCAAGGAACAAATTCAAAAAGAAGAGAGAAAAAGTGCCAGTGCAACCAACAGCTTCAAAGAGCTACTCTTGTTTTTCGTGTGGATTATCTAATCACACCAGAGAAAAGTGCAAATACAGAGAATATACTTGTAATAAATGTAATACCAAGGGACATTTGAGCAAGGTATGTAAATTGTTACCCAGTAAAAGTCAGAAATTCATGAACCTGGATGCTGAGGCAGTCAGTGATAGCTCCAGTAGTGATAGTACCATGAATCACTTGCGAGGTATAAGTAGTGCTATGCATAACTTGCCAAAGCAGGCAAATTCAGAGGTTAATCCACCCATTACTGTACTAGTTAATATTCAAAATGTACAAAATGTAAAAATGGAGATCGACACCGGTTCCGAAGTGTCTGCCATTTCACAGGGTTATTATTCCAAGAATTTTGCAACCCTTCCATTGCTCCCGGCCGACCTTTTGCTTCGTTCTTATACGGGGGAGAAGATTGTTCCCGTAGGTATGCTGCAGGTAGAAGCGAGTCTTTCAGGGCAGTCGGTAGTGCAAGGACTACCGTTGTACGTCATCGCAGGAGGAGGTCCACCATTGTTGGGAAGAGGATGGATGGCTAAACTGAAAATCTCCAGTCTGGAGGTAACCAATGTCAATACTTTGGGTTCTGATTCAACCCCTGATAGCGACAAGGCTCGAGTAGAAGCAGTGCTAGGGGAATTTCCCGAGGTTTTTCGGGAAGAATTGGGTACGTACAAGAAGGCCCCTACTAAGCTGTATTTACGGCCGGAGGCAGTTCCGTGTTTTCAAAAGGCTAGATATTTACCATATGCATTGAAGCCTGAGGTAGAAACCGAATTGAATCGGCTGATTGATTCGGGGGTAATTTCACCAGTTACTCATTCTGAATGGGCTACCCCAATAGTTCCGGTGTTAAAGAAAGGGGGTGGTGTTAGAATTTGTGGTGACTACAAAATCACTTTAAATCCAAGTCTAGTGATTGATAAATACCCCGTTCCTAAGATTGAAGATTTATTCGCCACGCTTCACAATGGTAAACATTTCAGTAAATTAGACTTATCGCATGCTTATCAACAACTACTTTTGGAGGACGGTTCAAAAGAGTGTGTGACTATCAATACGCATAAAGGATTGTTTCGTTATAATAGGATTCCATATGGAGTAGCGTCCGCTCCTGGGATTTTTCAAAGGGTGATGGAGCAAACGTTGCAAGGTTTGCCCGGAGTCGTTGTTTTCCTTGATGATATTCTCATCACCGGTAAGGACAGGGAGGAACACTTAGTCAGATTACGTGCAGTTTTACAGCGCTTACAAGAGGCTGGACTAAATGTACGACGCAAGAAGTGTGAATTTTTCAAAGAGTCAGTTTCCTTTCTGGGGCATGTAGTTGACAGGCATGGGTTACACACTAATCCTTCAAAAGTAGATGCCATTGTCAACGCACCCGTTCCAAAAGATGTAACGCAATTACGAGCAGTGCTAGGACTAGTAAACTATTACGCTAAGTTCATTCCTATGTTAGCAACAGATTTGAAACCTTTGTACAGGTTACTGGAGAAAGACAAAGAATTCCACTTCGATAAACAGTGTGTCGAGGCCTTTCTTAAGATTAAGAGACTGTTTTCCTCAGCTACAGTACTAACGCATTACGATCCATCCAAACCGTTGAAGCTATCCACCGATGCTAGTCCGTATGGATTAGGGGCTGTAATTTCGCATATTCTTCCAAATGGGCAGGAGAAACCTGTAGCGTACGCTTCACGTACTTTGAACAAGGCCGAACAGAATTATTCCCAACTCGATAAGGAAGCTTTAAGCATACATTGGGGTGTCAAGAAATTCTACCAATATCTTTACGGTAGACATTTTGTCTTGGAAACGGACCATAAGCCACTGACATCAATCTTTGGACCCAAGAACGGTATTCCACCCATGGCAGCCAGTAGATTACAGCGATACGCAGTGTTTTTGGCAGGATTTGATTTCGAGATTAGATATGTCAAATCAGAGAACAACGTGGCAGATGCTTTCTCGAGAATTCCATTGGCACATTCACACAAGGAATCTAGTGCAATTTCGTATTTGCATTATGTGGATAATGGTAATGTTCCCATTCATAGCAAGCAGATTGCGGCTATGACACGCCGAGATACAATCCTGAACAAAGTGTTAGGTTTTGTTCAGTACGGATGGCCGCAAAATGCAGACCAGATCAAGGAGGAATTCAAACCTTATTTCAAAAAAAGGTTAGAGTTGACAGTGGAACAAGGTTGTGTGATGTGGGGGTATAGAGTTATTATCCCAAAAGTCCTGCAGAAACCTTTGTTAGAGGAGCTACATGACAGTCATTTAGGAATTGTGAAAATGAAAAGTATGGCACGAGCTTACCTTTGGTGGCCCGGATTAGATGCAGACATTCAGGATCTGGCAGCTAATTGTCCGCAGTGCGTGAGTAGCCGGAATGATCCACCGAAACATACTCTTCATGTATGGGACTATCCGGAGACCCCATTTTCAAGGATTCACATGGATTTTTTAGGTCCATTCCAAGGTCGTATGGTACTTTTAGTAACTGACGCCTACTCTAAGTGGGTTGAGGCCTTTGAAGTGTCGAGTACCGCCGCTACTCAGACAATAGCTAAGCTGAGACCCTTATTTGCGCAGTTTGGTTTTCCACAACATGTTGTGTCAGATAATGGACCACCATTCACTTCCGAAGAATTCAGCACTTTCCTTCAGTCCAATGGTATTAAACACACCTGTTCGCCTCCGTACCATCCTTCTACTAATGGGTTATCAGAAAATAATGTAAAAACTTTCAAATATAAGGTCCTAGCGGCCTTGAAGGAGGGTAAAGACTTCAATCTGGCGGTCAGTAGGTTTTTATTAGCATATCGCAGCACCGTTCACTGTACCACGAATGAAACGCCTGCTAAGCTATTTCTGAACCGACAGTTACGTACCAGATTGGATTGTCTCAGACCTAATGTCAGAGAACATGTGAGTAAGCAACAAAGCAAACAGATTAAAGATCATAAAGGTTCAAGGCAGGTAGTATTTCAGTTAGAACAACCGGTATTGGTTAAAGATTACCGAGGAAGGAGGGAAGGTTGGATTCATGGCAAAATTAAACAACGTTTAGGACCGGTCACATACATGGTTATGATTGAGAATGATCCAGCTCGAGTGTGGAAAAGACATGCAAATCAATTGTTGGCATTCAGAGGGTCAAAGCAGCCTGAAATGAGAAATGTTGAGGATACTTTTGATTTTGCCAATGATGTAACCCATTCTGATTCTGTACCTAACGTTCTGCCGGAATATGATGAACCCCTTGTAGTTGTACCACACGATCAAGAAGTTGTGATCAATGTAAATAATGATGTTGTAAACGAGGGAGAGCCAAGCATCACCAGTTCACCTCAACGCAGATATCCTAAGCGTGTAAGAAAACCTATTGTTAAATTGGATTTGTAAATTCTTATGTTTACCTCATGTGTATTTTTTTTTATGTTCTTATGTAAATTCTTATGTTTCTCATGAGTTATCTCATGTACATTGTATCAAAGGTGGAGATTGATTGATAATGCGAGATGACACATTGTCAAAACGGGATCTGTAATTTCTTATGTTCATTATGTATTTCAATGTTCCATTTATATCCTATAAATTGTGAGCAAGGTCAAGGTTGGAGAGCGATTGATAATGTGAAACAACATATCCAGTAACTTGTCCATACTGTAAGGTTATTGTTTGATTTGTCAGAGTGAAATTTACTAGTGTAGAGAGCCCCGAAATTCTTGCAATTTGTTTACCAATGTGTGCATAGAAGTGTTGTGCTTAGGAGAGGGCATTGTGGTGTTTTGGCAATACAACACCAAGGTTACGTTTCATCTTGTTATGTTGGTAACCCAGAATATAGTTGCTAATTTGAGTTTACTTCCGGTAAAGGAAAAACGGAACTAGGCAGGGGCCATGATGGATCAATCTCGTGTCAGCAGTGACTGAGCAAAGACGTGAATTGTTCAAGTGTATCTCTTGTTATTAAAGTGATCATTATGTATAATAAATATATTCTTTGCAATCAATAATCTTTCCATGAATCGTCAACCTTTTCTACTCAATACATGTCAGTTGGGTACAGGTCCGGTCCACAATAGCCGGCTCCCAGAGTTGATTGTGACGGTACACCTTGTGGTCACCTTCCTTTAACTGAGGCAAAGGAACTGCACGCCTGTCATAAAACAATTTCTGTTTGTCTTGAACTTGCTGTAACTGTTGTCTTACATCAGTTTGGATTTTTGGTTCAAGTAAATGGTTCGAAATAGGAAGTTTGGATTTTAATTGACAGTTAACCATGAGTTGAGCTGGAGAGAATGATAATCCAGTAATCGGAGTGTTTCGGTACTCTAACAGGGAAATATAGATATCGGTTCCGGAGTGATAGGACTTTTTCAACATACGTTTGGCGATCTTGACACCGTTCTCTGCCATCCCGTTGCTCTGTGGGTACCGTGGACTGGACGTGATGGATTCAAAGTTCCAGTCTTTGGCGAATGTGCGAAATTCGGCACTGCTAAATGGCATGTTGTCCGAAACAAGTCTGGCTGGAATACCATTCCTGGAAAATATAGCTTTCATCTTATTGATTAATTCTTTTGCAGTTTTGTTTTGCAGTTCCACCAACTCAAGCCATTTCGAGTAATAATCCTTGACCACCAAGTATGATTTTCCCTTGAACTCCAGTACATCCGCTGCTATAACCTCCCATCGCCGATTGGGTATCGGATGGGGGTGCAGAGGTTCCTTGGCATTCTTGTCACGGAAATGTTCACATGTACTGCACTTACGCACTAGCTCGTCTATGTCTTTGCTCATTCCTAACCAGAACAGTAATTGACGTCCACGATTCTTGGTCTTCTCAATTCCCATATGTCCCTCGTGAAGCAATTCTAACATTCGACGACGGAGACAGGGAGGCACCAAAACTCGATCACCAAAGAAGATAAGACCGTCATCTACCGTGATTTCTTCCTTTAGGGACCAGTATGGTTTCACGCAGCTCGGGATCTGCCATTTATGCTCCGGCCATCCATTCTTGTGTAGTTCCTTCAGTGCGTTGGCTACATCGTACTCTGCTGTAGCTTCTCGGAATTCCGTCCTCTTCTCTTCCGACATTGCCAGATGTTTAGACACACTGTGAACAGTAACTTCCATCTCGGGGTCCACGTTTCCTGTCTCAGGTAAGTATGCTCTGGAAAGTGTGTCAGCCATATACATCTGAGAACCTGGAATATAGTGAATATCCAGATCGTATTTTACTAATTTCAACTGGAGCCTTTGCAGCCGCGGCGAAACCTTGTTGATTTGCTTTGACATGATAGAGACCAACGGTTTGTGGTCTGTTTGCACGATGGTTGCTCTACCATAGACATAATAGTGAAATTTTTCTACTCCATACACAATGCCTAGAAGTTCCTTCTCAATCTGAGCGTACTGAATTTCTGTCTCGGTCATACTACGCGATGCATAAGCCACCGGTCGGCCCTCCTGCAGAAGGCAAGCTCCTAATCCGCTTTTCGAGGCATCTACTTGTAGGATTAAAGGCTTGGAGCTGTCATAGTATGCTAAAACAGGAGCAGATGATAAAAGACTCTTCACCTCCGACTCAGCCTTCATTTGCTCACGATTCCATTCCCAGTTGACATCCTTCTTCAGCAGCATGCGAATCGGAGCCGTAATTGATGATAGATTGGGAATAAATTGCCCTACATAATTAACCATTCCCATAAACCGTCTTAGCTCTGTTACGTTGGTAGGAGTCGGAAGCTCTACAATTGCTCTGACACGTTCTGGATCTGTCTTCATTCCCTCACTAGACATAACATGTCCAAGATAGCGTACTTCTCGTACCTGAAACTGGAACTTGTCCGGGTTGAACCTGATGTTGAGTTCTTCGGCTCGTTCTAGTAGTTCCTGAAGTGCTTTGTCGTGATCTGCGATGGTTGCTCCTGCGACGATAATATCATCAAATATGACTTGAACACCTTTGATGTGCCCAAAGTTCTCGGTGTTCTTTCTTTGAAAGATTTCTGGAGCTGATTTAATTCCGAAAGGCATCCTGAGGAACTGATATCTCCCAAAAGGTGAATTAAATGTGCACAGGTCAGCACTGTCATCATCGAGACTGACCTGCCAAAACCCATCTCGCATGTCAAGGATCGAGAACACGTTCATGCCTTGTAGTTGAGCCTGGACCTCTTCCGCAGATGGAAATGGATAATGCTCCCTCTTGATGGCTTTGTTCAGATCAATAGGGTCCAAGCACAGCCGTAAAGATTTATTTTTCTTTTCCGTAATCACTAGGTTACTCACCCAGTCAGTAGGTTTTGTCACTTTCCTGATCACCTGGCTTTCCTCCAGGTCGTTCAGCGCCTTCTTCAGTTCGTCTCGAAGAGCGATAGGCACCTTCCGGGATGGTTGGACGACTGGACGACAGTTGGCATCCACTGCAATCGAATACGTTCCCGGCATGCACCCGAGACCTTTGAAGACTTGAGGATTTTCTGCGATGATCTGTTGCCTGGTTTTGCTAGATGTTTCTATGTGATTAATCATTTTGACAAACCCCAAACTGACACAATCCGGCAGTCCCAGTAGTGGCATGAACTCTTCATCAACAATCATGAATTTCACGACTTGTTTTACTCCTTTAATGCAGCTACTTTTAATACAATGAACCTTAGCAGTTCCTGCTGGTTTGATCTTCTGGTTCCCAAAAGCTACCAGTACCGTGGAAGTTTTCTGAAGCCTGCCTTTAAATTGTTTAAATAAAGTCAATGGCAAACAGCTTACCTCCGCACCAGTGTCGACTTTCATCTTGACGTTCTGTCCACCAACATTGACATCTACAATCCATGCTCTGGCAAGATCTTCTGTCTTCTTCACAGCATTCACGCTTTTGGCGGTGAGTGTTGAGATGTACAGTGTTGAATTGTTCTCATCTTCAGATGAGTCTTCATCTGGTGCCACTTCAAATTCTGCAATTCTTCGTTGCTTGCACATCTTTGCAAAGTGATTTTCTTCTTTGCAGCGTAGACACGTCTTCCCGTAGGCTGGACACTTCAGAGTCGCATGGTGATAACCGCATTTCTTGCAGTCGTAGGATTTCTTCTCCTGCTTTTCCTCTTTCTTCGGAAAATTCTTCGTGCCGTTGCTTTCCTCTTTCTTCGGAAAATTCTTCATGCTTTGGTAGCTGTCAGACTTCTTTCTTTGCACAACTGCTTGCACAGATTCTTCTTTGAGTGTCTCCACAGGTACTTTTTCTTCAATCGCCATCGCCTGCAACTTGCTA
Organism: Leuctra nigra; assembly: GCA_934045905.1. Taxonomy (NCBI): domain Eukaryota; kingdom Metazoa; phylum Arthropoda; class Insecta; order Plecoptera; family Leuctridae; genus Leuctra; species Leuctra nigra. Next base: position 6,083 of record OW203762.1, on the reverse strand, counting down.
GCCTCCGCAGCCCTGCAGATGTCTGCTGCTTTCTCTAAAGTCAGGTCATTAACCCTGAGTAGACGTTCCTTTAACCCCTTGTCCGCGATTCCCAACACAAGCCGTAGTGTTAGCATTTGCTTCATCTGTGGGCCAAATTCACAGGACCCTGCTAAACGCTTCAGTTGAGTTATGAACTGATCAACGGTCTCACCATCAAGCTGCGACCGTGTGAAGAATATGCTCTGTTCGTAAATCAGATTCTTTCTTGGGGTACAGAATTCGTCAAACTTTTGCAGCACTTTGTTTAGATCTTTCTTGTCCACTCCCCGCAGCTCGAACGTGTTGAAAACTGTAAGTGCTTCGTCACCAATTGCATTCAGTAATGTGGCAACTTGATCCTCAGGATCTTCCTTGTAACCTTTCGTCACGCGCATGTAAATTTCAAATTTCTGCTTCCACAGCTTCCACTTTTCACTAACGTTCCCGGTGAGTTCGAGTTCAGGTAATTTTCGTGCTGATGCGGCCATCTTGATGCTTGCCGTTTACCTAATCTAGGCGTTGGACCATCTAATCTAGGCGTAGGCGTTGAACCATGTAATGTTCTTCGAACTAGGTTGACCACAAATACTATGCAGGATAATTAATAAACCATATTTGTGGGTTCACTTCTTTATTTAATAAAGATACATACAGAGTCGTCCATGTTCAATGGCTGTCCTTGACTGACTGCCTGTCCGGTCGTTCTCGACTCCCGCTTGCGGTCCCACAGCCTGCTAAACCGATCTGTGGCGGCTATATTTAAATCTTACATAATGCATGGATACAATCATTATGATAGGATCATTACAGTTTATTCTTTTATTTCAAAAATACGATTAAATATTTGGAAATGTCATTGATTTGGCTCCTTTATTGATATCACTCCTTTTCGGTGTTGAATTTTTTTAAAATAAAGAGACTTGGCTGCCTTTTTTACACGGAGTGTTTTTTTCTGGGATGCCCTCTACAACATCCAAAATCTCCCAAAATCCGTGCACCGGAAGTACTTTTTAATCACTTTTTAAGTTAATTTCTCATGTTATTAATTCCATCTGGCAAAAAAAACTTTTTTCATGTAACTCCGATTTTGACGAAACTAAGCAGAATTGTTCACCATACTAAATGAACACAAATAGCTCTCTGAGTCTTTTCCTCTAAATCTCATCGTTTGGGAAATATAGACCTCGCAAAACGTCAAATTACACTCAAAGTGACCGAAATCATCGAACACCGACTAAAATATGACTTTTCGATGGGCTATATTTCCCAAACGATGAGATTTAGAGGAAAACACTCAGAGAGCCATTTGTGTTTACTAGGAAAACGCTCCGTGTAACGCGTTGATGAGCGAGCACCGTCACGCGCGACATCGCCAATCGTCAGTCGAGCACGATCCATGCAATCAAACATAACTAACTACATTATTACCAATTTTTCTTGCAACTTTCCATAAACACTCTGGATCAATTAAATAACATATTAATGAACTGAACCTTACTTTTCCATCAATCTCTTTGGACAGATATTCAAAACACTTAAAATAGCAATAAGTCTGTTATGAATTTGATGCTATCTAGTCGAAACGATGTTTTTATAACGTTGAAACTCGATACATATCCCAAAATAAATTATTTTAGATAGTTACCTATACCTATGTATAATTATACCTACATTACATATTTACTACATTATGTTTTGCAATATGATCAACTTATCAACAATAATGAATCTGTTTTTATACTGAGTTCTATAAATTCTGAGTTCTATTTTTCTGAATAACCATCTGTACCTATACTTTGCTTTGCTACATAGAGCAACCAAGAATGCAGTGGAGACTGGAGTTTGTTTTGAAATGTCATTTCTGACAATTTGAAAACTTTAAAAGTGTCAATACGTGCATAATTTATCTACCGGTTGGGCTACAAATTTATAAAATAATTGAAAATGATAATTTTAATGGCCATGCAAAATTTGAAGTTGATCTGAACATTTTGATTTTCGACCTATCAGAAGATAAGTTGTTAAATGTTAATTTTTGAACCAATCATTTGGCAGTGCTCAAAAACAATCCCAGGCTAAATTAGAGTGATGTTAGCATGTATGCAAAATTTCAGCTCGATCGAAGCAAAAATGTGGTCTACAGCGTCGGGAATAAAAACACAATCAAACAAACAAACAAACAAAAAACAGAGAAAGTGTCCAAAAGAGCCGAATGGAGACGCTCGCTACGCTCGCTCAATTAAGGATGGTGAACAATTCTGCCAAGTTTCGTCAAAATCGGAGTTACATAAAAAAAATCCAGATGGAATTAACATGGGAAATTAACTTAAAAAGTTATTAAAAAGTACTTCCGCTACAGCGATTTTGGGCGATTTTGGAAATGTTGTAGAGGACATTTTTCTGAATCGATTCGTGTATTGAAACCTTCTCTTGCAATTAGTGGTGGGTATAATCACAAAATTACTGGACTATTTGGCACAAACCTGTGTTTTTTGTTATTTATTGTCCATACCACTATAAGGTTGAACCGTTTCTTCAATCGAGCTGAAATTTTGTACTGAACATCTTTTGAATTTGCAGACCCTATTTTTTTTAAAATCCGTTGATTGGTTCAAAATTAAAAAAAAAAATATCTTCCGAATGGTTAGTTTGATAAGTTTGAAATTTTGCAAAGTTTCAGCAAAATCCTCCAATGAGTTTAGGTGAGTTTAAATACTGTCTTCTGATTGGTCGAAATTCAAAATGTTCCGATTTAGTTCAAATTTTGTATGGTAATCAAGACTAATATTATCTAAGCTTTTACACATTTTAAACCGCAATCGGCAATCAGTCAAGTTTCAATTTAATTCAATTTATTTATTACATCTTGCAAATAGTACAGTTACAGGTGGCAAGGAATACATAATATAAACTTAACACTAATTAACAAATGGAATATGACAGTAAATATAGTACAATACCTAAATATACAATGATATATAAAATTTAATTAAAGGTAAGGAAATATAGAATTTGAATAAATAATTATGTAGGTTAGGTAAGGTATACTTAAAAACTAATGTTCATCAATAGATCTTAAAACATTCCTAAACCTTTTCATCGTACAATCCTTCTCAAGCCCTACCTCAACCACAACACTGTCCAACCCATTCCAATCCCTAATCGTTCTTTGCATGATTCCATTCATTCCTACTTCCGTTTTTGCGTTCCATTCTTTCAACTGTCTGCCATGCCTCTTCCTTCCATTTCTTTCCTTTCCAACCAATTTACATCCGAGCTCTTGCCATCCACCAATACTTTTAACCATTCGAAGGAGATTACACAAGCGTGAGGATCTCCGCCTGTCCTGCAATGTTTCCCAATTTAAATCTTTCATTAATTCCGAAGGACTTATCCACAACTTTTCCAAAACACCTTTCTCGTTCCTTACTACTTTCCATTTCTTCATTTCATTTGATACTCTTCTAATACCAATTCTCTGAACCCTTTCCAATAAATCTATTTCATTCTTTTTATGGGGATCCCAAACGGTACTTCCATACTCTATTATGGGCCTAACCAATGTCTTATAGGATTGATTTTTTACTCCCTTATCAGCATCATTGAGATTTCTCATAACATAATTGAGATTCCTTACTGACTTTCCTACTACTCTATTTATTTGATCCTTCCAGTCCAATCTTTCATCCATCCATACCCCCAAATACTTATACCCACAAACTGTTTTAACCACTTCATTATTTAAATGGTAATTGACTTGCCTTTTTCTTCTTTTTCTAGAGAAATGAACTGTCTCACATTTATTCAGGTTTAAAGATAGTTTATTAGACTGTAACCATGCTGTCAACGTCTCTAAATCCCTCTGAAGTACCTCCTCATCATTGTCATCTTCAATTTTTCTATACATAACGCAATCATCTGCAAATAATTTAACAGGTGAACGAATATTACTTGTGATGTCATTAATATAAATAATGAACAATAATGGTCCAAGTACACTGCCTTGAGGTACTCCTGATTCTACATTAGATTCTGAAGAATATGAATTTCCAATTCTTGCCTTTTGAGTTCTATCTTACAGGAAATCTTTAATTATACAAACTACAGACTTATCATCAATAATTCTGTTTAATTTGTTAATAAGAATGTCATGCGGTACACTGTCAAAGGCCTTTTGGATATCCAAAAACACAGCATCAAATTCGTCTCCTTGATCTAAACCATCAGAAAGTTCTTGAACTAATATTGTTAGCTGTGTTTCACACGATAATCCACTTCTGAACCCATGTTGCTCTTTAATAAACCATGCCTCAGCCTCTAACAAATTTCTTATATATTGGCTTAATATTTTTTCAAAAACTTTACATATAATTGATGTTAAGCTTATTGACCGGTAATTTGTGGTTTTACATCTTTCTCCTCCTTTGAATATGGGAACGACTACGGCTGTCTTCCAATCTCTAGGCATAATTTTTTGATCTAAAACAACATTAAACAAATGGCTTAAGTAACGAACTAATTCAATTCCCCCAAACTTGAGGCACCTACTAGTGTATCCATCACTTCCTGCAGATTTATTTCCCTTCAACTTCATGACAATCTTAAATACATCACTAACATTACACTGTAATGGTGTTCTTCCTCTTTCAATCCCAAAGGCCTCACACTGATTCGCACTGTTGTCTTTGTTAAACACAGCTGAATAACAAGTATTTAGTAACTCTGCCTTTTCGCAATTTGTCACATATTCAACTCCATCTTTATCTACCAGTAAAGGTATTTCCCTATCCCCGCTCTTCTTCAAACGAATATGCCTATACAAGTTTTTCCATCCTCCTCCTTCGTCCCCTTCTTGAAATAGCCCCTTCATGTATTTGTTTTTGGCCTTCTTTTTCTCCTTATTGAGCTCCTTTCTACAATCCAACAATCGAGATTTGACATTAACATTCATGCCTCTATTCTTATTATGCTCCCTCCTCGCCTTCTTCTTTAAATACCTTACTCTTTTGGTATAATATGACGGATCTCTTTAAATTCCTTTTTAGGAATGTATTTATCCATTGTCTCATTAAGTATTAAGCCAAATGTTTTCCACAATTCTTCAACAGATAAACCCGCTTTTGACCAACCATCAAATTTGTCTGCTAATTTTTTTCTAAACCCATCTCTATTGGAATTCTTGTAATCCCACACCTTGGCTTGTTCTTCATTCTCAACTGTACACCCTTGTTACAACCTTGTTACAACCTTGTTTCAACCTTATTGAAATTTGAAAAGTTTTAAACCATTCTTTGAAGATTTTGGTATTATTTCAAAAGATGATGTCGTGGACGTTTTCGGAACCATCGTGTAATGAATTGGCAACGGTTTGTTCCAAATGTTCCAATTAATTTCAAAATATGTTTGAAAAATTTAATTTGAAAACATTTTGAAGATTTTTATATTTTATATTTTTTTCTCCTATTTACGTAGTCTTTGCCATAAAAATGTTTTCTTCCGGGTCGCACAGCCCCGTAATAACTTTAAACTTGATAGGATTAATTTTTATTTTTTTAAATTCACAGCATACTTTAATATATAAAGCACCTTTCCAAACATTTTATGGAGTAGGATCAGTGTTGGGACGTATCTAGATACGTTTGGTGTATCTATATCTGTATATAGATACAATTATTTACACGTATCTGTATCTGTATCTAGATACAAATATGACTGTATCTTTGTATCTAGATGCGTAGATACATTTCTTTAAAAAAATCTTAACATTTGAATTTCGCGAGATTATTCCATGCACGGCCCTGCCTGATCTCGCATACATAAATAAAAAATAACTTATAAGAATTTAAGGATATTTTGAACAGTATCTAGTGGAGCGGTCGCTCCACCCAGCCAAGTCGTACTGTACACTCACACTCACTCAACATACCGTAAATGCCTAATAAACTGAGGAGCAGACCAAACACTTTTACTGTAAGCAACAACATAGCATTTTCGACCTACTGGATCTCAAAAATGGGAAATATCACATTGTTGCGAAATATTTTAATTTGGAGCTATGGCCC